>CM061038.1:8710000-9310000 GCA_030763125.1 Hippophae gyantsensis | reverse complement strand
ATTGTATACTACTCATTAGTTTCATCAATTATGAATCACATACTTAAGTATTATATATCTTTGTCTAGAGACTATGCATGTTATTTAATCAAGATAAATAATTCAATAATTCTCTCAAATCTATTTAATTATCTCTATAGATCATTTACTTTTGAGTTTGCCCAAAAATAGTTTGAGTCTTGATTTGTTCAATAATACTTTATGTTTTGGTTTAAAAATACAATGTTGAATTCTCTTATCATGCCATATTTTTGTTTTCTTTTGTACATTTTGGCATTCTTATAAGCCATTTTATGTATTTCCAACATCTTTTGACCTTTCTATTGGACTATTTCGCTTGTCCACTTGGTTGAGGATGGTAGGATAAAAGTATGAGGTCTAAATTTGGTGGCCCTTTAATTGATGAATTAAGCATATATCTTATCTCAAATTTCTCCCCAACCACATTAGATATACATATAAGAGGTGTAGCCTCTAAATAGTTCATAGAATTAACAATATCAATCATATATTCCATACTTTCAAAATTAAAACCAATTGAGTTTATTTCTTTGTTCACAACATCATGTGCAACATTCATAAATGTGGGAAACTAAAAAAAATTTAAGTTATCATCTATCCTAAAACATTCATTTGCATTATCAATATCATGAGGTTTAGATGCTTTTAAAACTTTGGACATTATTTTCTCATCTTACACTCTCATTGTAACATCATCATTTTGTACATCAATTAGTGTTTTTTTGTCTGCTAAGAATGGACGACCAAGTATGATAGGAATATTCTGGTGCTCTTCCATATCCAGTACAATGAAATCTATCAGAAAGATGAACTTGTCTACTTTTACTAGCACATCTTATACCACACCCCGACGTCTCTTAATTGATCTATCTACCATTTGTAATGTTACGGAAGTGGATTTGGCTTTACCAACCCCAAATCTTTTGAAAATCGATAATAACATAAGGTTAATGTTGGAACCCAAGTCACACAGTGCCTTGTCATAGTGGATTTTCCCAATATTGCAAGGGATGTTAAAACTACTTGGATCTTTTAGTTTTTAGGGTAGCTTTCTAGCAAGGATGGCACTACAACCTTCAGTTAAGGTTATTATTTCATTATCTCCAATCCTTCAGTTAAGGTATGAATTTAATGGAAAAGAGCTATAATAAGATCCTAAATTTTATTAATTTTTATGTATTTTGTTTTGTTTTATTTTAGTTGTTATTTATTTTTGGATATTGTATTTTTTTATTTTTTTATTTTATTTCTTATTTTGTGAAAATTATTTAGAAATGTTAATTTTATAACTCTTTGTTTGAATTTGTGAGAAATACACATTTGTGTAATATTAATATGTTTGGATTGATGAATGCATCTTCAATTCCATACCAACTCTTGAACATGTTCAACAAATGGGTAACTTTTATCTCTTTACTCTTTATATTTAATTTATAATTGTTACATTCAGGGTGATATAAGTTCTAAGTTAAGGGTAGGAAAAGTTACATTATAAAATTTTGTGTTAAACTTAAATTTTTATGTTCACATGCTTATATTTTATGTGCTTTTATTTATTTTATTGAGTTAGAAATTTTTGGTTTATTTTTAAATTTTTCTTAAAAGATTATCATGTCTTTTTAGTTAATTTTAAGAAAAATGATTAAGTCTCTACGTTGTTAGATAAATTTTGAAAATATTTCTTGGAGTAATGTGATAATTAGTTAGTTTTTGTCATAATTAGTATTTCATGATAAAATACTGAAATTGCAATGAACCCAAAATCGGTGTTCATGAATAAAATAGTGAAGACTACCCTTGTGAGAATATATTTTGAGCTATTATCTTTCCATTTTGAGTGATGATATTTTTCTACTCTTTAAACACTCTTCTTATCATTTCTAATTATTAGATGATCTCTACATATATTTTGCATTTAATGTTAGGATTTTTATATTTAATAAAATGTCACATATTTATGTTTATTGCTTAAATTGAACAAGTTAAGTGGAATTTTAAAGTATATGCCACTCTCTTCATTTATGCATGGCTTCTAAAAAAGAGAAATACATGTGATTACCTAAATCACAAAATAAAAAGTCACAAATTAGATGCACACTCTATCATACAATATATGTATAATCTGTACATGAATTCTTTTTCTAAAAAAAGAATATCTCTAAAGAAAAAAAAGAGAAAAATAAATAGTATAAACTACATCTATGACCCATTATCCTTAAAAGTTATGAGAATTAGCTAAATATAAATATTATATATATATATGGGAAATAATTCTCCAAGAAGTCATTTGCATTTTCTTCATTTCTTAAAAGACATTCTTCAATTCTTAAAAGACATTACTTGAGATTTTTATTAGATGAATTTGATTGATGTATGAAAGTAATATATGATTTCTTTGTAAAATCATTTCATTTGATTCCTTTCATGAGATCAATATAATGCACCACTTTGAGCTTTTCATTGTTTGTACATATGCGAACTATTAGTTCATTTTTATACATAAACTCTTTCATATATTCTTTTGAATGAGTGCTTGAACGAATATGATTAGTGTTATTGAGAGTATGTCTTATGAGGTTAGAGTTGAAGTAAATTTGAATTTCTTACACTGAATTTGGACAAATTTTATATTGATACATTTGTTTATTTGAATAAAAAAGTAATTTTCAACTAATTATTATAATAAATTATGAATGCTTTGAATATTGAAATGACTTATGCTATAGATTTTAATTATAAACTTAAAAGAAATTTTAAAAGCATGAAAAATTTTATTTTCTTATTCTTTTTTAATTTTTTATAATGTTATTTATTTATTTTTATTTATTTTCAAATTTTTTTAATTTTGATGTTTGATGTTATTTGTTTATTTTTATTTATTTTCACTTTTTTTTAATTTTTTGATGTTTATTGGTTTTATATCTAAAAACTTTCATGAGACTTAAACTCGTCCATAAAGGCAACGTAGGAGTTTAAATGTTTGTTACATATGTTAAATCCAATCGTCAATCTCCTAAATGATTTAGGATAGTTTAATTTCTAATTTTTTTTTAACTTTTCGTCATTCTTATTAAGAAACTAGTAAAAAGCTAGTTAGGGGTTGTGATAAATGCTTAAAAGCACTCAATATATCATGATTTCATGCATGTTGAATGGTTATATAGATTCATATTTACTTGTTTTACTATCTTTTTATGCAAATCTATATTTTCAAAATTGATCGACAAGAATTGTGTGCAATGGGTATGCAAATATAAGTATCGCAAATAAATAATATAATGATAAGCAAAGATCATTTTCATAGAGATTATAATATTAGAAACTAATTTCAAAACTAAAAAATAAAGATAAATTTTTATGTGTTTTAAGAAACATAATTAAAATAACTAAAAATAAATAGTAGTAATTAATTAACTCAAAATTGGCAACTAAAAAAATATATGAGAAAATATCTAGGAATACTTAATCTCTCAATTTTCTAATCATGTGAATTAATAAAATTCCCCCAACATAATCACCAATCAATTACATGATCAATTACATCTAACTTAGTATTTATTCTTCTCTCAAGTAAACTACACACCATATAATAATTAACTTCATCACACACTCATGTCAATTAAATTGCATACTGCTCATTAAGTTCATCAATTATGGATAATATACATAAAGAATCATACATCTCTACCTAGAATATATGCTTGTTAGTTAATCAAAATAAACAATTAAATAATTCTCTCAAATCTATTTAATTGTCTCTATAGATTAGTTGTTGGCCAAACAATTAATATTATAAAATTCAAATTAAATAATGTAATTGAATTGAAATTGTAATTTGGGTAAAATATTAGATCATCACATGTAAAAAATTAGGTTCATAAGACTCATAGATTAATGAATTAGTTAGACATAATTAAGTTTATAAATACTATATTGTTCATAAATAAAGACATGAAAATTGATAAAGAAAGGAGAATAATAATAAATACAATCAATTTCTTGAATCGTAGCACCAATCTACTCTTGAATCTCCACCAAATTGTATCTCTTTTTGAACTCCTCTCTCTTCTTAACAATTGTTGTATTTTTTTTCTTAATTCTATGTTTTTTGATACTATTTATATTCTATGGGATGTTATTTTGTATTTATATTAAATAAATTGATCTATTTTAGAATTATATTGAGACGAGGATACGAAAAAGAGTTAAATAATACATCCACCTCTTAAATAAAAATAATAAAAAATCTATAAAAATCTTAAAAAAAATAAAAAATTAATATTTTCTTAATAAATATAAATTAAATAATTTTTAGCTCGTTCCACCTATATTGAAATTATTAAACACAAATTAAGTATTTTTTTGATATTTTAGCACAAAGCAAGACAAATAAGTGGTTAAAAAGTGATCAAATATCTCTACTTTCCTAGAGTTATCACACCCCCATACTTAAAATTTTACTTGCCCTCAAGCAAAGCCAAATCTATCTAGCTAAACATACATGGTAGTATATACATATATACATATATACATATACATATACATATATACATATATACATATATATATACATATATACATATATACATATATATATACATATATACATATATACATATATATATACATATATATATATATATATATATATATATATATATATATATATATATATATATATGTATGTATGTATATATATTAATACATGCATATTTAGCGAAAAATATTCCTCTCAAAAGTTGTATAATTCTATGATAAAGAGATTCACATATTCAATTCTATGACAAGGAGGTTCACATATTCGTTAATCAACATTTCATCAATATAAGGGTATGCAAGGTTTTTGACTAATTGATTCATATGTATATTGTAAATGATATCATCCAATGTACTCATGAAATCAACCTTTATGAGCATGTTAATCAATTCAATCTTAGAACATGTCTCATAAATCTATTTTTTACATCCCTCTCTCCTAATATAAATATGCACTTATCTTAAGATCAATAAGGGATTTACATGCTTGTAATGTAAGGCTTAGGTGGGATAGATAAATGAAGACATTTACTTTTTCCACACCTTAGCTTTGTTTTTATTCATCATGCACTTTTTAATTATAATTGAGCTTTTACTTGATATTTTAGTGCATTATATCTTTCCATTCTTTTCATTTTCTTTTTTTCCACATTTTTTTGTAACTTTAAAACATTCCCAAACTTATTTTCTTTTTCTTAAGAGGGATAATTTTGTTATGAGTTTCTTTTAAATAGGGTGCATTACAATTAACCTCACTTTATAGAATAAAACATGATTGCATTTTTTTCTTTTCATTCAAGCTGAAGTTGCGAGGGTAAAGGTACTACTTATTGGCTCGGCATAAAATGTTGTTTAAAGATATGAAAGGTTCTTAATTGGGCCCAAATGTGTGACTAAATATATTAACAGTGGTTAGTTTGAAAGACTCAATCGATCCAAATAAGGCCTAAATCATTTTTTTATGCTAGATACTATTTAGAATTTCACAAGAGATGATCAAATAAATTTTAAAACATGGTAGATCTCATCAACTCGCATAAATCACCACAAATTTTCTCTCAATAAGAATACCAAAATCAATCATGAACATGTATATAAATATTTGAATCAATCCAATCAAAACTAGCAAGCATATCACATGATTAATGTAAGTATCTTAATGAGCATGCTACATTCTTTATCATAGTCATGAGAAATAATTTTTTTCATTGGGTTCCTATGTTTCATATCAAACATGCATGCATTTGGTTTCCATGTATTTACCAATTTCTATCCAAATTATGATTAAAAGATCCTAAAAATAATTTTTTTCTAAAAATTGAAAATACATACTAAATACTAAAGTAGAGAATGAAATTCACTCTCCCAAATTTAAATTACATATTATCCCTAGTGTACACTTATAAATATGAAAAAGTAAAAAGAAAGAAAACTCTTTTAGTCTTGACACACCACATCTATCATTGAAATACTCAATTTTGTTGCGCCATTGCTCTCTACATTTATTCACCTATAAAACAAAAATAATAAAAATATTGGTAAAATAATGTTGGGTTACCTTATAACTAGCATCACGTTTAGCTTCCTTGACGAGATAGTCATATTAACTCTAAAGTTACATCCATTTGTGTCCATTTATTATTGAGTTTGTCCAAAATCAGTTTGAGTCTTGAACTATTCAATTATACTTTATGTTCCAGTTTAAAAACATGGTGCTTTATTCTTTCATCATGTCATATTTTTGCTGTATTTTTATTTTATTTTTTGGAGTTCTTATAAACACTCTATTGTAGCTTATCTAATTTATGTATTTGCAACATCCTTTTTACCTCTATATTGGACTCTTCTTCTTGCCCACTTGATTAGGGATGGTAGGGTAAAGGTGTGCGGTCTAACCTTGGTAGCCCTTCAATAGAAGGCATGAGATTAGATCCTATCTCAAAACTCTCTACAACCACATTTGCTATACATAAGGGAGGTGTAGCTCCAAATAGTTCACACAATCAACAATATCAATCATAGATTCCATACTTTTAAAATTAAAATATATTGAGCTGTTTCATGGTGAGCTTACTTCATTGTTCATAGCATCATATGTAATAATCTGGGGACTCAATAGATTTTTTTAAGTTATCAATATGATTAGTAATATTTATCCAAAAGTATTCATTACATTATCAATATAGAGGGGGGTTTAGATGCTTTAAAAACTTTAAATATTACTTGTTCATCTTGCAATCTCATTGTAACATAAACTTTTTGTACATGAATGAGTGCTCTTCTTATTGCTAAGAATGGAAGATAAAGTATGATAGGAATGTGACAATCCTCTTCAATGTCTAGTGCGATTAAATCCACTGAAAAGATGAACTTGTCTAGTTTTACTAGCAAATCTTCTACCACACCCCAAGGTCTCCTAATTGATCTATCTACCATTTGTAATTTTACTGAAGTGGGTTTGGCTTTACCAGCCCCTAATCTTTTGAAGATCGATAATGGCATCAGGATAATGCTTGAGCCTAAGTTATATAGTATTTTCTCAAAGTTCATGTTCCCAATTGTGTAAGGAATGTCAAAGGTACTCAAATCTTTCAATTTTTAGGGGAGTTTTCTAGTAAGGATAGTGCTACAACCTTTAGTCAAGGTTATTATTTCACTATCTCCAAACTTACTTTTCTTACACAGGATGTCCTTTAAAAGTTTGGTATAAGAAGGCATTTGTTCAAATGCATCTACAAATGGTATAGTTATGTATAGTTTCTTAAAGACATCCAAATATTTTGAAAACTGCATATCTAACTCTTTTTTGTAGTATTTGAAGGAAAGAAATAGTAAGTTTGTAGAGGTTGCTCTTTTTTTGGCTTCCTTTCCAATGCTCTCTTTATTCAGTCGTTCCTCCTCATCATTTTTAGCTTCCTTTTCTTCTTCATCCTTTTGAATCTCATGTTTCTCCTCTAAATTTTTACCACTCCTTAAAGCTATGGCATTGCAATGCTCATTACCTTCTTTTCTTGGGTTTATAATTATGTTACTTGGAAGGTTACCTTGATTCCTTTGACTTGTGGCCTTGGAAATTTTCCCCATTTGGGTCTCTAAATTTTGAATTGAAGTCTCTGGAGTGGACACTTTTGTATTTATTGAATAGATGAAGTCTTTCATAATCCCTATTAAAGCATTTGTATTGTACTTAGTAAATGGCTTCTTCTCTTTGGCTTGTAATTGTTGTGGTTGTTGAAAACTAGGTAGTGGAAATGATTGACGATTGAATTGATTATCACCTTGATTGTTATTATTACTCCAAGAGAAATTTGGATGTTTTCTCAATCCTTGGTTATATGTGTTCGAGTATAGATTATTGTTTTGGTTTATAATACCCACATAGCATTATAATTCAGGATTATTTGAACAATTATCAAACAAATGAGCTCTACCAAAAAAGACATAGGTGATTACTCTATGAAAATAGAATCATTAGCACACTTTTTTATTTAATATTTACTTGTTTTATTTAATAAATAGTATTTTATGGCCTAAAAAATTAAAATATAAACTTTTTAGTGAAAAGGGCTGAAAATATAATTTTTGGAATTTTTATGGATTTTTTATGAATTTTTAACGTAGGACCAATCAGAAGCTACCACATGGCATTCCACACAAGCAGAGGAGATGACTAGGCAAGCCACGTGGATGCCACATAAGCACGGAGAGCGAATCACGTTGCTCCACGTGTGAGGAGGACGAAACATGCACCACATGTCAACACAACGTTCAAAATGAGCTCGGAAATCGGTCAACGCACCATGCCACGTGTCACCATGCCATTACTCCACGCATTCCACTCGTGCGCCACACCATCCATTCCAGCAAATCATGTTGCGCCACATGTTGCTAACTCCGCGAGCGTTAACTTTGACCAGTCTCCCCTATCACGCGTTGCTCTCTGATTCGCCCAATGAATTTCTAATACCACGTGTCGAGCTGTGATTGGATGAAACTATAAATTTTGCTTGTTTTGATCATAACCCTTGATCTAAAGCTGATCAAACGGTCCAGATCACACCTGAGTTTTATTTAAACCCCTACTCACTCAATAAAACCTAATTAGCATAATTTTGATCAATTTTTGGAGTTAAAAATAGAGAAAAATATAGAAAAATTCAAGAGAGGACACAATTTTGGTAGAGATTCAAGAGGAGATTAATTCTACAATTCAAGAGATTGATTGTATTTCTTTTTCTAGTCTTTTCTTTATCAATTTTTATGTCTTTCTTTTTGAAAAATATGAGCTTTATGAACACAATTATGTGTAGTTAATTTATTAATATAGGGATCTTATGAACCCAATTTTCACCACGTTATGGTTTAATATTTTACCCTAATTATAATTATAATTTAATTATATTATTTAATCTGATTTGTATGCTATTAATTGTTTGGCCAATAATTTATCTATAGAGGCAATTAAATAGATTTGAGAG
The DNA here is from genome assembly GCA_030763125.1 of Hippophae gyantsensis. Classification (NCBI taxonomy): domain Eukaryota; kingdom Viridiplantae; phylum Streptophyta; class Magnoliopsida; order Rosales; family Elaeagnaceae; genus Hippophae; species Hippophae gyantsensis. Next base: position 9,300,965 of record CM061038.1, on the reverse strand, counting down.
AATTATTTAATTGTTTGTCTTGATTAAATAACATGCATAGTTTCTAGGTAGAAATGTATGATTCTTATGAATGTGATCCATAATTGATGAACTTAATGAGTACTATGCAATTTAATTAGCATAAGAGTGTGATTAAATTAATTACTATATGATGTATAGTTTACTTGAGAGAGGAATAAATGCTAGGTTAGGTTCAATTGATCATGTAATTAATTGATATTATATTGGGGGAATTTTAGCGATTTGTATGTTTAGAAAATTGGGGGATTAAGTATTCCTAGATATTTTCTCATATATCTTTTTAATCACAAAATATGATTTAATTAATTATTGCTATTTACTTTTAGTTATTTTAATTTTGATTTCTTAAAATATAAAAACACCATAAAAAATTGATTTTTATTATTTTTAGTTTTAAAAAAGTAATTTCTAATAAAATAATCTCTGTGAGAACGATCTTTACTTATCATTATATTACTTGTTACGATATGTATAGTTGCGCATTCATTACACATACAATTTGTGTGGTGATCGATAGGACATCCCTAAATCTTGGACCTAGTTTATACTCCCTCGCAAGTTTTGAGCCTTCAAAATATTCACTAAAGATGACACTTGGGTGATGACTCTATGAAAATAGAGTCATTAACGCACTTTTTTACTTAATATTTATTTATTTTATTCAATAAATAAAATTTTTATGCCCAAAATATTAAAGTATAAACTTTTTAGTTAAAATGGATGAAAATATAAATTTTGAAAGTTTTTGGGATTTTTTTGAAATTTTAAGGAATTTTTAATACAAGACCAATCAAGAGGTGTCACGTAGGCAGAAGAGTTGACTAGGAAATTCATGTAGACACCACACAAGCATGAAGAGAGAATCACATTACGCCGCATGTGAGGAGGACAAAACCAATGCCATGTGTCAACAAGATGTTCAATCAGAGTTCAGAAATTGGTCAACGTGTCGCTACGCCATTGCTTTGTGCATTCCACCTGTGCGCCACGCCATCCATCTCCACGAATCACGTCTCATCATATGTCGCTAACTCAGCAAACATTGACTCTAATCGGTCTCCCTTTCCACACGTCGCTCCCTGATTGGCCTAGTGATTTTTTGATGCCACGTGTGGTGTTGTGATTGGCCGGAACTATCAATTTTGTTTGTTTTGATCGTAGCCCTTGATATGAAGCTAATATGACAGTCCAAATCGCACCTGAGCAATATTTAAGCCCCTAATCACTCCATAAACTTGAAGTGGTCTCGATTAGCATAATTTTGGTCAATTTTTGGAGTTAAAAATAGAGAAAAATGTAGAAAAATTCAAGAGAGGACACAATTTTGGTAGAGATTCAAGAGGAGATTAATTCTACAATTCAAGAGATTGATTGTATTTCTTTTTCTAGTCTTTTCTTTATCAATTTTTATGTCTTTCTTTTTGAAAAATATGAGCTTTATGAACACAATTATGTGTAGTTAATTTATTAATATAGGGATCTTTGATAATTGTATTTTATATAGTTATTTTCACCTATTTTATTAATTATAATTGCTATGTTCTTGATGTTTTTAGTTAATTTTCGATTAATAAATTAGTATTTACTATTTTTTTTATATTTTAATAAAAGTAAATAATTTGTATCGAAAATGTACTTAATGTTAAATTTATGTCCACAAATATAATTTCAAATAATATAGTTCTTAATTACAATTTATAAAAATCAAAAATATAATTTAAATTAAATTTGGGCTTCATTTTAATTATTAAAAGTTTAAAAATTTAATTTAAAATTAGCAAAGGGCTTAATTGTAATTAAATAAAGTTGAAAATGTAATTTGAAATATATTTGTGGGTGAAAATATAATTAATAAAAGTTTATTTTCTTCGCAGGAGAAACATTCCACGCGCCGTCATCCACGCTTCATCGTGGGCCAGTTAGATCAGCACGACCCGAACGGTTCGGATTACGCGCGTGCACTTCAACCCGACAAAGGAGAGTGGATGCGGGGAAATTCTCTTTGCGCGGCTCGGTGCCCGAGTGAGGGCCCACTGCCGCGTTGTGCCGGCGTGCGGCGTGGGACCCACCGTCGGCGCGCCGCGCGGCCTGGGACCAACCGTCTGACGCGCGCCCGCGCGCACATCCCCGCTTTCGCGCGCCTTTTCCAGTGCGGTTGATTCACGTGAGCCCGGTTTTTACGCGAACCATAATCTGCCACGTGTTGCACTTAATATTTCAGCAAATAATTCTCCGACACGTGGCATGTTACAATGAGCGCGACCGCGCTGGATCAAGCCCGTGTTGTAGCCGTTGGCTCCCGTGCGACCATTCATCGTCTGCCCGTTTCCCCTCAACGAATGAGATGCTGCCACGTGTCCCACTGGTGTGTCCGCCCAGAATCGGAACGCGACACGTGGCGGCGTGGAAGAATTAAAACGAAGCAGCGTGGCGTCCCTCGATCCCATTTTCGATACAATTTTTTGTCCCACGCGTTTAATTTATTATTTTTGCCACACCTTTTTGTCCCCGCGTAGATTTAAATTTAATATTTTATTGATGTATTTTTTGCTATAAATAGGAGATAGTTTTAGTTGTAAAAAGTTTGGTTGGAGTAGTTTTGGAGTAAATTTTAGTTTTAGTTTTTCGAAAGTTTTAGAGTGTTTTAGTTTTCTCGGTTTGTAATTTTTATTGTGTTTGTGTGTTGGATGGCAAAACACGAAGCCATTTTTGGCTTTTGTTGTGTGTTTTGCGTGTGTAAATATTTGTTTTAAGTGATGTTTTAATTTTATTTCTGCTTCTTCTAATTTTTCTGTAGTTGTTATAATTTTAATTTTAATTTTATCAAGTAATTTAATTTTTCTAGGGTTTCATTTAATCTACATTTATGAACCTTTCATTTTAATAATTTTCCTTAGATTTATAAGGCGTTCGATTTGTTAGTTCTATTTTGTGCTTAATGCTTTTTGATTATTTACGAATCTTATCAAAGCGATCCAAGTGACACGTGAATAAACTTGAGAAAGGCATTTGTGTGTGTATTGCTCGTAAATAGAATGACATGTATGATGAAGGATAGAAATATACCTAATTGTATGTGTGGCCATTTGAAAACTTAGAGCGTAATGAATCTCGATAAATTTAATTTTCATAGAGATATAGTAAATTAATTTAACGAGGTGTGTTTATACGGAGCTCGAAAGAGATGTATGAATAACAAAAAAAGAAGTTTTCAGTTGACAAATTAAATGTACTAAAAAATATAAATCAAAAGAAAATAATATGATTTGAGTGGATTAGTTTGGTGAAAAATTGCAATCCTAGATTTCTTTTATTTTCTTATTTTACTTTTTTATTAACCAACGATTGTTTTGGATAAAATCAGAGAGATACAATTTTAGTACTCGACAAACTATAGTAACAAATCCTCGTGGGATCGATCTTTACTTACAAATCTTTATTACTTGTGACCGTGTATGCTTGCACGAGTTCGTGTGTTGAAAAACACGCAACAATCTTATGAACCCAATTTTCACCACGTGATGGTTTAATATTTTACCCTAATTATAATTATAATTTAATTATATTATTTAATCTGATTTGTATGCTATTAATTGTTTGGCCAATAATTTATCTATAGAGGAAATTAAATAGATTTGAGAGAATTATTTAATTGTTTGTCTTGATTAAATAACATTCATAGTTTCTAGACAGAGATGTATGATTCTTATGTATGTGATCCATAATTGATGAACTTAATGAGTAGTATGTAATTTAATTGGCATAAGAGTGTGATGAAATTAATTACTATATGGTGTGTAGTTTACTTGAGAGAGGAATACATGCTAAGTTAGGTTCAATTGATCATGTAATTAATTGATATTATATTGGAGAGATTTTAGCAATTTGCATGTTTAGAAAATTGGTGGATTAAGTATTCCTAGATATTTTCTCATATATCTTTTTAGTCACAAAATATGATTTAATTAATTATTGCTATTTACTTTTAGTTATTTTAATTATGCTTTCTTAAAATATAAAAACACAATAAAAAAATTGATTTTTATTTATTTTAGTTTTAAAAATTAGTTTCTAATAAAATAATCTCTGTAGGAATGATATTTTCTTATCATTATATTACTTGTTGCGATACGTATACTTGTGTATTCATTTCACACACTTCAGCTACTCTTCTTATGGCTACAATTCTATCCATTGGCCATTGATAATTATTGCTAGCCATTTTCTCAATTAAATCATAAGCTTGATTGTAAGATTTGGCTAGTAAAGCTCTATTAGAAGATGCATCAACAATGGTTCTTGTTTGAGCATTGAGATCATTGTAGAAAGTTTCCATTTGGATCCAATGGGGGATATCATAGGGGGACACTTCCTTAGAAATTCTTTGAATCTTTTCCATGCTTCATATAATGACTCCCTTTCAATTTGTTGGTAGGAGGTAATATCATTCCTAAGCTTGGCATTCTTTGTTGGTGGAAAATACTTCATCAAGAATATCTCAGCTAAATCATTCTAAGTTGTAATGGAATTAGGTGGAAAATACTTTAGCTAAGCTGGAGCATGGTCTTGGAAAGAGTAAGGGAATAATCTAAGCCTAAACGCCTCATCAGTCACACCACTGAATTTGAATGAATCTCCAACTTCAATAAACAATCTGATATGTAATTGAGGATCCTATGTTGGTAATCCACTAAATTATTCAACTGTTTGTAACATTTGAAGGATCACTAACTTTAGTTCAAACTGACTAGCTTGAATATTTGGCCTTATAATACTTAGATTCAGCCCTTCCAACATAGGTAATTCATTTTCATTCATAACTATATCCTTATCATTCATTAATGGAATTGATTGATCAAATTTAAGTCATTGTTGTTTATTTATAATGGATTATTCATTTATTCCATTGGAGTGACAACTTTTTTGTTTTCTTATTGATCTCAAAGTACGCTTTTTTTTGGGATCTGAAGGCAAACATTTTCCCTCACAGAGTTTGCTAATGCAATAGACCCAAATATGTTTGTAATAGCATTAAAAGAGATGTCAAAATTAAAAATAAATAAATAAAGAAAAATTAAAAAAAAATAAAGAAAAATAACTAAAATAAAAATTAATTTATAATGTTTATAATCCCGATAATAGCACCAAAAACTTAATCAATACGAATTGTGTGCAATAGTTACGTAAGTATATGTATTGCAAAAAATAATATAATGATAAGAAAAGATCGTTCATATAGAGATTATGTTATTAGAAATTAGTTTTAAAACTTAAAAATAAAGATCAATATTTAATCTAACAATTTCTTAAACTTATAAATCACTAATATCCTACCAATGTAATTACCAACTAATTATATGATTAATTCAATCTAATCTAGCATGTAGTAATTAATCTCATCACAGTCTCATGTCAATTAAATTACATACTGCTCATTAAGTTCATCAATTATGGATCATATATATAAATTCATATATCTCTACCAATAAACTATGTTATTTGATCAAGACAAATAACTAAATAATTCTCTCAAATCTATTTAATTGCCTCTATAGATCAATTGTTTACCAAACAATTAATAATGTAAAAATTAGATTAAATAATATAATTGAATTGAAATCATAATTGAAATAAAAATATTAGATCTTCACATGAAAAAAATTGAGTTCATAAGACTCATAAATTAATAAATTAACTAGATATAATTAAGTTCATAAATATTATATTGTTCATAAAGAAAGACATGAAAATTGGTAAAAAAAAAAAAAGAAGAAGAATAAATACAATCAGTCTCTTGAATTAGAGTACCAATCTATTCTTAAATCTGTACCAAATTATATCTTCTTTTGAACTTCTCTCACTTTTGGACAATTGTTGTATTTTTTTTCTTAATTCTGTATTTTTTTACACTATTTATATTTTATAGGGTGTTACTTTGTATTTATATTAAGAAATTGATCTATTTTAGAATTGTATTAAGGCTCGAATGCAAAAATGATATGCGAAAAAAGGAATGTATCGCATGCAATGTGCGCTTTTCATGCTACAAATGAGTTTTGGGTTTTCTTTCTAATTGCATCCACCTATCAAATAAAAATCATAAAAAATTCGTAAAAATCTTTAAAAAATCTAAAAAATTAATATCTTTTCAATAAATACAAAATAAATAATTATTAGCTCGTTCCACCTATATTGACACAATGAAACACAAATTAAATATTGTTTTGATATTTTAAGTGGTTGAAAAGTGACCAAATAACTCTAGAAATCATAGGCATATTTTATTATTTATAGGTATTTTTTGTCTTTAAAAAGATTCAACTTGAATAAATTTACTTTAAGCATTTCATTACAACTTAGAGGATTAAAAAGAAAATATATCTAAAGTATACATATGTTTTAAATTTTGAAAAAAGAAATACAAGAAAAAGGATTCTAAGTGATGTAGATTAAAGTGTGTCACGACATAAAACCATTGTGAGTCCGGTGTGAGGCAAAGGGGAAAAATCAAATGTGTCCTAGTTATGATGCACGCCGTGACGTGAAAACATTGTGTGCTACAACGCGAGTATAGTGGATTGTGCCCACAACCGTGTATAGATTGTGTATGCTATGGTGTGAAAAAGATGTATGCCATGGCACCAAGCTAATTTTTTCATATTTTTTTCCTTTCCTCATCCTATAAATAGGACCCTATTTCTATTGTAATAATATGAATCCAATAATCTCTTAATCCTTTATATTTCTTAGTTTCTTAAGTTTTGTTAAGCTTTTCTTTTATTAGTTTAAATTTATTCTCTCAATTGAGAGTTGAAAATTTTAGTTTATATAATAATTTTAGTTTTAATTCCATAAACAACCCATCAATTCTATTTGGAGGTTTTCTAGAACAGAAACAATTCTAAAGAATTTTGTTGAGGTATATTTAAATGTGTTCTTTTCAGATAATATCTAAGTATTGTTTTGCATGTTATATGTTTAATTTATTGATCATTTATTAAAATATACATATATGACTATAAATAATATGCGATATTAATAATTTTGTTACCTTTGTAAAATATTAAAATAGGTAAAATATTTTTATAAAATGAATTAAGTTTAATTTATTCATCAAGATTTAAACAAAAAATTGTTAAAGAAAAGTATATAGACGTAGTATTTTTTTTTATAATAAACAAGAGAGTTAGATTAATGATTTAATTATCTGGATCTGATTTATAGTAATGCTTTTAAATCTTTGATCTATATCGATTGTATAGTTAGAATGAAAATTCTATTTCAAAGATTTTATATAATTACTATATAAAAATATATTGAATATATATTTTTAATAGTTGTTTTTAAATATGAAAGTTAGTTTCCCGATACTTAAATCATTAACCTAACCTAAACACTTTGATAAGAGTTTAGATTATTAGAACTGACTGAAAGCGACAATTAAATGATTCATTAATCTCTTAGAAAAGAAGCATAATTTAATTGAAATTTACTACTAGACTTAATCGAAGGCTATGTAAGTGGTTTTTAGTAATAAAAATGGTAGACTTAATTAATATTTTATTTGTACATAAAAGAGAGAATCAATAATATTAACTCATATATCTAATAACCTACCTAATATAAAACAAACATAATTAACTAAATAATATATTCCATAAATTCTCCACTGCATGATAAATGTTTAATTGCTTAAATGTTCATTGAATCTATATTTATTTTTATGTCAGTAGTTTAGATACTCAACCAAAACATTTCGTGATAAGATGTTTTGGTTTTTAATTTCGTTTTAAAGAATTTGTTGAATAGTTTAAAAACCACATGATTCTTCTTTAGTTCGACATTGAAATTATACTTATCTTTTTTTTATAAGTGATTCATGCATGTGCATTTGCGAGCTATTTTATAAATCATACAAAATTTGTAAGCAATAATTTTGTACATTATGTGTCCCTATGAATCAAATCACTAATTGTGCCTAGTTTTGGCTCTAATACCAATTGAAACTTTATAGTATAGACCTAAAAAGCCTAAAAGGAGGTGAATATGTTATTTTTAAATTTTATCAATTTATAATTTCGTAACCTAAACAAAGTGTCAAGACATTTAATTGCATGTAAACGTAAAGAGCAAAACTTAAAGAATTACATATGATATTTTTAGGTGAAAACAACCTAAACCACAATCATGACTTAAGAGGAAAAACATCGGTTCACCGAACTACCTAACTTTTTACTTTGAAAACCGAACGTTCAAGTACAAACTTGGTCTTATGCTATCATCTCTGTGATACCGCCATAATGTACCTAACTTCCAAGCCCATACTCATTTCATAGTTTTCATAATTAGAATGAGTGGTATCCAAACCAACATTCTAATCAGCTCCCTACCAATCAGACACATTCACAGAACAACTGTAACTAGAATTAGGACAAAAAATACAAACATCTATATGTGTTCTAGAATGGATTTAATAATGACTAATCTTAACTATACGATTCAAAATATATATCAATTAAATTAAATCAACTAAAAAATCTAAGAACAAACAGATTAAACATAATTTTAGTAAAAATAACTTCTTTTAAATTTAATAATTAGATTAAATAATAACGATTACATGTGTAATTATTTGATTCGAACATGTAAGAACATAATAAAAAAATCTATATAAATATAAAAATATAAAAATATAAAATAATTAATAATTAATAATTAATAATTAATTTGCCGAAGACTCCTTGTGATTACAAATTAATATTACCAGCCAAAATCCCTTGAATCACATGAATTAATAGTTGCAGTTACTTGGATGGCCCTATTGCTGAAATAATGAAAACCAAGTTCATCGATTGGATCTCTATTTACTTTACTGATCCTTAGTGCTCATCGATTGGATGCTCTATTTCTCCAATAGCTTATCTCTCTTTATTAGTAACCTCTTATCTTAATATAAGCTTCCTTCACAATGAACTCCTCTGATCTGATGACCCTTTTTTCATTTATTGCTTTTAGTTTTCTTTCTGAATACACAATCCCATTAACCCTAATATGTATATGTAAGTGATAATGATAGCTTAATAATTTTAAGGTTAATTTTTTTAGGTTTAATTTTCCAAATCTATTAAAAAAATTAATAAAATAAAAAGTTGTTTTTGAAATACATCTTATTAAATTTAAATAAATATTTTAATATGAAAAATAATTTTAATTTTATGAAGTGCTATTTAATACATGAATATAATAATATATATTATAGTTATAAAAGATATACATGAATTACGATTATTTAAAACTTGATCGTTTATTTTGTTTTTCTTGATGGATTTGATAGCGAACATAAAAATAAATTTATAGGTAAACGTTTTGTCCACGAAAATAGACATTCATAATCCTTACAAAAAAAATTTAATTTTAAGAAACAAATTGGGTTAAGATTAAACATACAAATTTGATTTAATTATCTTGAGTATTAATTTTTATTTTAAATAATTTATTACTATTTATTTAAATTAATTTAACGATTACATATTTAATTAATTAAATTGATTAACCGTGAATTATTTTGATTATGAACCAAAATCCAAATAAATCTTTTTAAAATATCAACAATGGACAAAAAATATATAGAATACTTGTATTAACTACACGTGGAGGAATCTACAAATACCAAAAACAACATTTATTCTATCACGAGATTTAAAAAATGCAAGCATATGTAGGGGTGTGTAAAATATCTGATCATCCGATTAATCTGATCAATCGAATCTGACCTGTTAATTTTTTGACGATTTCGATCCGACCATCGGATGGGATCAGATGAATTTTTTTTCAATCCGTTAAGTTCGGATCGGATGACAGATTTCATTATGTATCATCCGATCTCATCTGATCCGACCAAAAATACTTAAATATATATTTATATTTTATATATTACTCATATTCTGATTGGTCATTCTTATATTAATCATATTCTTATTACGTGAAAATTTAAATTTTTATTCAAAAATACCAAAATAGATTTAATTAAATTTATTGGTCGGATTGATCGGATTCAACCGATCCAATCCGAATATGTTACGAATCGGATTACATCGGATTTGAAAGGTGATCGAATCAGTTACAAATTAGGATGTTTTAATCCGATCGAATAATCAGATCGGATAAATATAAAATCAACGGTTTCGATTCGATGGACACCCCTAAGCATATGTCGCTTGGCTAATGGACAAATATTACAAAAAAAAAAAAAAAGACTTCAGATTGTTTGACTTTAATATTTTCCGAACTAGGTACAAACTTCTTTAAAGCATCTTTGACAGTAGTACATATGCAATCACATAGCTAAGAAGTTGATCCCCCCATATTAAATAATTATTATCATCTAACTTCAACGGCAAAGAAATATTCATTGTAAGAGATAACGAAATATGAAACTCTAATTGAATCAGTTTTTATTACCCTTAAGCTTAATATATTATCATGTACATCCTTAAGAATAAAAGTAATATCAATTATATGCTCATAATTGATTGTAAAGTTTCTAAAACATCCTTCAAGTTTAAACGTAATATTGAAAATATTATGTTAATTATAATATTTTTTGACTATATAAAACATAAATATAATAAATAATAGTTTTTTTAAAGATATTATTACATAACAGTTATATTACTACAAAATTATATCATGCAAAGACTTCTTTTAAATGATGCATCTCTTTTTTAGGAAAGTATAGAGAAAAATTCCTTAATTACACAATATTAAAATTGGGTTAGTATAATGTTGATATCAATTATTAAAAAAAATCTTAGCCATAATAAGTTTAATGAACTTGATGTTGCGAATGAGATTGAGGATTTACTTGAGCATAATTAAAGTTCGTTGGACTTGGCTCTCATTGCAAGGATTGCTTCTAGAAAGATTGTGAATACGAAGAATCTTTTTCATGTTCTAAGAAAGAGTTGGACAAAGAATGGTGGATTGGATCTTAGGATTCTAGATCAATAAACTTTTATTTTGTACTTTGAAGTGCATGATGAACTGGAGTTTGTGCTGAAGAAGGTGCCGTTGAATTTTGATACATCAACATTTTGGATTCAATTATGTGTTATGCAGATGGATTGGAGGAATAAGGCTATTGTTACTCGAATTGCAAGGAAAATAGACGAGGTCATGAAGGTTGATTTGTACTCTTTGCTAAGTGATACTTGCAATCATTTAGGGTTTGAGTTCTCCTTAAGCTTGCTTCTGCATTGATACCTAGTGTATGTAATCCTCTTCGTGGGAATCAGGTTTGGCTGGAAGTTAAGCATGAGCGTTTCCCATTTATGCTATTGATGTAGTCTGATATTTACTCATGAAATTAGGTATTGGGAGCTTTGTAAAGGTTAATGTATTGGTTTTGGTGGCAAGAATTCATTGTTTGGTGAACGAATAAATGGATCGAAGATGAATGTAGTGGTTCCTATGAAAGAAGCAGCAGAAAACAATTAAGTTTGCCACAATGGAGATGAAGAAAGAAGAGCACGTATATAAGCATGGAAGGAGAGAGAGAAAAGAGGATGAGAGATGTTATTGCTCAATATTTTTATACTTACGTGTACAACAGTTGTATTTATAGAGTTTAAATGCTTCTGCAAGAAGCCTTACACATTAAGAAAAAATGTAAAAGATGGATTACAGCTTGTAAACTTGTAATTGAATTGCATCAATAACAATGCTTTCCTTTAACAATCAAATGTAACTAGTTTCTGCTAAGCCAATTCACGAGCTGTCTAATGGCAATAGAAAATTTGTTAGATCTTATCCAACTGGCTTGTCATCATTACCACATGTAGCTTGTATAGGCGGCTATACATTGGCACAGGTAAAGCTTGATGCATGATCGGAGCAGAACCGACATCGCCGATCCTGCCTATAATTTGGTTTTATATTTATAAAACTCTCGCAAGTGTACGAATCATTTCATAAAAAATGATAAGTATACTCTCAAGGTCGATCTAAGAAAGAAATATACGTGGTTTTTAATTTATTATTCAAACTTTTAAAAACAAAATTAAATCCTAAATATCCTGTCACGATATTTTGAGTTTTATGTTTTTAATCTAATAACATAAAAATAAACATAGATACAGATTCAATAAATATTTATGCAAATTTTATCATTTATAATAGTGGAGTATTTATGGATATAATAACTAAGTTAATTATGCTTACTCATATTATTTAGGTTATTAAAGATATAAATTGATATTTATTGATTCTCTCTTTTTTATATGAATATCATCTTTGGTGGGGTTAGATATTCTTTGTTAACTAAACAAATCAATTAACACCTATGGGTGGGGTTGATAACTAATTTGGTTAATTAAATTAATTCCTTTTTTAAGAGATTGAAAATGAATCATTTAAATGCCACCTTTGGTGGGGTTAGATAGTTTTAACTTTATTCAAAGTGTCCAAATTAAACCTAAGAATTTAGTTATCCGAGTACTAACTTTCAAGTTTTAAAACCACTACTGAAAACATGTTGTCAATACATTTTCAGATAATAATTCTTATAAAAACTTTTGAAATAGAGCTTTACTCTAACTACCGGACGATTGTACCAACAAATAAAAAAGCACTACTCTAAATCATACCGGATAACTAAACCTTAAAATCTAATTTTCAGATTTAGTTTGTAATGAAAAATAATATATTTCTCTCTAACATTCTTAATATAAAATCTTGAATAAAAACAAAATCAATTCATTTTAGAGATTTTTATTTATTTAATATTTCGCAAGCATAACAACATTATTATTATATCATGTTTACAAACAGCTAGCAAAGTTAAATTTAATCACAAACAAATTAAATATAACATGTAAGAATAAAGCATAAAGAAAATAAAATCCTTACAGTAATTATATGCTATTCCCGTTGCTAGAAAACCTCTAAATGGAATTTGCACTCTAATTTATTGAATCGAAAAGCAAATAAATTACAAAAACATAACTAGTTCTTCTCAAAAAGAGAAGAACTCTAAAACTAAGAAAAACTAACTAAGAAAAAACTAAAAACTAAAAAAAACTAAGAAATAGAGAGAAATAAAGAGAAAGAAGATGTTTTTTTAGGTGTGATTTGAAGTGAAGAGAATGAGGGTATTTATAGGTGAGGAGGGGAAGAAAAAGTGGGTGAAAAAATGATTAAAATTGGAGAAAATGCGAAGTAGTGAATGATGATATCATACTGATGACGTCATGCTGGTGTAGGCACGGCAGCACGCGCAGATGGGGCACAGATGAGCGCAGGCGTGCGCGGAATGGATAGCTGGTGCGCGCGTTGCTTGGCGTGGCTGGAGCAGATGCTGGCGCGGCGCGCGCGTTGGCCGGCACGGCTGGGCGACTGCGTGCACGATTTCCTCATTTTTGACATTTTTGACCCATTTTATCCAATTTTTTCATATTTGTTGACTTTTTTTATTTATTTTATGAATATATTTGTGATGTATTGCCTCTGATATTTTTCTTTGAGTCTTTAAGTTACTTTTTTAAGCGTAAATACCTGAAAAATAATAAAAATACCCGTGATTCCGAAAAGACAGATTTATATATATATATATATATATATATATATATTTAATCAATTAATGTGCATAAAATCATAGTAATTTTAGTGCTTTTTGAGCACTCATCAATGCACTAACTAAAAATCCAACTCCTTGTTTATGATCACTAACTAACTGCATTTTGGCGGGAATTACTAGATTCTTTAAATCGCAGTATGTTACATTGAACTACGCACCACAATCCTTAAAACTAAGTAGGATATGAATCACTCAATTTGCATTGAAAGTAATGAAACAAAGGACCATAAAGGGGTTTAGTTAGAATATTCACAATCAATTTGAAACTAGGTAAGTGTTACACACAAAGCTGACGACTTAACACCTTTTCATGCACAAAGTACAAGTCCAATTCACTGCTCTTTGTTTGAGTATGCAAAACAGGATTGGCAGAGAGAGTAACTGAGCTCAAATTGTAACACCATATCACTAGTGTAGTAAATAGAGTAACATGCAATTCAGTAGGCAACAATGAATCCAAAACAAGCTCTATGGTAGTTGAGGTAATGCTTTGATATTCGACCTCTACACTAATGCGAGACACCATAGATTGTTTCTTGACTGACCACATGATAGGATTAACACCTAGAAATACACAAACACTAAAGGTAGAACATCTAAGCCTAATCTAAATCTACAAAGGCCTTCATGAGTTGAGCATTGAAACTCCAAACCATAATCCAAAGTGCCACTTAGATAACATAAGATCCTCTTAACAGCTGTCTAATGAGGAAGTCTAGGAGCTGCATAAATTGGAAAACCTTTTAGCAACAAAGTTAGGGTCTAGCCTAGTGAGTTTTGTAAGAAAATGCTCCTATACAAGGTTGGGTCTGAGTATAAGTCATCTTCATAAGTTGAGAGCTTTATATACGAGCACATTGGTGTGAGAATTGGTTTAGAATCGCTCATACTAACTTTGTCAAGCAGATCCAATATATACTTGTGTTGGCTTAAGAAGAGACCATAGGTTAATCATCAATACCCAAAAAATTGTTCAAATCACTAAGATCTTTAAGAGCAAATTCTGCATTGAGTGAAACAATTAGAGACTATATTTCAGCAAGATTGGAACTAGTAGGGATGATTTCATTCACATATACCAAGATATAGATAAGTATTGAAGATGTTATGAGTATGAAGCATCAGCCTTGGAAGCACTAAAACCTAGTTGCACAAGAGTATATTTTAGTTTGTAAAACCATGCCTCTACAGCTTGCTTCAAGCCTTATTAAGTTTGCAAACATAATCATGGAACTTAGATTCTACAAATTCCTCAAGTTGTACCATATATATTTTCTCCTCTAACACCCCATTTAAGAAAGTATTATTCACATCAATCTGTTTCAAGGACTAGCCAAAAATGAGTGCCAATGTTAGCATAATCCTTACTATTACAAACTTAACAACTGGACTAAAAGTTTCCAAATAATCAAAACCTGTAATATGATGGCATCCCTTAGTAATAACACTAGATTTTAACTTTTCAATAACTCTTGTAGCTAGTTTATTTACCCTATAGACCCACTTATTACCTATAACTTTTATATTCAATGGTCATGGCACAAAGGTCTGGGTATGATTACGAATGAATGCATCAAATTTAACTTGCATTGATTTGTACTAACCTAAATGAGGGAGAGCTATCTTGGTTGCACTATGTTATATGCAATCAAGATTACAAAGATAAACTTGTTTCCTTGTTCCATCCTTATTACGAGTAACCATATGATATACATTAGTAATGACATTTGATTCACATGTATCAGTTAAAGGTGAAAAGGAAGGTGTAGGATTTAAGGTTGGTATAGAAGAATCTAATGGTTTAGTGTGAGGAATTGATGATACAAAGGTTGGAAAGACATGTGAAGAATCATTAGACAAACTAGAGATAGAAGGTACATGCAAAATTGAAAGAAGAATTGGCTTTATAATGATAAGGAAATACTGATTAATCAAATACAACATGTCTAGAGATAAAATATGACCAATGTCACTTAGACACTTTTACCCTTTATGAAAATCATTGTAGCCAATGAAAGTGTATGATGTTGATTTAAAAGCAAGTTTATGAGCATTGTAATAAGTTAGTTGAAGATAACAAAGGTAGCCAAATCTTTTAAAAAAGTCATAATTTGGTTGAACATGAAACATGCATTCTAAAGGAAGTGTTTGTGAAAGAAAAGGTATATGCAAATGATTTATCAAATAGGTTGAGGTATAGAAAGCTTCATCCCAAAATTTTAAAGGTAAATGTGCTTGTGGTAAAAAGAGATGGGCCCATTTCTACTACATGCTTATGTTTCCTCTTAGCTATGCCATTTTTCTAAGATGTACGTGGAAAAGATACCCTTTGCACTACCCCAAACTTATGCAGCAAAGTGGTTGGGACCTGAAATTCACCCTCCATCTAATTGCAAGATTATAATGGATTGGCTAGTTTGATTTTGTGTGATTTTTGAACATCAAAAATGCATTTGCTACTCCATGCTTGGTTTTAAGGAAAAAGATCCATAAGAGTCTTGTAAACTCATTAAGAAAGTTCAGGTACCAATGAAAGCCATTAGAGGAGATAGTAGGTGTTAGACTCTAAACATCAATGTGCACGATTTGAAGGGGAGTAGTGGTTGTTCTATTGGCTAGATAAAATGGTAATTTATGATTCTTACCTAATTGAAATGAATCACAAAAGCAAGTCATTTTGGATAGAAACATTATTGCTCTTACTCTTAGGAACTGTATGTACAATTTTAGAAGAGGGATGTCCCAACCTTTTATGCCATAGTAGTAGAGATTCAAAACCATTACAAATAAAGGAATGATATTGTTGAACAAAAACATTCTTAGTTCTACCAATTACATTAGTGAAAAAACCTTTATTTAATTCTAATATAGTAATATTAATCATAAGTACAAGAGTAGTAACACATAACTTGACATTGTCTTTAGCAGTTTCTTCCTTGAAATTGAATTCATAAAGACCTTGTTTGAGTGTTTCTTTGTTTAAAGTTGCATGTTTATCCTTGTCCTTGACATAACAAACATAAGGATGAAACTCAAAATAAAATTTATTATCATGAGTAAATCTGGACACACTAAGAATTTTTTTAGCCATCTCAGGCATACGAAGAATGTCTTTGAGTACAAATTTATTACTTGATGTAGTAATACTACTAACAAGATAACGACAACCAGTGTGGGAAATAACTATACCAGATCCATAACCAATGTGTAATTCTTCTATTCCATTATAGTCAATATTGGTAACTGATGAGTGCTCAAAAAGCACTAAAATAACCATGATTTTATGCACATTAATTGATTAAAAATATATATATTTATATGTTTTATCATATATTTATATAAATTTGTCTTTTTCGGAATCACGGGTATTTTTATTGTTTTTCAGGTATTTTGGCTTAAAAACGCAACTTAAAAACTCAAAGAGGAATACTGGAAACAATACATCACAAATATATTAATAAATAAATGGGGAAAGGTCAACAAATATGAAAAAATTGGACAAAATGGGTCAAAAAGGACAAAAATGTCAGAAAGGAGAAAATCGCGCCGCCGTGCGCTTATGGCGCCATCGCTTCACTGTTCATCCGTGGGCACTGTTCATCCGTGGGCAATGTTCATCCGCCCCCGTCATGCTGACGTCATCAAATGACGTCAGCAATCACTAATCCGCGTTTTTACATTTTTTTTACATTTTTTTTCTCTACTTTTTCTCTCCATCCTCACCTATAAATACCCCCCTTCCCTTAACTTCAAAATACACCTTCAAAACACACTTCTCTCTTCTTTCTTTCTCTCTTTTCTTAGATTTTTAGGTTTTTTTAGTTTTTTCTTAGTTTTTAGTTAATTTCTCTTAGTTTTAGAGTTCTTCCCTCTTTGGGAAGAACTAGTTATGTTTTTTGTAATTTATTAGCTTTTTGATTCAATAAATGGGAGTGCAAATTCCGCTTGGAGGTTTTCCAGCAACGGGAATAGCATCGAAGTTCTGTAAGGATTTTATTTTCTTTACAGTTATTTTTTATGCTTTATTCTTACATGTTATATTTAATTTGTCTGTGATTAAATTTAACTCTGTTGGCTGTTTATAAAAATGATGTAACAATAACGTTGTTATGCTTGCGAAATATTAAATAGGTAAAAATCTCTAAAATGAATTGATTTTATTTTTATTCAAGATTTTATATTAAGAATGTTAGAGAGAAATATATTATTTTTCATTACAAACTTAAATCAAAATTAGATTTTAAGGTTTAGTTATCCGGTCGATTTAGAGTAGTGCTCTTTTATTTGTTGGTACAATCGCCTTAGTTAGAGTGAAGCTCTATTTCAAAAGTTTTTATAAGAATTATTATCTGAAAATGTATTGACAACATGTTTTCAAAGTGGTTTTAAAACTTGAAAGTTAGTACTCGGATAACTAAATTCTTAGGTTTAATTTGGACACCTTGAATAAAGTTTAAACTGCCTAACCCACCAAAGGTGGCATTTAAATGGTTCATTTTCAATCTCTTAGAAAAAGAAATTAATTTAATTAACCAAATTAGTTATCAACCCCACCCATAGGTGTTAATTGATTTGTTTAGTTAACAAAGAATATCTAACCCCACCAAAGGTGGTATTCATATAAAAAAGAGAGAATCAATAAATATCAATTCATATCTTTAATAACCTAATTAATATGAGCAAGCATAATTAACTTAATTATTATATCCATAAATACTCCACTGTTTTAACAGATAAAATTTGCATAAATGTTTATTGAATCTATGTTTATTTTTATGTAAGTAGATTAAAAACACAAAACCCCAAAATATCGTGACATGATGTTTAGGATTTAATTTCGTTTTTAAAAGTTTGAATAATAAATTAAAAACCACATACATTCCTTCCTTAGATCGACCTTGGGAGTATACTTATCATTTTCTATGAAATGATTCGTGCACTTGCGAGAGTTTTATAAATAGATAAAACCAATTGAACGGGCAGGATCGGCGATGTCGGTTCTGCCCCGATCAGTAACCAAATAACTAGGATCTATTATCACATAGTGAGTAGCTCATGAATTAACATACCAAGAATGATATAAGACATTTTATGGTGTAGCTATAAAAGCATATGCTCCAGAAGGTCTAAAAGGTCTTGAATTGTGAGAACTTTAAGATTGAGACTAAGGTTAGTTGTCACTTTCTTCTAAAGGTGCATGTTGATTGTTGGAAGAAGATTGAAAAGAATGATCAAATCAAAACCAACATTTATTCACCAGGTGTCCTACTTTTCCACAAAGTTAGAAAATATGCCTTCCTCTACTAATATTGTTGTAACTCTTGCCATGACCTTTGCCTATGAAGTCATTAGTCTCTGATCCTCTTGTAAGATTAGCATCAAAATTAGGTTATGATTTTGATATATCAAAGATGTTGTTGTAAGAGCCTGAGTTTTGGGGTTGGAAGTGATTGGATCCTCTGTAGAATTCTTTGTTAAATTGCTCATTCTTTAGCCACATTTATAGAAGGTATGAGGGAACTATTAGAAAGATTATCATGATTCTCTATTCACTTTTCTTGACTTAACAAAAGAGCTTGAAGCCCTTATACATATATTGGTTCCAATTTTCTCTAGACAGTTGTCGAAACTATATCATAGTTGTAATCAACTCCATTTAAAACTACATGTACTTGATCTTCTTCGTTGACATTATAGCTAGTAGAGGCAAGTTGTCTTGCTGTTTCTTTAATATTTAATATGTATTCCATAATGCTCATGTTGCCTTTCTTGAGATTACTCAACTCTGATTTCTAATGGAAGATCTTAGCAGATGAACTTATGGTAAAATAATCTCTAATGCACTCCATATTTTAGCAAAAGTGTCAAAATCAAAAACTTCTTTGATCAGTTCATCAGTCATGGAGATAATAAGCCATAAAACTATCACCTGTTCTTGCCTACACCAAAACCTATATACTAAAATTAATTTTCCATCTTTAAGAATTCGAGGAGGGAAACTTCTTTATCCCATGAAAAAAATCATCTAATTCATAGCTCTTTAAAATTAAAATCATTTGATTTTCCTAAATAATGTAATTTGATCTATGAAGTTTAATTGTGTCCAAATCTGGTTGTGAAAACCTATGAAATAATGATCGACTATGAAAGGTTTATGAGTGTTGGTGATGTTCATGATTAAGAACTATATCAAAAAAGATTAACGAGTAGATCAATCCACTTATTTCAGATTTAACTGGTTGTTTCACTAGATTAATCAAGCTTGACTAGGTCGATCGAGCGGCCATATGTTCTATATCACTTGAACAACTGAGTTTTTAAGTTTGACCTAATTTTTACTCAAGTTAATTTTTTTATTACTATATTATCCTTATGTTTTAAAGCTCTTTTAGATATTTTTCAAGGAAAGATTTGTAATAGACCTTTGATAAATGGTTTCTACTCATACTATTTAATCATTTCATAAGCTCATAATTTTGTTAACCACACAAAATCATTATTAAGTAATATTCACTTCATCTTATTCTCTCTCTCTCTCTCTCTCTCTCTCTCTTTCTCTCTCTTATTTTGGTAAAAATATTCAAGTAGGATTTTCCATTAAGTTAATTTGCCAAACATTTATGACTATATTTGATGAATCAACAAGCCTACAATATTAGTGATATTGTGCTTTAAATGAATTGTTCTAAGGTTGTTGGTTGATTTTAATTTATCTGATATATTTATTAAATTATCTAGGTAGGATTATTCATTCTTGAATTTGCTATAGGGCACAAATTTTCACTATATTATTATGCTAACTTTTTAGGTTCTAGTTGTAAGGGTTCAATAAACTCATGTGACTCGAGTTCATCAAAATGCTGCTTAGGATCTGAGCACCTTTCTTGTAAAGATTACAATGAAAGCAATGGTTTGTAAGTAGACTACTTGGGGTCATTAACTTGGTGGGTAGTTTGAGTTTTAGCCTTATAATTAGATCTTATTTTTCATAGTAGATAGTTTGGTGGTCCAGTAGACCAACGATTTTCCTTCTTGGTCATTGATGTGGCGTAGGTTGTTTTCATCTAAAAATATCATGTGTTAGTCTTTATATTTTTGCATTTCTTTATTTACGCATAATTGCATGTCTAACTGTTTTACAAAATTGTAATTTGTCATACTTTTGTTGATATTCTATTTACCCACCTTCTAGCTAATTAGGTATGTAACTAAAAAGAAATTTTTTATTTGGTATTAGAGAAGTCACTAGATACACTTAGTGTCCCTAGGTCCTTGTTATGTATCACTTGAGAGAGGGTTTGTCTACAACCCGTGCTGCTTATTTTGATAGGTCTAATTACCCATATTGAAAAGCTTATATAAGAAGCTTTCTACAATCTATAGATGAAAGCATCTAAAACTCTATGCTTTTTGGTTAGAAATCACCTACGATTGCCAAAGGTAATGTTTTTACTTCTAAACCTAGGAAAGAATAGACCATTGAAGATAAAATTGGTAGTAACTGGAATTAAAAGGATATTACTGCTATTTTTAGTGTTGTTTCTACTGATGAGTTTCATCTTATTTCTCATGTTGAAACTGCTAAGCATGATTGAGATATTTTAGAGGCTTCTTATAATGATACCTCACAATTTAAATGAACAAAACTTCACATGCTTAATACTCAATTTGAGAATATTAGGATGAAAGAAGATGAGATTTTTTTCTAAATTCTATGCTAAATTATGTGATATTACTAACACCTCTGACAATATGAGAGGAAATTGATGAATTTAGAATAGTTTGAAAGATTCTATGTTTGCTACCAAATCGCTTCCATGCAAAGGTCACTCCCATTAATGAAAGGAAATATATGAATACTATCAAAATAGAATAACTTGTTAAATGACTTCAAACCTTTGAGATAAGTTTTCGTCCTCCCATCAAGAATAAATGTGTTACCTTCAGAACTTCTATGATTGAAGAAGGTGAAAATGAAGAAGCATAACTGGCACTTTTGACTAGAAGACTAAACAAAATCTTCGACAGAAAGAATCCTCAAAATAAAGGATAATCAAGTCTCAAAATTTGTGAGTTTTAAAGGTAAAAAATCTAAACCTACTGGACCTCAATGTTTTGAATGTATGGTTTTTTGTCACTTCATAGCTGACTATGTAAATAAGAAAAACAACATTGGAAGAGCTTCCAATGCTAAAGTTATTGACTCAAAAAGTGATAACGATAATCTAGCTTATTCAAAAAATAGTGACATTAGCTTTCTTGCATTTACTGCAACTATTGGTGACCAATTCAATAAGTTTGACATTGATATTGATAATGAAAAAAATGATGTTGAATTCTTACTTAATAAATTTAATGTCACTAATATTGAAGATGTATTCATGAATTATGTAAGATGTAGAAGAGAAAAGATAAGTTTCTTGTAGTAACTAAACTCAATGAAAAAATAATATCTTATGAAGTGAATTCATTGATATTGGAAAAATAAAATCTTGATTTATCTGAATGTACTAATTGTCTCAATTCAAGACTTACAGGTTTAGAACAAGAAAAATAAATCTAATGAAGGAACTTAAAAAATCCAAAGAAGATGTAAAAAAGCTATCAATTGGAACTGGAAGGTTGAACGAAGTTTTTGATTATAAAAAGCCAGTTGGAGACAAGAGAGGGGTTGGATACATTAATGAGCACACTATTCCATCTTCCTTAAAATAAACTAAATTTGTAAAGCCTTTAGATATGTCTTCCTCATATGCTACACCTTCAAACAAGAACTGAATTGGTATGACCTTCTAATCCTACCTCTACTATTACTCAATATGCTCAAAGAAAAGTTGTACCTGTTTGTCATAAGTGTGGTAGGAAAGGTAATATTAGATAATATTTTAGATTCCTTATGAAATATCCTTGCTTTAATAATGCCTTTCATGCTAGTTATTGAGGGAAATATTTTCATCATCCATATATGAATGCTAAATCTCCATCAATAATGAAAAAGAAAAGCAAAAGTCAAAATAAAGATAAATCCAAGAACATATCTAAGTCAATTAAATGCAAACCTAAATTATAATGAAACCAAAATTGAAAAAAGATTGGGTTAGAAAAGATTGTATTTTTTTTATCAACTGACTGTATTTCTCTCTCACCTAGGAATTTTTATTTTGTTCTTGATTGATCATAGATGAGCATGTTAGTTTAATTTCTTGATTTTAATTTGATTATTGCTTCTAATTTTAGTTTGATTTATTAGTTCTTAATTTTTTTAAAAAATCTTAAAAAAATAAAAATAAAAAATCTTTCAAGGGAGTAGAATTTTTTTAACTTTGAAATAGACTATAAATATCATTTTGAATCACAAAGAATTTTTTTTTTATAAATATCATTGTGTAATTGATTATCTTACTTTGTGCACTTATTTTTCCTACATATGGTGATGGATGTTAACAAGAACTCATTCACACACTTATTGGACACAATTATATGTCATGATTGAAATTTATGATTGATTATGTGAGTTTTTAGGACCTTAGATAACCTTGACTGCTAGAATTTTGCTTGAGCTCTCTCTATCACTTTATAAAATGTTGCTATGTAGAAACATCTAATTTTGAGATGACTACCTACTATGATGTGTGAAGCTGTCACAATGAGTATAGAGAACTACCTCATAACTAGTGTAAAATTCATCATATTAGGTTTTTAGCTTATGCATATTTTTGAAAAAAATAATAATATTAAGGGAAACGAAAAATACAAAATCTTTTTATGCACAAAAAGAAGAGTCACAAATGGTTATGCAAACAGAAAAATAAAGAACTATTCTCTCATGAAAAATAATTAAAATATACGAAGAAGGGAGTTCAAAAATTTTACTAAATTCTTTCTTAGTTTGTAAAATTTTATGTTGTACAAATCTAAATTCATCTGCAATTCTTTCATGATTAGTGATATTTTTTCTTTAAATTCATCGAAACTAATTATGAATGGACTAATTGACATATCATTGTATTTCCACCGTTCTTCATACTTTAAGGAATTGTAAATATGTCATCATGTGGTTGAAAACATATGTGTGCTTTATTGGAATACTCATGCATACAATAAATAATTTAATCTTGTTGAAGAATAAATTTTTATTTCAAAATTGATTATTTGAGTGGGGTTCATGTTTAAATAAATCTACTACCTTGAAATAGAAAAAACAAATAGTACTTTTGTTTTTGTTTGATTTTTTTATCTTTTTATTTTGATTTTACATGTTTATTTGAAATAGTTGAGTTAATATTAGACCTAGAAGGAGTTGTTTTAAAAAAATTTAGGTTTATGCAACTGAATCAATTGACGATGAACATGATCGATTAAAGTATGAAAGTCAATCGATCGAGCGTGTTCAGTTTATATACACTCCTTCTTTTTCCTCAACCTCGTATGAACCCTAACATCCTCTCTCATACCCCTTTTATTTTAAACTTAAAAATACAACAATTTCACTGATTTTTGTCCCTAAATTACTCAGAATTGATTGCTCCTCACTTTGCATGTATCAGTCTCTATAAAAAAACTTTTTGACAGAAATCATCATAACTTTATTTTTCTTCATTTTATCACCAAAGAAACACCTTTTTGAGCTTGTTTTTGCAATCTCTTCCCAACAACAATTCCCTGATCTTGATTCTGCATTTTTTTTGAAATTTTTTAGCAATTTAGGAAGATTTTCAACTTAGGGGTATTTTTATCATTTTGGATTTTGGCTCAGTTTCAATAATGACTACTAGATGTTGTGAACTACCTCCCAATGCTTAGTCCTACATTTCTCCCAGTGGTGGGATGATGAATCTGAATTGAGGTGTAATAATACTTTCTCTAGACATCCAATTTTATTTGAATTTTGGATTACTTGGATAGAAATTAATGAATTAATAATTACCCAAGTCATTAGGGCTCTAAGTTAGCAATCACTATTTATACCAACCAAATTATGTTTCCCACCCTCGTCCATGAATTATACGTAAAAATCAACCCGAAAATCTATCACTCAGGACCAATGAGCTATAAAGCTTTTCTACTAAACAAAATTTTTGACATTTGATTGAAAATGAATTATATGCAATGAATACGCTAGTATACGAATTATAACAAGTAATATAATGATAAAAAAATATCATTCCCACGAAGATTATGTTATTAAAAACTAATTTTTAAAACTAAAAAAAGTAAAAATCAATTTTTTTATGTTTTTATATTTTAAGAAAGCAAAATTAAAAGACCTAAAAATAAATAGCAATAATTAATTAACTCAGATTTGATAGCTAAGAAGATATATGAAAAGATATCTAGGAATACTTAATCTCCCAATTTTCTAAGCATGTAAATTACTAAAATTTTCTCAATATAATTATCAATTAATTACATAATCAATTGAATCTAATCTACCGTGTATTCCTCTATCAAGTAAACAACACAACATATAGTAATTAACCTAGCCACACCCTTATTTCCATTAAATTACATACTACTCATTAAGTTCATCAATTATGGATCACATACATAATAATTATACATCTATGCCTAGAAACTATACATGTTATTTAATCAAGACAAACAATTAAATAATTCTCTCCTCTACAAATCAATTATTGGCCAAAAAATTAATAACATGAAAATAAAATAAAATAATAAAATTAAATTGACATCAGGTAAAATGTCATATCATCATATGTTGAATATTGGGTTCATAAGACCCCTAGATTAATAAATTAACTAGACATAATTTTATTCATAAAACTCATATTTTTCATAAAGAAAGGCATAAAAATTGATAAAGAAAGGAGAAGAAGAAAAAATATAATCAATATTTTGAATTGTAACACCAATATCCTATTAAATCTCCACCAAAATTGTATGTCCTTTTGAATTTTTGTATTTGTTTTCTCTTCTTGGCTCCAAAATCTAATAAAAAATATGTTAATTTTGGCTCATTAGGATTTATGGGGCAATTAAGGGGTTAAAGTAAGTTTAGGTGGAATTTGGATCGTCATATCAGCTTCAAATTAAGGATTGAGATGAAAAAAATAAGGTTAACACCACCATCCAATAGAAACGTGACATGAGAACGTTGATCAAGCAGCGAACTCATAATGAACTTCATGTTGACTTGTGGCATGACGTTGTGTCACTCGATACACGCAACATTGCACGATTAACCCTCTCCTCTTACATGGAATCCACGTGGCATGCTTGGTTAGCTCCCCTACTTGTGTGGCATCCATGTGGTAGCTTTTGATTGGTTCTGCATTAAAAAATACATAAAACATCTAAAACAATTTCCAAAAATTATATTTTCACTCTTTTTCACTTGAAAGTTCATATTTTAATATTTTTAACCCCAAAAATACTTCTTATTGAATAAAACGAGCAAATATCAAGTAGAAAAGTGCATTTATGAGTCTACTTTCATAGATTCATCACATCCCAAAACTTAACTCTTTGCTTATCCTAAAGTAAATTCAAGTCTAACTAAATAAATTGACATAAGTAGTATATTGATGACTTTACTTCCATACATGCATTTTTGTGAAAATTATCCCTCTCAAAAGTTGTACAATTCTATGAGAGGGAGGATCACATATTTATCAATCAACTTTCCATCAATACAAGGATTTGTAAGATTTTTGATGAATTGATTCATGTGTGTGTGTGTGTGTGGCATATGATATCATCCGATGTACTCATGAAATCAACCTATATGAGCATGATAATCAATTCAATCTTAAAACAAGTCTCATAAGTCTATTTTTTACATATTTCTTCACTAATATAAATATGCACTTAGCTAAAGATTAATAATGGCTTTATATGCTTGTAATGTAAAGCCATGATAGGGGTCGATAAATGAAGACATTTCGGCTCTTTTCACAACTTAGCTTTCTTTTTATTCATCATGAATTTTTTAATTACAATTCAGCTTTAACTTGATAATTTAGTACATCTTCTCTTATCATTCTTTTCATATTATTTTATTCCACATCTTTTTTTAACGTCACAACACCCCTAAACTTATTTTTAATTTTATTTTCTTTTTCTTTAGAGGGATAATTGTGTTGTGAGTTTTTTTTCTTTTGTTTATTGGGTGCATTACATTTGGCCACACTCTATAATATAACACATGATTGCTTTTTTTTCCTTTTCATACAAGCTAAAGGTATAAGGGTAATAGCAAAGCTTATTGGTTAGGCACAAAATGTGACTTAATGAAATGAAAGGTTCTTAATTAGGCAAAAATGGTTGACTACGGATATTAACAATGGTTAACTTGAAAGGATCAATCGATCCAAGTAAGCCCTAAATCATCTTTCTTGCTAAATATTATTTATGATTTCACCTTAAGGGATAATCAAATAGATTCTAAAATTTAGTGGATCTCATCAACTCGCACAACTCACTACAAATTTTCTCTCAATAAAAGCACCAAAATCAATCATGAACATGTGTATAAAAATTTGAATCAATATAATCAAAGCTGATAAGATTATTACAGGATTAATGTAAATATCTTAACGAATATGTTACCCTTATCCTAGTCATGACAACTAGTTTTTATCATTAAGTTCATATGTTTCATATTAAGCATGCATACATTTAATTTTCATATATTTATCAATTTCAACCCCAAATCATGATTAAAAACATCCTAAAAATTAAAAATTCCTAAAAATTGAAAATGTATACTAAATAGTAAAGTAGAGAATGAAGTTTCCTCCCCCAAACGTAAATTTCACATTGTCCTCAATGTGCACATATAAATATGAAAAAAAGGTAAAAGGAAAGAAAACTCTCTTAGCTTTGACAGTCCATATCTGTTGCTGAAACTATTCAATCTTGTTGTGCTATTACTCTACACATTAATTCACCTACAAGACAAAAACAATAAAAATATAAGTAAAATAATGTTGCTGAAATTACTCAATCTTGTTGTGCTATTACTCTCCACATTAATTCACCTACAAGACAAAAACAATAAAAATATAAGTAAAATAATGTTGGGTTGCCTCCCAACTAGCTTCATGTTTAAATTTCTTGAGTAGATGGTCATATTACTTTTGAGTTTGTCCAAAAAAAGTTTGAGTCTTGATTTGCTCAATAATACTTTATGTTTTGATTTAAAAACACGGTACTCAACTCTCTTATCATGCCATATTTTTCTTTTCTTTTTGTAATTTTTGGAATTCTTATAAGCACTCAATCGTAGCTTATCTAATTTATGTATTTGCAGCATCCTTTTCACCTATCTATTGAACTCTTCCACTTGCCTAGTTGATTGGGGATGGTAGGGTAAATGTGTGAGGTCTAACTTTGGTGAGCCTTCAATAGATGGCTTGAGCTTAGATCCTAGCTCAAAACTCTCCATCACCACATTTAGTATACACACAAGAGGTGTAGCCTCCAAATAATTCACAAAATCAACAATATCAATAATAAATTCCATACAGTTAAAATTAAAATATATTAAGTTGTTTCTTGGTGAGTTTACTTCATTATTCACAACATCATATGTAATAGTACTAAGTGTGGGTGACTCAATAAATTCTTGTAAGTTACCATCTATCCTAAAGCATTCATTCGCATTACCAATATCAGGGGGTTCAGATGCTTGAGAAAACTTTAAATGTCACTTGTTCATCTTGCACTCTCATTATAAGCTTACCTTTTTGTACATCAATAAGTGCTCTTCAAGTTGCAAAGAATGGATGACCAAGTATGATAGGAATATTACGATCCTCTTCTATATCTAGTATAATGAAACTCTCTAGAAATATGAACTTGTCTACTTTTATTAACACATCTTCTACTACACTATGAGGTTGCTTAATTGATCTATCTATCATTTTTAATGTTTCTAAAGTGGGTTTGGCTTTACCAACATATAATCTCTTGAAGATCGATAATGGTGTAAGTTTAATGCTTGAACCTAAGTCACATAATTCTTTATTAAAGTGGATGTTCCCAATAATGTAAGAGATGTCAAAACTACATGGATCTTTTAGTTCTTAGGGTAGTTTTCTTGCAAGGATGGCATTACAACTTTCAATTAGGGTTATTGTTTCATTATCTCCAATCTTCCTTTTCTTAGAAAAGATGTCCTTCAAAAATTTGGCATAGGAAGGCATTTGTTCAAGTTCATCTAAAAATGGTATGTTTATTATGTGCAGCTTCTTGAAGACATTCTAATGTCTAACTTTTGCTTTTGTAGTCTTTGAGGGAAAGGAATAATATTTTTATAAAGGTTGCTCTTTTTTGGATGAATTATTTCATTTCCATTAATCTCTATATCTAATAATTTCTAGCTATCTTTATCCACTAATTCCTCTTTATCCTTGTTAATTTCATGTTTGTCCTCATCCTAAGTAGTTTCCATTTCCTTCTTATCCTTTTTAATCTCATGGTCCTCCTCATGCTTTTGAGTCTCATGTTCCTCCTATAGAGTTTTACCACTTCTCAAGACTATGACATTGCAATGCTCTTTACCTTTTCTTCTTGATTTATAAGTGTGTCACTTAGAAGGTTACCTTAAGATCTTTGACTTATAGCCTGGGAAAGTTGCTCTATTTGGTTCTCCAAATTTTGAATTAAAGCATCTTAAGTGAACACTTTTGTATTTGCTAACCGGATGAAGTATTTCATCATCCCCATTAAAGCATTTGTATTGTGATCTGTAAGTGGCTTCTTCTCTTGGGCTTGTGATTGTTAAGAACCAAGTAGTAGAAATGATTGATGGTTGAATTGATTACCACCTTGATTGTTGTTATTACTCAAAAGATAAATTTAGATGTTGTCTCCATCCTAGGTTATATGTTTTCAAGTATGGATTATTGTCTCAATTCACATTACCCATATAGAAAATTATCAAACAAATGGGATTCTCTACAAAACACACAAGACACCCCTAAATCTGAGACCTGATTTAGACTCAATGACTAGTTTTAAACCTTTAAAAGATTAATTAAAGATAACACTTGAGTTGTAAGTTCCATGATTCATTTACCTCATGCACTCTGACTACTCTTCTTGTAGCTAAAGTTCTGTCCATTGGCTATTGATAATTATTACTAGCCATTTTCTCAAGTAACTCAAAGGCTTGATTGTAAGATTTTTCTAGAAAAGCTCCATTAGTAGATGCATAAATAATGGTTCTTGACTAGACAATCATATCAAGTCCTAAGGTACATACCTCTATATCCATTTACTTTTGAGTTTTCCAGAAAAAAGTTTGAATTTTGATTTGTTCAATAATACTTTATGTTCTAGTTTAAAAATACAATTTTGAATTCTCTTATCATTCCATATTTTTTTTTCTTTTTGTACTTTTTGTCATTCTTATAAGCACTCTATTGTAACTCATCCATTTTACGTGTTTCCAACATTTTTTTCACCTTTTTATTGGACTCTTCCACTTTCCCACATGATTGAGGATGGTAGGATAAAGGTGTGATGTCTAAGTTTGATGGCCCTTTAATTGATGTTTTGAGCATAGATCCTATCTCAAATTTATTCACAACCACATTATATATACACATGGGAGGTACATGCCCTAAATAGTTCACACAATCAACAATATCTATTATAGATTTCATACTTTTAAAATTAAAATGAATTAAGTTGTTTCTTGGTGACTTTACTTCTTTGTTCAAAACATCATATGTAACAATCTTAAGTGGGGGCAACTCAACAAATTCTTTTAAGTTATCATCTATCCTAAAGCATTCATTTGAATTATCAATATCAAGGGGTTCATATGCTTTAAAAACTTTAAAAACTATTTGTTCATCTTTCACTCTCATTATAACATCACCCTTTTGTACATCAATGAGTGATTTTTTGGTTGTTAAGAATGGACAACCAAGTACGATAGGAATTTTATGATTCTCTTCCATGTCTAGTACAATGAAATCCACCGAAAAGATGAACTTGTCTACTTTTACTAGTACATCTTCTACCACACCCCGAGGTCTCTTAATTGATCTATCTGTCATTTGTAATGTTATTGAAGTGGGTTTGGCTTTACCAACCCCTAATCTTTTGAAAATCAATAATGTCATAAGGTTAATGCTGGAACCCAAGTCACACAGTGCCTTGTCAAAGTGGATGTTCCTAATAGTGTAAGAGATGTCAAAATTGCCTAGATCTATCAGTTTTTAGGATAGTTTTCTAGCAAAGGTGGGACTATAACCTTTAGTTAAGGTTATTATTTCATTATCTCCAAGCATCTTTTCTTAGACAGTATTTCCTTTAGAAATTTGGCATAAGAAGGCATATGTTCAAGTGCATCTATAAATGATATGTTTATGTGAAATTTCTTGAAGACTTTTAGGAATTTTGAAAACTACGTATATGACTTTTACTTTTATAGTCTTTGAGGAAAATGAATATTAGGTTTGTATAGGTTGTTTTTCTTTAGCTAGATTATTTTCTTTCCATTTCTCTCTCTATCCACCAATCTGTGGCTCTCTTTATCCACTAATTCCTCCTCATTCTTGTTAGTTTCATGTTCTTCCTTATCCTTGTTAGTTTTCGGTTCCTTCTTATCCTTTTTAGTCACATGGTCCTTCTCTAAAGTTTTACCACTCCTCAATGCTATGGTATTGCAATGTTCCTTACCTTTTCTTCTTAAGTTTACAATTGTATCAATTGGAAGGTTACCTTGAGGCCTTTGACTTATGGTCTAGGAATGTTGCCCTATTTGACTCTCTAAATTTTGAATTGAAGCCTCTTGAGTGGACACTTTTGTAATTATTGACAAGATGAAGTCTTTCATCATCCTCATTAAGGCATTTGTATTGTCCTCAGTAAGTCTCTTAGGATTGTGATTGTTATGGTTATTGAAAACTAGGTGGTAGAAATGATTGATGGTTGAATCGATTACCATCTTAATTGTTGTTATTGCTCCAAAAGAAATTTGGATGTTGTCTATATCCTGGGTTATATGTGTTTGAGTAGGGATTATTGTTTTGATTCACATTACCCACATAGAATGCTTAATCATTATTATTTGGAAAATTATCAAACAAATGAGCTCCCCCACAAAATACATAAGACACCCTTGAATCTTGAACTTGGTTTATACTCGTTGACAAGTTTTGAACCTTCAAAAGATTAACTAAAGATGACACTTTAGCTATAAGTGTCGCCATAACATTTATCTCATGTACTACTAGGGATGGGCAAAAAAACGGCGGGTTCGGTTATCCGAACCGATGGTTCGGTTTTTAATAGGTAAATTTCAAGGACGGGGATGGTTTTGGGTAAAAACTGAATATGAAACAACAGTTACAGTTATACTAAAAACCGTACCCGCCCATACCCGAAATTAATTATATTTAATTAATTAAATTATATATTAAATTATAAATAAATAATTAATTATATATATATATTTAATTAATTAAATTATATATATTTAGGTTTTTTTTTTGGGTTTTTTCATAACCGTCCCGAACTGTTACCCACGGGTAAAAAACCGTCCCCGAACCGTAATAGTTTTCGAGCGATTTCGATTATAGGTTTTATAATTCGGTCATCCGGCCCTGTGCCCATTCCTATGTACTACAGCTACTTTTCTTGTGGTTGTCATTCTGTCCATTGGCTATTGATAATTTTTGCTAACTATTTTCTCAAATAAATCAAAAGCTTGATTGTAAGATTTAACTAGTAGAGCCCTATTAGTAGATGCATCAATGATGGTTCTAGTTTGAGCATTAAGACCATTGTATAAACTCTCCATTTGGATCCAACGAGGGATACCATGGTGAGGAAACTTCCTTAGCAATTCTTTGAATCTTTCTCATGCTTCGTATAAAGATTTTCCTTCATATTGTTGGTAAGAGGTAATGTCATTTCTAAGCTTGGCATTCTTTGTTAGTGAGAAATATTCCATCAAGAATTTCTTTGTTAAATCATTCCAAGTTGTAATGGAACCAAATGATAAAGAGTTTAGCCAAGCTCGAGCACGATCTTGCAAAAGTAAGGGAACAATCTAATCCTAAATGTCTTTTTGGTCATACTACCAAATTTGAATGAATCTATAAGTTCAATGAACAATCTAAGATGCAAATAAGGATCCTCTATTAATAATCCATTGAATTGTCCAACTATTTGTAGCATTTGAAACATCACTGGCTTTAGTTCAAATTGATTAGCTTGAATGTTTGGTCTTGTAATACATGGATTCAACCCGTCCAACATAGGTAATGCATATTCTTTCATAGCTCTATCCCTACCATCCTTTAAAGGAATCCAGTTATTCAAATTTAGCTCATTATTTTTAATTTCTAATGGATTAGCCATTTCTTCCACTTGGGTGACAACTTCTTGTTTTCTTATTGATCTCAAAGTATGCTCAATGTTAGAATCTAAAAGAAATAGACTCAATTATGTTTCTAATAGCATTAAAGGAGAAAATTAACACCATCAGCCAATATGAACATGACATGTGGCATAGGAGATTCTTAGGGAGAATTAGAGCTCGATGCATGGCGTTGTGTCACTCGATACATGACACATTACATGATTGGCCCTCTCTACTTGCTTAACGTACACGTGGTAGCTTCAGATTTGTCCTACATTAAAAAATTTATAAAAAAAACTAGAAATTAAGTTCATATTTAATATTTTTAACCCCAAAATATTACTTATTGAATAAAATGAGAAAATATTAAGAAGAAAAGTGCACTAATGACTCTACTTTCATAAAGTCATCAACATTTTGGTTTAGAGAATCAACAAATTTTTTGTCCATCATGAACGTTAGGAATCCTAATTTTAAACTAAAATGGTATAAAATTTCCACTGAAGATCTATTAATTGAACTTTTTAGTTCACCTATTGTTGGTTTTAGTACTAAATAGTCATTTATCCCAAGTGAGTTCACTATTTTCTATCAAGTGTTGAACAAAATGGTATATGCAAACCTGTTACCTTCAAAGCACTCATATGAGATTGGGTACCTACATGCAAAAATGTTGTATTGAATTGTAAAATGAATTGAATTCAATGTAGGTTCAATAATTCAAGATGTGATCATAAACCAATCTCAGATCGTTAACCCATAGATCGGTCTTCTATATGGATATCTCATCACCCAAATGATACTAGCCACTGGGTGTGCCACAAACAAGGGATTTTGATATTATTCACTTTATTTTTAACATTGGAAACTCAACCATATCAAGATCATTTGCTCAAACTTCAAAAGGACAAAAGCCCACTAATAATAGTACCAGCGAAGGAGCAACTGCTATAGATAATAATTTTAGGGATTAAGAAATGGAAAACATATATGCTTTTGAGCCTTCTTATCAAGACCTATTTGAAAACAAGAGTACATACAAGAATGGGAACATTGGAACAACAAATGACTACTATGAATCAATGTCAAGAAACAATGTTCTCCATGATTAGGAACATTCATTCACATTACGGATTTTCTCCTCCATGATAATGATTTAATTTTAATACCTAATAGAATATTTACTAAACTAATGAACAATGAGTTTTGAGGATAAGTTGTTTAGTTGTGTGTGTTTTTGTTTTTCAGTGTAAACATAAGCTATAAAGATTTAAGTGAATATAGTTCATCAAATCATAGGATAGTTGACAATTTTTAGTAAATGGCTGAATGGCCTCTTCTTGAGGATTCTTTTCAATAAATAAGAATTCTTGTACAATCTATTTTAGGTAAAAATATATACAATATTCTATTTCCTAAAAATACAATATTCTATTACTTAAATATACAATATTTTGTTTATATATTTGAAGTAAGAATATACAATATTTTATTACCTAAATATACAATATTCTATTTATCTATTTTAGGTAATAATACATAGCTAATACACTAGTTATGGTAAAATAAATCTTGTAATCTTGTCTATAATCTCTATCATTGATATCCCCCCTCAAATTGATACTGGATGATCAAAAATCATTAATTTGCCAACAAGAAATTGATGTTGATGCTAGAAGAGAGACCTAGTAAACACATACGCAATCTAGAGATTGGTGGTAATATGAGGCAGAGAGATGACGTGAGCATTATATGCTTCATGAATAGAGTGAAAATCCACTTCAATGTGTATGGTACGCTCATGAAATACTGGGTTAGCAACAATTTGAATAGCACTAGTATTATTTGCATGGAGTGGAGTAGACTCAGGTTGTGGAAACCCAAGCTCAGCCAATAGTCCCGGAAGCCAAACAATCTTAGAACATATAGAAGACATAGCATGATACTTAGACTTGGTGGAGGACTTCGACACATAATCTTTCTTCTTGCTTTTCCAAGAAACAAGAGAGGCATCAAGAAACATGCACCAACCAGTAATTGACTGTTGAGTATTAGAACAACCAGCCTAATCAGCATCACTATATACAACCAGACGAATAGAAGAGTCCACAGGGAAGCTAAAATGATTCATTTAGCGTTCTTGCAAAGAAACAAAGAGGAATCATAGTAACTCTAAACAAAGGAGAAGCTAAGAAGCGTAAATCAAAACTTATCAAACCAAGCATGTGGAGCCTATTTTAAACCATAAAGTGATCGTTTTAGCTTACAAACATTGATAAAGGGTGTAGAAAAAAACCCTAATGGTGGAGTCATAAAAATTTCTTCCTTAAGGTCCTTATGCAAAAAGGCGTTCTTAACATCCATTTGTCACAATGGCCAACCCTTGGATGCAACAATAGCAAGAACAAGTCACACCATCGTCATCTTTGCTACAGGGGAAAATGTCTCCTTATAATCGACCCCATACTTCTATTGATTACTGAGTGCTATCAATCATGCCTTATATCTGTCAAATGAGCCATCAGACTACATCTTAACGGAATATACCCATTTATAACTAATGGACTTAACTTCAGTAGAACAAGGAATAATATCCCAAGTTAATTCTCCTGAAAAGCTTGAAGTTCTTCTTGCATAGCTTTCATCCAACATGCATGTTTAGCTACCTGATAATAAGAGGTAGGAACTATAGTATTAGCTAAAGTGGCAGAGAAACTATACCTATCTGGAGGACGAATAGTACGGGAAGATCTCAGAGGAGCCACTGAAGTAGGCATTGAATCAAGGCCGGGAAGGATTTGTGATGATTGGAGCCATCGTCATTGATAGACAATATTGGGTTTAAAACGCTCAATTGATAGAGAGATATCATTAAAGCTAGAAAGGACACCGTTAGAAGGGGAAACATGTTGCGGAAAATAGTACTCGTATTCAAAGAAAATCACATTTCTAGAAGTACGTAGATGATTAGTAACATGATCATAACATAAAAATCCCTTATGAGTTGTGCTATAACTCATAAAAGCACACCGTACTGACTGAGTTGTAAGCTTGTGACGCTCATGAGGAGGCAAATGAACAAAGAAAACACATCCAAACATGTGTAGGATATGATAATCTGGATGCATTACAAAAAGATGATAGTAAGGAGTATCAAAATTCAATTGTTGAGAAGGTAGACGATTAATCAGATAGACTATAATGAATATAGCTTCCACCCAAAATTTAGGCAGAACTGAAGACTCCAAGAGTAACGTTCGAACCATATCCAACGGTTTTTATGTTCAACCACCCCATTCTGTTGAGGTGTATAAGAACAGGATTGTTGAGATACCATGGCAATTTTTAGTAAATGGCTGAATGACCTCTTCTTGAGGATTATTTTCATTAAATAAGAATTCATGTACAATCTATTTTAGGTAAGAATATATATAATATTCTATTACCTAAATATACAATATTTTGTTTATATATTTTAAGTAAGAATATACAATATTCTATTACCTAAATATATAATATTCTGTTTATCTATTTTAGGTAATAATATATACACAGCTAATATATTAATTATGGTAAAGTAAATCTTGTAATCTTGTCCATAATCTCTGCCATTGATAATAGTTTCACTATGTAAGATACAAATTTTTCTATGAGTGTCATGTAGTGAGAAAGAGGTTTTGTTACACGAATAATGCAAAGGGAGAGATTGTAAGATTTATAAGTATTAACGATATATGTGAACAAAATATCTTAATGTAATTTTAGTTTCTAAGTTTGTCTTTCAAGAATATTTTCAAAGTGAAGAAACTAACGAGCTTCAATGAATACATCTCAAATATATATCTGTTTCCGTACACGTTAGATTTCATATTACATATATAGAAACATGGTGTATATAGGTCACTTGATCGATCGATTCATTACTAGATCGATCGAGCTTAATTACTTGACTAAAATAATTTTTACAAGACTAAATCGACCCAGGAATTAATACTCGATCGATGGAGCACTAGAATGATTAAGATTAATGAAGAGATCGAACCCGTACAGTTATTGCATGTCTGATCGTTCTACAAAATTTTAATTTATCATACTCCGTTGATATTCTATTTACCCGCCCTCTAGCTAATTAAGTATGTAACTAAAAAAGAATCTTTTCAGATTGGATCAATTAAACCTACTGAACTTTGGGATTGATCTGTCGCTTGACTAGCTAGGATCATCCATATCTGAATTATTTTTAAAATTCCTGAGCCTAAGCTCTGATTTCATGAAAGAACCAGCAGAAAATAATCAAGTTTGCAACAATGGAGATGAAGAAATAAGAGCACGTAAGTATGGAGAGCAAGAAGAGAAAGAGAAGAGAGGATGACAGATGTCATTGCTGAATATATCTGTACTTATATATTTCATTATGTGTACAACAGTAGAAATGTAAAAGATAGATTACAGCCTGTAAACTTGTAACTGAATTACATCAATAACAATGCTTTCTGTAACAATCAAATGTAACTAATTTCTGTTAAGCCATTTCACAAGCTGTATAACGGCAATAGGAAGTTTGTTAGATCTTGTGCAGCTGGCATGTCATCATTAGGACATGTAGCTTGTATAGGCAGCTGCACATTGGCACAGGTAAAGCTTGATGCACTAACTGAAAATCTGGCACCTTGCTTGTGATCACTAAATGCATTTTGGCGGGAATTACCAGATTCTTTACACTGCAGTATGTTGCATTGAACTGCATTAGGATCTTTGGCACTACAATCCTTAACATCCTCTACATGTGAAAGAGGGTGAAAAAAAAAAGGCCAATTGAAGAGGTTGTTGGCTCTGTGAAGCAGGGAGATTCCTCGATTGTTGCTGGTTCATAATTTGTTTTTGGTGCTGATTGTTCTGCTACCAGGTTGGCTCCTAAGGTTGTTTATGGTCAGCTAGAGTTCTCTTCTTATGGGAAGACTTATGTAGCTGGGAAAAAAGTCGGGTGTTATGAGGTATGTGAAGAAGGGCAATGTGGGAGATGGTGCTATAGGGGAGGCTACGGGTAGTCAAGGGAAACATGTTAGGAAGGAGCTTTCAGTGTTAATGTAATGGATGGATTTTCTTCAGTGGGGACTAATGGTGAGATTGTTCATGCTAATGGTTCCAAAATGAACACTGTGACTATTTAAGGATTAGATATATCATGAGGCTGTTAGTGCTACGGAGTGAAGTGATTATGGATATTTCATGCTTGATGGATTTATGTTGTTGCCTTCTGTGGGGGTATATGGTTCTATTGGGTTGTTGGTTTAGTTTTGTTTATGTTGGTTGTCTCTGAGTGTATTTGTATGTATACTGGTCTTATGTGCCTTGATTCTTATAGTTTGGTTAGTTTTTTATTACCTAGCTGGACATGCTAAGAAGGTTACTAACCTTGCCATTTGAATCCTTGTTCTGCTAGCATTGGTGCTAGTTAAGTGTCATATGGTTTCCGGGTATGCTTGATGTATAGTTGATTTTGAGCTTTGTTATGTTGTCAAGTACTTGGTTTCTAGGGGTTGAATTTCTAATTTTTAGTCTATTTATTGCTTTAATTTTGACTATTAGTTTGTTGTTCTTGTTGTTAATAAATAAATTTTCATTATGACAAAAATTATAAAAAAAATCCAATTAATTATAGTAATCGAGAAAAGAGTTGTAACACTTGAATAACAAATAGAAATGCCAAAGAAAGATGTCCCTACAACTATTTTATTGGATTTTGCATTATTTGTAGCCTAGATCGTATATGGTTGAACCAAATGGAGAAGAATAGAATAAGAGGTACACAAATACTTCTTTCATATGCAAAAATATTGTTTAGAAAACAATTCATATTGAGTCATTCAATTAAAAGATTAGACGTTACAATAAAATTACACTAAAAACTTATTGATAGAAGAAAGAAAATGAACTTTCGAATCTGATGACAAAAAGAATTGAAGAATGATGAGCTATAGTTTTGTCTTAAGTTGGTAATATAACTCTTGTTTTTATATTAGTCTATGCTACGAGTGTTTTCAAATTATCGACCTACATTTGTAATAGAGCCAATAGTTTTTTAGATTTAGTGAAAACTTATGACTCGAAGAGGAAGGAGAGTGAGTCTTAACACATACAATACTAAATTTGTGAGGATATTTATGAAATAAAAATTTTATTGAGGTTATTATGATTGCTATCAAGTTTTATAGAATTAGATATGGTAAATTGATGATTAGAAATATCTTTACAAGTTTAGTTATGTGATCAATATGTGACAAACTCTGACATAATTTTTTAATCAAATATTAAAATAAGACTTTATTGTAATTTTATGAAAATAATAGAACCTATATGATTCAATAAAGAACAACGAGACTTATATACTTTATCCATATTAGCTATAAGATCTCTGTCACTTTTCATCCTTTATTCTTTGTGTAGATCATATATATACTAAATTCCACCCAAAATGTTTTGTATGTATCCAAATTCAAGTACGATGCGTTCGATACTTTAGTAGAATTTATATTCAAAAAAAAATGACAGCAGTTTTTTATAACAGTATAATAGTAGTTACATTTAATTTTAATTGTATCAATGATTTAAAATTAAAATTTAATTGAAAAGTTTTAACATTTGTTATACACATGGAAGAAAAAATGAGGGACAAACTTATCTTTAAAATTGTTTTCCATCATGTCGATTTAAGATAAAAATCTTAATTTTTTCTCACAAAGTCATGCATATTCTCTTATTTGTTTATGCATTCTTTCACATGATGCTTCTCTCTTTAAATGAAAACTAAAAAAATTATGGTAGATATTTATAGCAATTTTTTTATATTTTAAGATTATCATATTTTCACAATTTATTAAATTATTTTATAATATACATATATAATATTTAGTTTTTTTAATTATTTAAGATTTAATGACATTATTATCGGTTAAAATTATCATTAAGAAAAATCAATTAAAATAATAATAATTTAATTCGTGTTAATAGCTCTACCATGTTTTATTAAGAAATAAAAAAGAAAACTTTCTTTTAAAAAGATTTAATATTAGATAAAATTGCATGATGAGCAACTTTTATTTTTGAGTACATGTTTCAAAATATTTTTATTTTGTACATGCCTTAAAAGCATAAAAATCGTAAGAGCAATAATAACTTTCTTACTCCGACCACGGTAACAATGAAAATCATGCATGTTATGTTTTAAAAAAGTTTTAGATTATAAATATTAATTATTAAAGAAAAGAACCCAACATTTTTGTTATAACTCAATCTCGTGGTTTTAAAACTATATTAGTGCAAATACCACAATAATGGCTAAGTTACATTTAGAAGAGTTCAGGTAAAGATACTGAAATAACAACCTGATACATTAGTGATTACAGAAGCAACAAATTTTAAATATACATCAGAAAGATAACAAAAATTAACTTTCAAAAACTCTTGTATTTCGGGCTTTCTAAATGCGCCATAAGAGCATGGCATAAAAGATGACTTCATTGTCCCCATTAATTGGGCTATCTTTCGAAACAATTGATAATTGCAACAAAATGCTTAACAAAACAATCCATATTCAATTAAAAAATATATGAGTGTAAATAAATAGGAAGAAATAAATATACCTTTAGTCAAAGTGCAATGAAAGAACAAGTGATTCAAACTTTTCACATTAGAAGAGCAAAGTGGACAATGACTCGATATAACAATTCCTTTTTTATTAAATTAACTCTCATTGTCAAACAGTCATTCATACACGATCAAAGAAATGCATGTTTTAAGTGTCAAATGCCAATCAAAAACAGAAAGGGAAGTAATTACTACAATGTTAGAAGTATACCCACTTGAAATTGCATATTAAGTGGATTCTTTATGACCCAGAAGACGAACAACTTTGCATCTTAAGTTAACTGACTAGTTATCTTTATTTAAAAAATATTAAGTCAATTGATTATGAGTATGTAACAAATAAATTTTAAGTATATCATCTCAATCTAGTGATCAAAAGATTTACTTTATCTTAGAGATATTATAAAAATAAATATCATTTTTTTTCATAATCAATTATTTAACAAAATTAATACTAAAATTAAACATGATTAGTTTAAAATTAAACACTTTAGATATCCAATTTTCTTTCCAAATATTAAACATTATTTATACCCACTTCCCATCTAGTTCCGAGTTATAAAAGATTAATTTCAAGATTCAAATATGTCTCTCTAATCCCAAGAAAGTTCCTAACCAATCCAAACAGTCCAAAAATCACCATCTTTGTTTCTTCGTTCTTTCCTCTAATGCTTCCCTCTTCGAATGAAAACTTTAAAAAAAAAATACTATAATTATGTATAGGAATTTCCCCTATATATATGTTAAGGTTGTCATATTTTCACAATTTATTATATTATTTTATCATATATATATAATATCTATTTTTCTTTAAAATTATTTAGGATTTAAGATAAAATTATTATTAATCAAAATTGATCATAATAATAATAATTTCAGTTGCGGCAACAATGCTACTCTTGTTTTATTAAGAAATAAAAAGGAAAACTTTCTTTTAAAAAGATTTAATATTAGAGATTATTGCATGATGATTATCTTATGTTAAAAAATATTTTTATTTTATAAATGTATTTAAAAGTAGAAAGTCATCGTAGCTATAATAACTTGGCCATGGATAACCACAAAAATCATGATATATTTTTTAAAAAAATTGTAGACTATAAATATTTTTTTAAAAAAAATATACCCACGTGTTTTTTATATAACTTAATTTTGTGATTTTAAAATTATATTAATATAAATATCATAATAATGAATGTCGATATTACATTTAAATAAATTTTATTTTTAATATTTAATTTTAAATAAAAATTAAGTCGATAATAAAATAAAATAATAAAGGAGAAGATTTAGGTATTAATATTATTACTTCGTTTACACGTAAAGACACATGCATAAGGGAAAGCAAAATTGGAATGCTTATAATTATGCGTTTCTTAAATTTAGAAATATATTTATATTGATATTAATTAGATTTTTTTTCAAAACTTTATACTTTAAAAGTTATTTTAATAGCACCACACCTTAATATGTATATGGAAATTTATATGTTACTAGTATTTTTTTTATTAATTTTTTTTTTACATATCGTACTTATAAGCACATCTATATTTAAAAAGAATTTACATATTTTATAAATATTTATAAATTTGATGTAATTTAATTATGAGATCCTATTTAAAAACTAATATAAAATTAAAACTTCAATTTGATTAATGC
The DNA here is from genome assembly GCA_030763125.1 of Hippophae gyantsensis. Lineage (NCBI taxonomy): Eukaryota > Viridiplantae > Streptophyta > Magnoliopsida > Rosales > Elaeagnaceae > Hippophae > Hippophae gyantsensis. The sequence continues at coordinate 9,258,663 of CM061038.1, read as the reverse complement.
TGTAATATATAGGATAAATAATTTTTGAAATATTTAAATTTTTATCTATTTTACACAAAAATATTTGATTTTTTTTTCTATATAAAGATACATAAACTCTTATTTTATTTATACGTAAATATATTTTTGTGATTAAGTTATGTTATGATTAATTATATGTAAACAAAATAAAAATAACTAAAGAATCTAGATACCTAAAATAGATATCTTCAAACTGATTACTCTGTTATATTTGTTGCATTATATTTGATAAATTAGGTATAATTATATTAAATTTTATTATATTTAACCTATATAATTTTCGGTATCAATTTGTGTAATATAGTTTAACAAAGTTAATTAATAATATTTTAATAAAATAATTTATATTTAAAATATTTTTTATTATAAAATTTATTTAAATTAATATTTAATTTATTTTTATATTTTTATTATATTATAAAATAAAAAGTATTATTTTTAATTTAAAATAAAAAAATCAAAACATATAATTTTATAAATAAAAATTTTAAAAAATTAAATTATATATTTAATACGGTTTATAACCATACTAACTAATCATATTAAATTTATAATAAGTATATAATTATAACGTTTGATATAGTGTAAAAAAACATGCCCTAGTATATACAAATAGAAAGACTCTTCCTCAACTCCGATACCCAAGTACACTACACAATATTGTCACATGTTATCATGTGCAATTGCGTTGGCTGTGTTCTCCTTTTTCTCTCCCCAAATCCAGTCAGTCCTATGCAGTCATATCTCAACTTCCACATACTATTAAACAACTCAACCCCTGTTTATCTCTTTTAATCGAATCAACAAATTTTCCCATTCGTTTTCAACTCCGATTGAAAGTTTTTGTATTTTCTGATTCTTTGTCCATCTCCTCGAATTGCTTCGTAGATTGAAAGGTGCCCATTTGGGAAGAGGAAAAAAAAGAGCAATAACCGACATCTGTTTTAAAAGGTTTATGCTTGTACGACTATTGGATTGAGTCGAGTTTCGTTGATTTTTACCTCGTGAATAGTCCACTGGTGAATTACGGAGCAACCACTGTTGATATGCTGATTGGCTTTGTTTGATGCTTTTTCTTTGTCGAATCTGGGATATGGATCTCTTTGTGTTCATGATTTTTTGTTGAAGTGTGGAAGGAATCAACAAAAGATGCGGCGGCGGCCGGCCGATTATCGGCGCCCGGTTCGTAGAAAGTTTACATATTTGATCTGGGTGCTTCTTGGGTTGTTCTCTATTGGGGGTTTTGTTCTGTTTGTTGTTCAGCATAATCAGAATGAAGATCGGATCGAACAGTCGATATTGGTAAGGATACTAATCATAATCACCCTTTTCTTTTACCGCTTTTTTTTTTGGTGTGCGTGTGCTTCTTTTCAATTTGATATAAATACAGTGTTTTGACTAAACCATCTGATCATATTGAGTTGAGCTATGACAAATTAGAAATATATGTTATCTGAATTCGTATCTAGCTGTTCACTCCATGTTTTGGGATGATGGGTTCGACATTTTAGTATTTCTAGCTTTGGATTTCATCATTGATTTCGATAGTGAACTTTGGAAATTTGAGATTCTATATTTCAAAGTAGGATCGGATGGTCATAATTCTTAATGCATTTCTTGTTTGCTTGACCGGTAGCACTAGTGTTATGGATTGGATACTTGATTATATTTCAAGTTTGCTGTTTTTTTTTAAACAACCAATTACACACTCACACACACCCATTTACATTTGAAGGGTTCGTACTCACGTCCTCTCACTATCCACTTGAAGCATATGTCATTGGATTACAAAGAAATTGGCAAGTTTGCTGATTTTCTAAACATCATTGGTACGATATGTGTAGTGATATGTGTAGTGAGGCCTGAGAAAGTTGGTTCTGAACATCCTATCAAGGGTCTAGCCAGCTAGGATACTTCTAAGAGAGCATAAGAATGGATCACACGTGGTCTTGAACTGCATTTTTACTCTTTTATCTTTATAGTTTGTTAACAATTTTACTATGGGTGGCTACTAATGACATTATTGTACTTATCATGTTATTTCAAGATATCTTTGTCTGCACTTGTTTTTCTGCTTTTATGCCGAATCAACAAAAATACTCTCTCATGGATTTTGACACTGTGGTATCTTCTGTGAGAATAACTTGGATATGTTTGCATCTGACCATCAAAAGGAAAAATAATTTTGGTTATGAGATAAGAAAGGAACATTTGAACTTCATTGACTTTATGTCACTATTCTAAAATACAACATTATCATTAATGATGCTCTAAATTTCCATTTTTCTCCTGTTAACTGTTTATTATTGTTGAATATAGGCTTTTAACGAGTTCATCTATAATTCATGGTCTTATTTTAATAATGCAATGTGGCTATTTTGACACCTTACCTTAAGACAACCTTTTTCCCCCCTCATTTTTCCTCCCACGACTCCTGCATTTTCTAAATTAGTGTTTTCTATTAAGCACGCTGATCTTGAAAATAGCTATGTGAAAATGTTCTGTGAAGTTTCACTTTCTTTTGATAGTATACATCAATTTGCACTGTCTTTTACTTAGTTGATGACCGTGCTCCTTGTGCATGGACAATTTCTTATTTTTTTGAGCTAACAGTGCATGACAGACCCACTACTTATGAATTTTATTACATTATTCACAATCTTCCATCAATCCTATATTTTTCTTGTAAAAATTACATTGTTAATTAATATTTACATTCTTCTGTTCCAAGATTGCTAACTTGATTTGTTTCTCCCTCACGATGTTGGTATTGAAGTTAGATGTTGGACATGTTCTGTTCCTAGGGAAATCTAAGACTCATGATGCCATGAACCCGAAAAAAGGGAAGGTGAAAAAATAAAAAAAAAGAGCACAAGCAATAGAGAATGTGCCACCTTCTTTCCTAAGCTTTTTGTACTTTCTTCTTGTAGATATCGAAGACTTTGTGAAACTGTATTTATCAATTAATGTTTGGTGTATACTAATTGTTTATGCTATCATAATAGTTGTATTATAATTATTTATTATGAGTGATAAATTGTTGTCATTCTCTACATTGACCGTTCTCTATAACTCAAGGAAGATGTATTTATTGACGAGAAGGGGCACGTGCCCTATCCCACTTGATTATAAACATAATTTTACATGTAAAATTTTGTAATTTTTATGGACGTTAAATTATTTTTAACACGTTATGCCCCTCACAAAATAACTTTTAATCCCATTTTTTAAGCATACAATGTTTTAAATACAAATTTTATGTGTGAACTTTATTACTTTTTAATTAAAATCTAATAAAAGTGTAACAAACCTCACATTTTGATACTTATATGCTCAAAAAATTTCATCGTCAAATCTTAAGCCTCTAATGTTTAATTTATTTTTTATTAGTGAGTTTTTTGTGCAAACTTTGCATTATTGTTAATCAATGCCCACTCTGAATTTGAGTCCTAGATTTTCCATTGACTGCAGCATCATTAGAAACAAATCTTTTGCCTGCCACCTTTTATCTATGGGGTCTTGGATAATATTTTCCACCCAGCAACATGCAATCTGAAACCACACCTAGTTACTATTAATTTTAATGATTTTAAGGAACACAAGAGTGGCTGTGCATTTATTTGACATGCAGATTTTCAACATTTACTATAGTTGGAAGGATAGATATTGTGATGGTGCAATATGGATAGGACTTGCTAGACAACAAAGAGTGTTGTGCCAAAGGGATACAACCTCCGATGCCTAAGGTAGCCATAGAAGATAAAATAAAGCTATAAAGAAGATGATAGGTGGGAGAGGAGACAGGGTAAAGATGAATGGAGTGTCTAGAGAAAGGTCCCAACAAATAGTCAGATAGTTTAGGAAGGTAGCACCAATACCATAGTGGGTTTGGGCCACCCACTCAGAAACCAGTTGCTTCTAGAATAAATTGAACTTTTGGATATTCTTCTTAGTATGTTAGTTAGCCCCACTTCCTTCTTTTACTAAGCCATCGGCATTTTCCTTAGGTCATAAGGCTGATCTCATCAAGGCACATTTAAAAGAAGTGCAAGGTATTTGGAATTCAATAGTTAATAAATCTAGATGGTCCCCGTTTTGCTCAGCTTCTGTATTGGCAATAAATTGTCCTTTGTAGTGAGAACAGCATCGAGGATCTGGATAACATTTCTAATATTCTATGTAATTAGTCTTTAATGAGATATCTATGGAATTTTGTGTAATATATTTGTCTTATGGTTTGATTTGCCTGTGTGCATCCCATTACTTTTGAACTGTACGTTTGTAAGGACATTGTTTTTTATGAATAAATAGTACTGTGTGCTATGTAACTAATATGTGAACTCCTTATACCAGGAAAGAAAACCAAGAACGGAATGGATTGCACACGAAGATTTAAATTTTACACAGGAAATATTAAGTGCTACTTCATTTTCCAGGCAACTGTCGGAGCAAATGACACTTGCCAAAGCTTATGTCATAATTGCCAAGGAGCACAACAATCTGCATCTAGCTTGGGAGCTTAGTTCAAAGGTTAGAAGTTGCCAACTTTTGCTTTCAAAAGCCGTCATGACTGGGGTGCCCATAACGTTAAAAGAAGCAGAACCAATTATCCAAGCTCTATCGTTGCTGATATTTAAAGCACAGGATGCCCACTATGACATTGCAACTACAATAATGACAATGAAATATCATATTCAAGCCCTTGAAGAGCGTGCTAATGCTGCTACTGTCCAAGGCATGGCATTTGGGCAAATAGTTGCCGAAGCATTACCCAAAAGCCTCCATTGTGTAAATGTTAAGCTCACAGTTGATTGGCTTAGGAAGCCATCTCTTCAAGTATTTGCAGATGAGAAGAGAAATTCCCCTCGATTCGTGGATAACAACCTCTATCATTTCTGCATCTTTTCAGATAATGTGCTTGCAACATCAGTTGCTGTCAACTCTACCATCTCCAACGCTGACCATCCAAAACAACTTGTCTTCCATGTTGTCACAAATGGAATTACCTATAATGCGATGCAGGCTTGGTTTCTCAGCAATGACTTCAAAGGTTCCACCATAGAAGTTCAAAACATTGAGGAATTTTCATGGCTGAATGCTTCTTATGCACCCATTGTTAAGCAGCTTGTTGACGCAGAACGGGCCTACTACTTTGGGGAATATCAAGATTTGAAAGATCAGCCAAAATTACGAAACCCCAAGTATCTCTCTTTACTGAATCACCTCCGGTTCTACATCCCACAGATCTATCCACAGCTGGAGAAGATAGTTTTCCTTGACGATGATGTTGTTGTCCAGAAGGACTTGAAATCACTTTTTTCTTTGGACTTGCATGAAAATGTGAATGGAGCAGTAGAAACTTGTCTTGAAGCATTCCATCGTTATTACAAGTATCTCAATTTCTCAAACTCAATCATCAGCTCAAAGTTTGACCCGCAGGCATGCGGATGGGCATTTGGTATGAACGTATTTGACCTGATTGCGTGGAGAAAGGCAAATGTAACTGCACTATATCATTACTGGCAGAAACAAAATGCTGATGGAACACTTTGGAAACTGGGCACTCTTCCTGCTGGTCTTCTCACTTTTTATGGTCTAACAGAACCTCTTGATCGTAGATGGCATGTGTTAGGATTGGGTTATGATCTGAATATTGATAGCCGATTGATTGAGAGTGCTGCAGTCATTCACTTTAATGGGAACATGAAGCCTTGGCTAAAGTTGGCCATTGGCAGATATAAGCCCTTATGGGAGCGGTATGTTAACCAAACCCATCCGTATCTCCAAGATTGTGTCACAAGTTGAGATTATGCTACTTCATCGTCGCTTGGTAATTTATGCATTTTCAATATTTTATGCTCTCAACCTTTATTCGCATGCACTATATTAGAGTCAAAAGTAAAAGTTTTGCTTGATTAGGAAGCATTATTTTCTTTCTTCCCTTTATAGTGATTTAAAGAAGAAATATTTGTTTCATTATACCGTAGAAAGTTCGAATATGCTCGGAAAAAAAGTTGTGGGAGATTCTTTTGACTAATGAGAGGAGGGGTTTTCAATATTCCCTACATGCTAGCTTTATAAGTTTTTGTTCTTTAGCAATTCTTGTAATAATCTATCAGATTGTTGAGTAGAACCTGAAAATTTTCTTTATGATAAACTGAAAAATGTTCATATTGTTTGTAAAGGCTTGAAATTTTCTTAAAGGAGTTTATTAGTTCGAATCACTGACCCTGCAATACATTATAAGAAGTCCCTATCTGCCTGCCACAAAAAGTCTTCTTTCTAATGTGTTTTTTAGGAAAATCAACATTAATGGGTTCGGAAATTGAGTTTACTGTTAAGCTCATGCTTCAATTTCAGAACTTGAAACCTTGGGGGTTTCTATTTGCCATGCTTCTAGATTTTGGCATTATCTAATCTCTATTTCTCAGACCCTTTACTGTGAAGTGATGGCACAACAAAGGGTTTGTACAGATATCCAAGTCCAGTCTTTGAAATGTCGTACAGTATGACTGTCCATTATAAATCCGTTTTTTTTTGGTTGCAAATGGCATAGAATTTAGGGGAAACTTAAATTACAGGAAATTCACAATGTAATTTGAGTTAGGTCTACAGACTTCTCAACACCCATGTAATCATGTTATGTATACGTATAATGTGGTTACATGGGTGTGTATTTGTTTTTGAAAATCTTAGTTGTTAAATAAGTTTAACTCAAATTATATAGTGAATTTTTGCAAAACTTGACTCAATATTAAGTAATTACCGTAAAATTTATTCAATAAATTAAAAAAAATGTTATCATTCTTGATCCAGTAGAGCTATAAGTAATCCAAAGTACCATATTATGATTTGTAGGGCTCAGTATCTTTACTTTTGGTTTTGCCCTTTTTGCTTTAGTTTTAGATGGGGCAAGTATTCATTTAATGGTGAAAATTTTAATTTATTATTTTAAATATTTTTTTATTTTAATTTTTGATTTTAATTTTTGAAATTTTAATCAATTATTTTGTTCAAAAAGTGGTTAATTTTGATTAAAATATTCAAAGTCTGTTAAGTGACATAAGAAGTTATAAGGATATATTATGAATAAAATAACATAGTTATAATTTTATATATTGTGTATATAAATTTTTTGATTAAATTAATAAATTTTATGACAGTAGTTGATGGAAAGATATTGAATAAAAAAATATTAAAAATAATAAATTAAATTTTTTTAATATTAAATGAACATTTTTTTCTTTAAAGAATTCAAACAAATCAAGCCTTGCTTTTTATATATATATATGAATGGTCTATGACAATTTGTTTTGTTAGTTTTATTTTTAGAGCACAAAACATTAATGGTAAAACAATATTTTTATTTTTAAAAATATTAATGCATTAGATTGTTAGATTTTTTTTAAGTTATTCTGATATTAATGTTTTATATTCTAGAAATAGCAACTCCCTTTGTGATTACTAATAATAATTCTTTTGACACTATGTAATCTCATATTATTTATTCAATATATATATATATATGGTTGGCTCTTGCATATAGCATTCCACGTTATTTTACTATTTATCAGTATTAAATAATTAAAAAAAATAGATATTTTGTTCCTGACGAGATAACCTTTCTGGCGGTGATCTCTCTTCTTAATAATCTCATTTTCTCACAATTTCATTCAAATCAAGATAAAAATTTATAAGATATGAACTTAATTAACTTAAAGTAGATAAATAAATTATTTTTAATTTTTATTAATTTATAACTAAATAACTTAAATAAAACGATCAGGCATATAATCACGTGTAAAAATAAAGTGTAAAAATAAAATAATAACATACGATATTTTTAGGTGAAAATAACGTAGGTCATAATCATTACCTAAAATGAAAATTACAGGTCTATTAAATCACCTAACTTTTTATTATGAAAAACAAATGTTCAAGTACAAACTCGATCTTATGCTACCCTCTCTAGGATACTGTCCCAATGTACCTTACTTACGAGCCTCTATTCTGTTTTTACAATTTTCAATATTAGCGTGAGTGGTTTACAAACCAACATTCCAATAAGCATCCCGTCAATTAGATATGTTCCCGAATTAACTCCAAAATGGTTAGCACAAAAATATAAATACCCGTGTGTGTTCTAGAACGGATTTAATAATGAATAATTCTAACTAAATGATTCAAACTATATGTCACTTAAATCAATTAGTAAATCTTAGAGCAAAAAGAGCAAGCACAAGTTCAATAAAATAGATTCTTTAAAGATTAATAATCAAATCAAATAAGTATGATAAGACAAAAATAATTATTTGATCTAATAATTTAAGAATAAAAATAAAGAAGAAGTCATAAGAACATATTATCAAAATATCATAAACTAATTAAGCTTATTAATGAATCAAACATAACCATCAATATTTGATATATTAACTAAATAAAGAAGCCTAAAAAACTATGATCTTATATTTATAAAAACAAGAGAGAGAAATTAAGAAGAATAGAACATTGTTCTTGTGTGGTTGATTGAAACAATGAACAATTGATTTTATTTATAGGAAAAATTAAAACCCTTAATCCTATGTAATTGATAAATATCTTGTCTATTACAAATAGGATTAGTAATACTCATTAATTAAGAAGACTTCTATATGATTGATAAATATCTTTTCTATTACAAATAAGATTAATAATAATTATTAATTAAGAAGACTCTTATTTAAAGAAGAATTCTTTTAAAATAGACTCATTAATAATGAAAATTCCTATTTAAAAAATAGTTTTTTTTAAAAGTGATGTTATCTTTTATGCTAAAGATTTAAGCTATAATTTAGAGTATATCTTATATAATATTTTAGCATATATCTTATTGTATATTTTAACATAAATATTTTAATAACAAAAATAATTTCAGATTTATAAATATGTGTTATTAAATGTGTGGCAAAATCTCTCTCTCACTACTGAAAATTCCTAGACTCCATAATGGAACTATCCTATGATCTGACGAATCTATCTTCGTTGGAACTTGAAAAACTTGTAAACAATTGAAATGACATAGGCAAAGCATATGACAATTTGGCTTGAAAGCCTCATTGTACATTACTTCAATTAACATAGAAATAAGCAAAGTGTAAAGAATAGTCATGTAGTATGCATTCATACCAATCAAGCTTAACTAAATATGTTCTCCCCCTATATGCATAACAAAACAAAAACATGGAAGTGAAATGCAATCCTCTCCCCCTTTTTGACATACGAGAAGGACAAAGGAATGAAGCTAAACTTCCCTTAAAAATAGAGCAATGTAAAAGAAGATGAATGGAGAAGTACAATGTGCTTTAAAATCCCCTAAGTTTTATGACTCTCTAACTTAGAAACCAATTAAAAATGTAATAAATAAAAAGATGTAAATGAATAAGAACCTGATTTTTTTTTAATTTTCATAAATAGTCACGTAAGGTATTAAACTTATTTAATTACAAACGAGCACACAATCAATTGAGAACTCATCGTTCTTTATCTCAATTTTTGATTATTTATTATATAAATAAGCAAGTAGAGATGAAGAGGCATACAAGCACACTTGCACATATAGTGACATATTGACATTTACTTAAAAGTAGTGCATATGTTGTAACTCCACAAATATATCAATTAATTTATTTATAACCAATCAAGAAAGACTCAAAATAAAAAAATATCACCTATCATATAAAATTATAATCGAGTCTTGAATTTCACAAAATAAAACATATCTATTAAAAGAGGACTTAAAATTTTTTTCTTTATTTTATATATGAGGTAAATGATATAATTTTTTTTAATTTTTTTAACCTCTATTGGCTCTTTCTTTTTATGCATTAAAAGTACAAGATTTATAAGTAGTCTCTTTTTGCATAATCTTCCTTCTTCTTTTTTGTACAAGTCATAACCTAGCATGATAACTTTCACACTAGTGGTGGGCTAACCTTATCTGCTCACTGTGGTAGCTTCACACATCACAATAGGTAGCCCTCTCAATACTAGGTGCCTCCATACGGTAAAATTTTAAAAACAAGAATTAAAACTCAACATAATTTTACAATCAAGATTAGTTGAAGTCCTAAAGTCTTTAAGAGAATTCATAAACTTCAAGCATAGCATATATGTGTATTCGTGAGTATGTGAATAAGTTTATGTCAATATCGATCATCACATGTACAAGAATATGTGTGTGTATGTATAAGTCAAAATTGTAGAATAATTTATACAATAAATATCAAAATTAGTTAAGTCATTAAAAATAAGGTTATATGTCTGTAAGTGTTGAATAAGTCCAATACCCTGTTGGCCAAATAAGGATTCTACGTTTTTTTTTTGCAAGTTTAACTAATAGATAAAATAATGACAACAAAGATTGCTCACCTAGGATCATTTAAGCACTCTAACAAAAATACCTAGATAAAGGAATAAAAGACGGTCAAGTGACCAGGAAAAAAATATTTCTTAACCCATATTTTCTTGCATTTTGGTTTCTGTATATCATTATGTTGGGACTCAACAAACTTAGGTTTCATAGACGTGTTTTTGGACTTAGTTGTACTTTTTTCATTCATCCCAAATGCATTATGTGTATATTTTTCTAATTCTTTATTCAATTTTTTTATGGATCCAACATTCTTTTTTTTTCAATATATTAACTACCCATTTTCGAAATAATCACCCATAACTACATTATTACAAGGAAAAAAACCCACTTATAACTAAAAAAGAAAATATAACTGCGTTAAAATTGCTAATAAGTTAATAATTATTTTTATCTCTACTTTTCTAAATGGAAAATTATCACTAATGCTCCTAATCTTTAACATGTTTTCACATATATCTCTGATTTTTATAAAAAGAGCTTTAATATTCTCGATTTTTATAGTTAATATCACTAATGTTTTCAAATAGTTAACAGTGTTAAATTTTCATTTAACGGTATATTTTTATTTCCTATAACTCTAGTACTAAATTTTGGTAGTTATTTTGAAATATTAGTTGTTACTTCCTATAATTTATTATTTAAAGGTAAACTTTTAAGTTTCTTATAAAAACATTGATTTATCTTTATAATTTTTTTATGCTTATTTTTATACAAACTTGTGTTTAGCTTTTTTGTCTTCATTTTCTTGTTTGTTAGTTTTATAAATATTTAATCATTCAAAATCTTTAATTAACTTAAAATTATAATTATCATACTTGAATTTAATAGGTGTACCATAGTATTTCCTTCCAGTATTCGTCTTTTTTTGTTACATTTGATATGCCTCAATTTGTTTAAGCATTAATACTAACAAACCTCTTGCATCCATACATGATAAGGTGTCTAAATTATACTTACTAGAAAATAGAAAAAGAGTGATTGTACTCTATTTTATTCATAATATTAATAATTATTACAATTATAAAAATCACCTAAAAACCTTGAAGAGATTGTTTGCTCATAGTTTTCAAATACATAGTTGTTAGATGAATAATTTTTAGAGTAGACAGTTTACTATTGTTGAAGTTGTGTTCAACTACTGAAAATAAGGATTCCTTTTATAGGACAATGAATTCATATTTACAATAGTAGGAAATCACTGTGTACCCTTACTAAAAGAGTCCACAACTCGGTATACAACCAAGGTAAGGAGATACATACTTCTAAAGGATTCGACCCTAAGTAGAACAAATAAGGAAATAAACACATACAAATCACATAGTAGAATTATAGATAATATAATATCAAAAGGTAGATAACTTAAATAACATTTATTATATATTAAAACAGAGAGCCAATAAACAAAAAATGCTTTATAATTAGAGTTTATGCTTCAATATATTAAGACATATACACAACAAACTCATGTTATATTAGCTCAATAAGAGATCATGCATAACACTCAATATAACGACATAAACTCATATAGAGACCATGCCTATATGGTAACATCCTCGGGTTGCTTAAGTCAATCACTTAGCAGTAAATAATTCATTAAATAGTAACCATGTTACAACACTAATAGACAATAAAACCACTATTACTTTTATCAATTAGGACTTCTATCCAAACTACCTATTGTTGCTCTTCGCAACTTTTTGGTTCAACACTTGAACCTGGTTGTCCTCTACAGCCAACACCACCTAATGTGGTGTGATTGATAGCTAGTGATCAGTAACTGTAAGTGTATCTACTCACAACCTTAGGGAATACACAATTTACTATTAATATCAAATTGTGTAAGGAGACACAGTCAAATCACGTACTTAAACAAATAAAGATTTGATAACTAACCATAAAAATAATTTACTCTCAAATGTATGCTTTATAAAATAATTTTGAAAATAGATAAAATCTCATAGTGAATTTTGGTAAAGTTTTAGCTCTTAAACAATGGATAAAGAGAAATGAAATAAGTGGGGTATTTATAGGGCTTAGAATGCATATCTCGTCAGCCACATCCCTAGCCACCTCACCAGGGGTGTTGGAAAGGTGCTTAAAGGTTTCACTTTTTGGTTTGCAAAAAAGTACGTACTATCCATAAATACCCACACCTGAAACACACCAAAAACCATAAGTAATAACATCGGCTAGCTTGCACGCTCGCTCTTCAAAAACCAACATTCTACCTAGTATACACACTACAAAAACCAAGCTCGTTATGTGTGTAAACATGTTTACATACAAACTTATTATGTTCGTGTGTGAATTATTTATCTACAGTAACTAACCTTACATAGAGGAAGACAAATACAATAAGTAAAATCAAACAGACACTGTGTTTTGTACATGGGAAGCCAACACGCAAACACAAGTATAATGGGAATTACACCTACTTTAATAATTCTCACCTAACTTTTTGTTTTTGAAGTTTGAATTTACACCTTTCATTTCCTTGGCATGATTTACTGACTAAAGATATGCGTTCTACATCTTTATTCCTCTTTGTCATTTTCTACCGATTGGCCTTTTGATAATGTAGATGATGACGCATCTTTATCTTCTTGATCTTTAATGCATAAATACATTTGTGATCCTTAGTGGTTTTTTTGGTGTAAAAATGAAACATCTTTCTTGTTTTTTTGACAAATTTTAGATTGTTAATGTCAAAATTTGTTTCAAACTTATTGATTTTCTCACAATCTTCTTCATTGAGGGCCATATTGTTATGAGAAGTAATTATAACTTTATTAGTTGAGTAATTTACCTTGAATTTAAAAGAATTATCAATTTTTCTAAGTATATGATAAATTTGAATTAGCATCCATCACATTAGAATACAAAGTTTATTTGTATTGAATTCCTTTTCTAGAAGTATCCTTGATTTTGGGACTTCTATATTAGTGTTAGAAATCCCTAATTTGATAAAATGGTAGGGATTAATACAAATTTTTTCATTCAAGTTCATGAATGAATTGAAAAATTTGAGATAGACAAGCTTGTCACCTGTTTTGATCTTTTTTCTAAAGTTTTTGATAACCTTCTTAAAATTTTTAGGAAAATAATTTAATTCATAGATATAAGTTCTCAATTAAACCCGTATAGAAAGTTTTATAAAAAAAATTAGATCAACTCCTTTTAGAATATTAAATTTATAGCTTGTAGGAAATTCTTTTTCTATGGTATAAAACTTCATATCTTCAATATATTCTTGAGTATATTTTCCAAATAAGTCATAGAGACTTCATCATTGTGGTTTATTTAAATTCATGTATTGGTCTTTTTTTTCAATGACCAATGTATTCTTGGTGGATGTTTTCCTAAATAGTATTGGTAATCGTATTATCTTTACTATTTATGTAGAAGACGTTTCTCTAAATTGTACTAGTGGTCGTACTATCTTTCCTAGGGCTTTAAACCTGCTTGATGGTGATGGTGGTTGTAATGGTGTAGAGTAATTTTTAACTATATTTATGGAGTTAATAGTTTCGGTACTCTATAGTTAGCATAAGTGTCTTCAACTTCTATTCTATAAGTGAAAGCTCTATGAGCTATTCTACTAAATCCAATAATAATTTTTCTTACTTCAGGGTAGTTGTTGTAAATTTCTGGTTTTGGACCATTATATACCGCACAAGTCTTTTTTTGGTCTTCTTTAGTCAGATTGAGTTTTTTTTCCCTTTTTAGATGTGTTACTATATTTTGAACTGTTAGTTCTTCCTTCTCACTTTCAATTATTTCTTTAGAAATTTTACTTTCCTTATAATTAATCTCTGATATGAATTTATCTTTAGAGTTTTTAGACTCTATCGCTAGTTTTGAACTTTTAAGTTCTTACTTGATTCTTGTCTCCAAAAGAGACTCTTTAGGTAAAAAAAACTTCAAGTTATTCTTGAAAGATTATTATCTCTTTTTCGTTTATCTTAATCTTAATATCAAGATATATATTCCTACAATAACAAAAATAATTAAAGGTGTTAATTCTTTTGTAAAGGCATCTACTAAAGTATTATTGTTTCCTGAAAGATGCTTGACATCAAAATTATAGTGGTTAAACTATTGCTGTCATTTGATGAATCTTTCTTGTTTATAATAACTGAAAATATTAGTTTTTTTAAAAATAACTAAATTTCTTGTTATTAGTTTTGACAATAAATATAAAACTTATTACAAATATTGTAAATTTCTTAATTATTTTTTTGACAGTTAAGTATTTTTTCCATTACTGTGATAATTTAATTATGAACCATGGAAAGATCTGGATGTATATCTACAAAGATATTCATATTTATCATCTACTTTTACTTTCACTTTTACTCCCCAATATTTATGTGAAAACATCTATTTTAATTATTATTTTATTATCTAGACTTAGATGGTTTTACTTGTGTTTTTACATTATTCATGTATAAAATATATTGTTTTATCCATTTTCAAATATGATATTTTTCAATTTTGTTTGTAAAGATTTTTGCATTTCTCTAAGTTTCTTAAGATATGCTTTAACAGATACTAAAAATCTTAAGAATCTTTATAATTGATTTTTTATCTTTTAATACACTAGGAAATCCTTGAATGCTTAGTTTTTTATTGAGCAATCATTGGTTTCTTTTTAGAAAGTACAATACATTCTTTCCTTTATTCTTTTAAAATATTAATAATATCTAAATAATGTTTATTCAATTCATTATTGAAAATCAAAATATTATTTATGTAAACACAACAAATATTTTGTAATTTCTTAAAAATATTTTTCATATACCGTTGAAAGATACCTAGAGTTTGTTTTAATTTGAATGGTACACCAATCTATTGAAATTACCCTTAGGGGAAACTAAATGCAATTAGTTTTTTCAATCTTATTTAACAAAATCCATTTTTGTAATTAAAACTTGAAAAATATTTACTCCTTTTTATTAATGATAATAATTTTTATTTCTTTTGAATAAAGTATCTATCATTATTTGTTGCTTTATTCAATGCTTTGAAATTTACTAACTTTTTTTTTCTCTTTTTTTAGCTTTTTTTTTCCTAATAAGGATATTAAAATAGAGTGAGGTGGATAACTTGGTATTATGACATTTAGTTTCAAAAGTTCTTAAATTAATTTTTTAAACTCAATCCTGTCTTGTATAGTATAAATCATGTACTTTATTCTAATGATTTTGTTAGGATCTCCAAGTTTTATGTTAGCAATTATTTTAGATTTATTTACTTTTTTGGATCTAAAAAATTTTCTAAACTCATTGTTTTTAATAACTTTTTTATGCTTGTCAAGGTTTTATCTTTCTTGATCTCATTAAAAAAAAGAGTTTTATTTTTTTTCTATATCTAATAAAATATTTTATAAAGAAGGTTTTAGACTTATTTTGTCTAAATATAGTGTAAAAGGTTGATATAAGTTTAGAAAACTATTTCCTATTAATAAATGAATTCATATTTCTTATTGATATATGGTAGGAATATGAAATTTCTTCCCTCTTATTATTATATCTGTATCTCTTAAGACTTTATTAAGATTTATTCTAGTATTGTTAACAATTCTTACGATTTTTTGGTGCTTATTTTCAATGCTTTTCTGAGAAAACATATTTTCTAACTACACATATACTAGCTCATGTATCTATATATACATGTAAATGATAACTTGTGTAACCTTTAAATTTTGGATCCTACTTTAATATAAATACTATTTAGATTTGTGATACTATACAAACCATTCATCTTCTATTAAAGAATATTCTTATATATATTCTAAGTCAGTTATTTCTTTCTCAGTTTCTTCTAATAGATAAATACTATAAGTATCATCTATATTCGATTTTTCTAATGGTTATAATTTCATCTTAAAATCTTCTTATATGATTTTTATTTTTGTGGAATTTTTTTATGTTGATGCCTATTATGATAATTATTAGCATAATATCATTCTTCATTATAGATCTAACATCTGTATTTCTTTTTTCTTGATGGACAATAATTTTTCTGTTCTAGTAGCTTATACTTTTTTCTCCTAAAATATCTTTATCTATAAAGTTCTTTGTTATACATTATTTTATATTTTTCAAAGTCTTGTTTTCTAAATTTATATATTTTGAATGTTTTGTATTTTTTATATTTTTTATACTTGTTACATTCATATTTTTCTTTTATCCTAAAATCTCTCATATCATATCAATTGTTATCATTTCTTTTTCAGAGCTCTTATTATTCCTCCTAACATGTGTGGTATAATTTTTCGATTTCTTTTATTCTATCATTCTATTGTAGTTTTATGTAATATTTTAAATAATTTCTGAAAAATATTTCCTTATAAGTTTCTTGCATAGATGGTGGTAACTTATGATGATACATTTCATATTCACAAATAAATAAATCTACATAATACATGTCATATATTTTCATATTGTTAAATGTCATTTGATTTCCTCAATTTTATATTCACTAGATTTAGTGATCGTATATCTTTGTCTTTTCCAATAAATTCATTGTTTATTTTATTTATTACAATATCTAAGTATTGCTTATATGTGAGAGCATTCCCCTACATTTGTAAATGTTATTGTTCTAGTAAATTTGTAAACCAAAATTTAACATTATTGTCATTTTGTAAAAGACTCTATGAGCTGAAGAGTTTGATTTACTGGTTGAAGAAGTTTGTATAACTACACTTCTGTCACTAAATCATTCATCTAAGTCTTTTTTTAATGTCTCTTATACAATCTAAATTCAAAAGATCATACTTATAATATTCATGAAGTTTTAATTATGGTGGGACACTACCTATAGTTCTCTAATATAATCATTCTTCTATTTTGGATTGTTGTTT
Organism: Hippophae gyantsensis; assembly: GCA_030763125.1. Lineage (NCBI taxonomy): Eukaryota > Viridiplantae > Streptophyta > Magnoliopsida > Rosales > Elaeagnaceae > Hippophae > Hippophae gyantsensis. The sequence goes on along the minus strand of CM061038.1, from coordinate 9,241,363 downwards.
TCTTCTATAAGTAAGGTCAGCTTCTTCTAACCTTTGTTTATTTTTTTCTTGTCTTATTTATAGGTATCAATCCATGTGATCTCCTAGATTGTTCTTCCTTTAATCATGCAAATTGATCAAACTTATAGCCTACAATTTTATTGTCTATAGATATATTATTTACACCAATTATTAATTTTATAAATTCCTTATGTATGTCATGCTGTAATTTCCTATTATAACTATATTCTATTCTTTCTTTTAAAAGTTCTTTTTGTGCTTCATTTTTGTCTTATAAGTGTTTGATGTTTGATTCATGTGATATATCTATTGTTTTTGCTAAAAGAATTAAAGCTTTTATTATTACTATTTGATTTTTTGTTATTCTTGTTAAGCTTTTATTATCAATTTAATTCTATATTTAGTAGTTTATGTTTGAACATTGTTAGAATAACAGTGGTGTTATTTCTCCTAATATTACGTCATTAACTAATTTTTTTCATTTGTTTAATTTCTTGTTTTAGTTTTGTCACTTTTCTTTTTTCTTGTCAAGAATTTATAAATGTAAATCTTAATACATTATTTTTTGCTACATTATTTTTTCTTCCTAGTATCAAAGGTTTTCCTTTAAAATCTTAGTTTCATTATTCAAGTATTTTAAAATTTGTTAATATTTTTAGTTTTATTATTTGTTCAATTTCTTAAAAAGTTTTATCTATTTCTTTGAATTCATTTTGTTCATACATTGAATTATTATGTTTGTTTGTTAATGAATATCCTATTAAATAGTGTATTAAGAATGAATTTTTTTCATTAAATTTTCTCTTTCAAATTTATAGGCTAATTTAAGTTTTTATCATTAATATTAATGAAAAGCCTATCGTATATTGTAAATTTTAATTTTTAGTATCCTAGGTTTTCATATCTTATTCCTAATAAATCATCTTTTTTATTTATTATTATATTATCTAGTAGTATAAGTTTTATAATGTATCAATTTATTCTTTAAAATATATTTTTATTAATATTTAGATTCCTCCTAAATGGATGTATCTAATTTTTCCTTTATTATTTTGAGAGATTTTTGGTATTTTATCCATAATATGTTTTAGTCAATTAATGATATATTATATATTCCTTTCACATTTGTAATATTAATATTCATTTTTTATTACTTATTATAGAATAAATTATATATTTCCTTGAAAATACTTTTCTTATTCTTGTGAATAATGAATCTTTAAACTCATCTTATTCGTTAAGATTTAATCTTACTTTTTGTATTTTTTTAATTTGTTTTTGCTAATTATAATTTCTTGTGAAAAAAAGTCTTGATATGTCTTGTGTTTCTATTTCTATTGTTTCTTGATTTTATGTTCTTTTTTCATTTTTTATGTATAAAACAATTATTATTAACTTTCGTTAACTTTAATTTTCTTTAAGTTTAGGTTGTATTTGTGATATTTTTAAAATCTTAGAAATTTTTGTGATATTATAACAAAATTTGGGGTTTTTATTGATATTATCCCTTTCTAATTGACTCTATTTAAAATGCTTTGAAATAATTTTACTAATTTATTTTCCTTTTTATTTTATATTTTTTTTAAATTAATTGTATTTCATTCAGGAAAAAAATTACAATTTAAAGATTAAGTTGCTAATAATTTCTTTAAAATGTTTGTTTTTGGATTTATATTATTATTTAAAATAATAAGATAATTTTTTTATAAATAGTTTCGATTATTTAATTAATTGATTAAATTATGATACATGTATGTCAACAAATCTACATTCAATTTTTAATTACCTGGAATCACAAACACTGTCATACACTTTCTTAGCGTACAAAGACACAATTAAACTGTCTATCCTTACTAATGAATACATTCATAATTATATAAACAATTACCTCTAAATTTTTGATAATATTTTTAAATTTTCAAAAAATAGTGTTTCCTAACTTTTAAAAACGGCTTTTTATTATTGAAAAAGTTATTTTTATTCGATTTAATGATTTTTTTTACTTATTATTTGTATACAATTATTTTCAAAATAAAATCTTTCTAGCAACGTAGTCAATTTTTTATTACTATTTAATATAAAATAACTATTTTATTTTCAACTTTTTAATATTTTTAAAAATATAAAACAAAAATTTAAGACTAATTTTTAATTATTCATCAATTTTTTTAACTAAATTTCTCAGTTATATAGTCAAAAGTTAAAAAAAATTATATTCAAAGTAAATCTTTAACAATTTATCATTAGTCACATAAGTAAGGGTTTATGACCTTTTTGGTCCTAATATAATTTTCCTTGTCAATATTTACAATTTTTCTTTGCCACCATTGACAATTTTCCTTGCTAGTATTAGAGATTTATATATGTTGTTGGTTCTATACGAGTAGAGTATAAACCACGAAAATTTCTCAAATAAAGTTTTTCATTCTCATTACTCAATCCAATGAGATGTCTGCATGATTATTTCTTGTTGTACATGTACATTGACGTGGTATCTTTATAGTATTTGAGTAAGTGTTTAATAATTCAACGACTTGATCGCTACTATTCAATTGGATCTATAATCTTCTTAAATTATAAATTTTGCTTTCAGGGAGGAATATTTTTTATACTTTTCAAACCTCAAGATTAGTTTGTGATATTACATCAAATCCCGAGAATATTTTGATATTAATCCTTATTTATTTATTTTTAGCATAATGATAAAATACTTCTATCAATAATAAGCGAAGGTTTCAATACAAATACACTTTAAAATTATTATATACTTTTTTGTTAATTTATATTAATTTTATTTAAAAATAAAAATAAATATTTTTAATACGAGGACCGACCCTCTTCCTCTCCCTCATAACCCAACTTCTTTAATTCAAAACATTATTCTTACATTTTTACATCAAACCATTTAATACAATTTTTGCAATAATATATTATACAAAAATTTTACAATAACTAATAATTAAAATAAAATATTAAAATTTTATTATTTATAATTTGATTTTCATGATTTTTTTATGATTTTATGAATATTAGGATAGACAAAGATAGGAAGTATTTTAATTTACACTCTTTATATTCTAATATTGATTTTTTTATGATTTTCATGATAATATTGATAAATCAATGTTCTTTTTTGTTTAAAATATGTATTCTAATTATTGATCTCGTATTTTCGTTCATTTTATCATTGACTTTAAATAACACATGTTTCAACCGTATTTCTTTGCCTTTGGTCACGAGAACAGGTTAGTCTTGCGGTTTTCAATTAGATTATGTAAGTTCTATAATTTTCTTTAAAATTCTCATTTTGCTTATTTTCTTCGCAATTTTGTACATACTTTTACCACATTATTATTCCATCTTATTATCCAAATCTTTGAACGCATAGCTCTAGTATTATCCTCCTAAAGGATCGGAATGAGATTTCTCCCATTGTCTCAAGAACAAGTGCCAAATAGGGTATTTTGGGTGCCGTTCAATTGTGTGAAACAAATTAATTTATTATTTTCCTAGTTCTCAAGCCATATAGCCGAACAATATTTAAGATTTGAGCATTGTTTCATCATAATCCATGTAATTTTTGATCAGTGGTTAAAATTAAGATTAATGTCAAAACCAGAGAGTTAGTCTAAAATTTTATTACATCGTTAGAACTAGTGAGGTATTTGTGACGATATATCTTACCTCAAAAGTAATTGGTAATATAATTTCAAACCTTAAGGATATATATGATATAATACAACCTTAAGGGCAACAATGAAATTAACCCTCTCCAATATTTTTAGTTTTTAAAATAAAGACATATATTACTCTTTATATTAAATTTAAGCTAATCACCTAAAATAAATAAATAAAATTATAATTTAAGGAATTATTTTCTTATGCAAGTTTTACTTAAATAAGAAACTTATGATTAATTTTTTTTCTTTATTTATTTATCATTGTATCACATAATAAATTTCAAATATATTATATAAACTAAAAAAAAAAAAGTTTAAAACCAACAAGCTTGTAACTCGATAACATATAACCCAATTAAACATGTAGAATGTATGGAATTCAAATCCTAGTTAAGAATGTATAAATAGATTAATTATTTCAAAAAATATATATAAAATTTTAAAAAATATAACAATGTGTATTATATCTATTTTTTTATGCATGATTTAATTAAATCAAAACTTATGGTTAGTTTTTAATTCTTCACATAAATTAAAATATATTGTAAAAATTAAACAAAGATAAAATATAAAAAATAGAATAAATCTACAAAAAAATATTATTGAACTATTATGTTTGTTTTATTCATACACCGAGCCATTTTTCATTTCATTTATACCACTACTGATAAAAAATTTATTTATATCATTTTATTAATCTATCTAACGACATTACATATCAATAATAGATTTGAAACAACTTAAATAATTAAATGATATATTTAAAACAATATTTATACAGACTTGTGATGCCGGTGGATGGAGACCAATAAAATAGTATAAATAAATTTTTTGAGTTAGTATAAACGAATCAAAAAATAATTCAATGATATGAACAAAACAAACGCAATAATTTAACAATATTTTTTGTAGTTTTACCCATAAAAAAAGAACAAAAAGAAAATAACAATTCACAAGGGTGGGTCTAAGAAGCGGGTAGTGGGGATCAAATCATTTTTCCGTTTCTACATGTTCACTTGAGGAACAAGACAAAAGCTATACATAGTCTTATACCGACAGCATCAGACTTCACAAAGATCATCAGGCCACCAAGGAATAGCTAACTAACAATTAAAACTCATTGAGCTATAGAGTATACTGAAATCAATTTAAATTCTAACACCCAGTACTATTACAAAATGCTGTGAAAATATTAAAATTAAACACCCTCATCATATATCAATTCGAATATACTCTAAAGATTCCAATTGTTTGTTTCATATGATCATATATCTTCGCGTTTATTGCTTTATCTATAAGATTCTTCTGCATCCAGAACACCCTGAATAGACAATTTATTTAGTAAATGCCCAGACAAAATTATACACTACATTGAGAATTTTGAAGTCCAAACCTTAAGGATCATAATAGCAGCATCCTTGTGCAGAACCTCATTATACTCTTTACAAGCAAAACTCTGCAACATAATATCTAAATTATTAGCCAAAGATTGTTTAAAATACAAAAAAGTAAAATCTTTAATAAGAAATGTTGCTGACTTGAACACAATTTGGGCAACCACAGTCTCCGAGACAATTGCAAGAAGTGAGAAGCTCCAGAGCAGCAGTCAACAACCCCATGAAAAAAGATCGAACCTATTGAATATTTCACATAACCTTCGTGAAAAAATGTATTTACAAATGCTATGCATGCATACAAAAGACAATAAAGATTTCTTAACTAATAAGGAAACTTAACCATAATTATCTAATGTCTAATATTCTAATACTAATAATATTATCTAATATTTCAACTCTCCTTCTCAAACTGAAATTTCAACCTGAGTAGTTACAAAAGATGATAAAATAGAAATTAGCAAAAACAATTTACCACAAGTTGAATATCAAAGCTGTTTACAGTCAGCTTGAACATTTACAAAAGATAATAAAATAGAAACCATTAAAAACAATCTACCACAGGTAAAGTTGACTATAGAAGATTCTAGTCTAACCAAGAGTGTATAAGTAATCACTGAACCAACTAAAAATAGCTGAAAATAATGAATTATTGAACATTAACATCAAGTGAAGTCGTAGGCCATAAGTAGTAGGACATAAAAAATCCCAAAGACATAGAAAGTAAGAAAAGGTGTGGTCACATAGATAAAACAACAACAAAACCACGAAGACAAATGATGGAGTAATAATGATAAAGCGACGCCAAACCACACTAAATACGCTTTTTGAAAACTAGGATAATCAGTGAAGGCAGCTTAAGGATAGTGATACAGAAAGTAACAAAACGAAGGAAATAAAGGTTGGCATAAATAGTAGGAAGACACTCTAACTCTTACCCTCAAGTTAGAGCATAAATATCAAACAAGCTCAACTTAAATGGTGGAGTATAAACATAATTCTTCTTGTAACAAAGAACTTTATTATAGAGAACTCAAATTTTATTAAACTTAAAATGATAACCCTTTAACTAAGCATATATATACATATAACCAAACAATCTTCAATCAACTAAATTTTAACCTCAACTAGTGCATATAACTCATAAAGTAACGACATAAAAACTCACCCAAATATATCAGACCACATAGCAACATTAGAGACAAGAAATCCAACTAAATTATAAAAGAACCAACAACACCATAAAAGAAGTTGAACATTTGGTGATAAACAGCTATACGAGAAATTCCCCTAATCGTCTGTAATTGGTGTCAACCATAAAAGACAACCAACATATATCTATAAAAACAAATGAAAATAATAGATTAATATCATAAATACCCTAAGCTTTAAGTTTTCAAAAAATTCAAAAATACTCCTGAAACATAACAGAAGCTAAATCTAACGGAAGTAAATAGTAACATTTAATATCAGAAATACTTCTAACGTTTCAAAAAATTCAAAAATACATCTGAAACATAACAGAAATTAAATCTAACGGAAATAACATTCCTAAAATGAAAGAAGAAAAAATAAACCAAAAAATAATAGACATAGAATCAAAAAACATTTCAGGATGTTTTTCACAAGAAATGGTAATAAGTAAAAAGAAATTTGAAGATATTCAAAAAGAAAAGTTAAATCTTAAGTAATAAAGAAATGAGTATTAAGATTACAGATGCAAAAGAAAGTTATAATATACTATTAATTGATAAAGAAACTATATTAAACAAACTATCAAAAACTCCTTATAAGGATAGAAAAAATTGGTTAAATACATTTAGGAAGAATTCAAATATTAATAAAAGCTCATTTTAGAGAAGAAATAGATACACCAATGAAAATAACATTATTAGATAACAGAATAATAAATAGACAAGATGCATTATTAGGAATGATTCACAGTAATTTAAGATACCAAAAGTTAAAATTTACAACATATCTTAGATTTGCTATTAATATACATGATAAAAATCTAAATCAAGTATTAAGTCTAACTTATGAATTTGATAGAGGAGAATTAATGAAAGAAAGAAATCATCCATTTTCAATACATTATTTAATAGCATATTCTTTAACAAATAGTCATAATAGTTCAATATACGGACAAAATCAATTTATAGAAATAGACAACTTTTAAGGAACTTTGACAAATAATAAAACCAAAAATACTAACAAACTTTGAAATACTAGAAGAATGAAAATTAGATACAAAAAAAAACCCTCGATAACAAGAAGAAAAAATTATGTTGTTAAAAATAATAGCATACTAAGGTTTACTTTTATAGACCATGAAGGAGAAACTTCTAACTAAGAAGTTAAAAAACTAGAAAATAGAGTCAAAATAATGAAAGCATTAATGCATGATTGTATATTAGGGAAAAATAATGTTTAAAGATAAAATTAAAAATATGCATTTAAGTAAATAGAAGCCTAGTACGCGTAGCAAAAAATCAAATAACATAATTTGAAACTGTATAATTATTAACAGAGAAAATGGATTTAATCCAAAAATCAAACACAAAATATTTACAGAAAATAATAGATATACAAAAAAATTACTAAAGAAAATAAAGAAATGTGGTTATAATAAACTACAACAAGATGTCCACATGAAATTTTCAAAATTAAGAAAAAATGTACACAACATACATAGGAATAATGAAATAATAGGTTATAAATATAATCCCTTAGAAGGACTAAAAGAAGAACCACCTAGGAGAACAGATTCACTGATTCCTAAAAAAGAGAAAAGAAAAAATGAAAAACAATCTAAGAACAAAGAAATAATTCCAATTTAATGGAATATAGAAAAGAATTAGAAAAAATTCATGAACCCTGAAAATAGGAATATAGAAACATTAGTCAGTTTATTGACATTAATCAATGAAAAAATAGAACATTATAATGAAAAAATTTATACTAACAAAGAAGAGGATGATATGACAATAATCAGTGGAACTGATTCTGAACCAGAAAACATAACCCCAAGTAGGGGGTGTCCGTAAACCGGACCGAACCGGAAAACCAGACCAAACGGTTTTATAAATCAAACGGTCCAATCTGGTTTGTATTAATTTTTAAACCGGTCGAATCAGACCGGTTTAATAATATATTAAAATTTTCATATTATTTCTCATTAGAGGTGTCCAAAAACTGGACCGGATCGAACGGTTTTATAAATCAAACGGTCCGATCCTGTTTGTATTAATTAAAACCATTTTTCAAACGGTCCGGTCCAGTTAAAGTTTTTTTCCCAAAACCAGACCGGTGGACACCCCTAACCCCAAGAAGTCATATGAAACCAATTTCATTACCAGTCCCTTACCAAGAAAGAACATCTGACTTACATAGGGGAGAAAGAAATAGGCAAAGAACAGAACAACCTAATATCACAGATAGAAGAAGACAACCACCTAAAATGGAGAAAGGGTTGCATTGAGGAACTAGAGGTAGTATTCCACCAGAGTTCAAACTTTATGATAATTATAAGTCTGAACATCTAGATTTAGATTGTATAAGAGATAAGAAGAAAGCTTTAGATGAATGGACTAGTGGCATGAGTGCTTATACAAACTTTTCAAACTACCCAAACAAACCCGTCAATCTGTAGGGTACTTATAGCACATAAAATGAGAGGAAATGGTAAAGTTTGGTTTTCAAACTTAACAAATCAACAACATTTGTTAATGCAAGGAAATGCTTCCACAGGAAGGGAATACTTGGATACAATAATAAATGAAATATATAAAGAATTTATTGGAGAAGATAAAGGAAAGACTATCACTGAATCCAGTGAGAATGAAATCAATGAAGCTAAATGACATCTAAAAAATATGAAAATTTGTAACATGTGTTACATAGATTCTTTTATTTGTGAATATGAAATGTACTATCATAAATTACTACCCTCTATGCAAACAACTTATAAAGAAATGTTTTTCCAAAAATTACCTAGAACACTACATAAAACCTTAACAGAAAATTGGGAACAAAGGAATAGAGAAATTATACCAAATAGGAAGAATAAGAAGCCTTAAAAATTATATCATTATTAAATGCCAAGAAAGAAAAGAATATAAACAGATAAGAGAAAATGATAAAATCTGCTGTGATACAAGAGATTTTAGAATACCAGAAATCGAAGCACCTTTAGAACTAAATCTCTTATAAGTACCAGAAAGATAGTGAGAATTTGACAACATTCCATATCCATGTGATTTTCTCTGCTATTGAGATATTTGAGCAGCACTGTGCTCATACGAACCAAGTATACCAATCGGTTGTGGATACTTGGCATGGGATGTTATAGGACAATTCAGATTTCTAGAAAAATTTGCTCCACTTAATGACCCATAGTTTACCAAGTAACCCGATCCTGGCCCCAAAAACATGTTCTCAGTATTACCAATTTCTGGCCGTATCAACTCAGTTGGTTGGACTGGAACTGTTGAAGATCTTTGAGACAAAGTTGGAGGAGCTGGTTGAGGATAATAAGATGGAGAGAATGTAGGAATATTGAACGAGGGATTAGAGGTAAATGAATTCCGATATGTTTGCTCGGGGTTTGCCATGATAGAACAGGAGGCTAAGAGCAACAGTTTCTGAGCCTAATGCTCTGATACCATGCAACTGTTTTTATTTTTCAGAAAATTACCTCCTATTTTGATACCAGATACATATATATATATATAGTTGTTATGACTAATATACAGCTAGAAGTCACCCTAAAAGTCAGAAAACTAACCTCTTGAAAACCAGGGACTGATTACACCCTGAAAATCAGGAATCAATCATATGTCTAGATTGATTTCCTACATAAATTAATTTGAACGAAAAAATTGAAATATAGATAGATGAATTCTCAGCAAAATGGGTATAATTGTTTGATTTTAACATACAATTCCGAGATCTTTATGTTGTCAACATAAATTAAGCAAATTTTGAGTGCATAAGCACTGCATCAGATTTATAACTATGTAATGACTGTCAGAGTTTTGAGGGGCTGAAATTGAAAACATGAGAAGATCAATAGAAAACTTGGAAGCAAGATTGAGGTACGTTTTCTTTCTTATTTAGTTCCTTTAATAATTATATATAACTTGGTTGACTGCGTAATCTATATATGTTTAGAACATTTTTGATAATAGTTGCTTCTTTGATTCTAGGAAGATTTTAGTTCCCCTGACATTTGCCTTATTAGCAGTTGAAATAGGTAACACCCTAAAAGGCCACAACATAAATTAAAAGAAAGAAAGAAAAATCCAATAGCCTTTTATGTTTGGATTCAGAGAGAAAATAAAAGAAAATTCATGATTTCTAATATTAAATGGTTAGTAAACATTGTTGGTGTTGTTTTTGGCTGCAACAGAGAAAATAGGATGTTATGGTGGCCCAGCATGGGAGAAATCGAAGTTTTTAAAGATGCTAAAATATTGCACATGCCAATATACTCTCTCAGATTCTATTACTACACAATAGGTATTGGAAGAGCTAGCCTAACTATATTAGCCACTAGTTTCTATGCATTTGTTGCTTTTTATTTATCCACTTCTACAATCTTTTAAATAAACAAGTACACAGTTTATGCATGTGCATGAATAATTTAATATTGAAGCTATAGAAGTTGTATATGATAATTTTTAAACCTTAACCGTGTTGCTTCTTCCATGTGGATAAGTTTATCTCATTTGATGAAATGCAGGTGGAAAATTTGTGCAAGGAGATTTTTTAGATCACTATATGAAACTAAACACTTTCATCTATATCAATGTACATAAAAAGATCAACAATCTAACTAATGGAAATAACACAGTTATAATTGGTCAGGTTTCTTTTTTGGATGTTCAATTACACTGATAATTGGCATCATTGGGCTAATACACGCAAGAGATATCCTTAAGAGTGAAGGAATCCTCTTTGTAGGAGAGTCTTTGTTAAACTTAATATACTAGTTTCAATTAACTTGTCCTCCTTTATTTTGATAAAGGAAGTGAAAAAGAATTAAGAGTTGAAACTATATGTGCCTCATTTTGTAGCTTCTTTGGGTTCATTGTGCTACATGTGCTTATTTTCTCCTAAGTTCAGCTCTAGTTGTACTTGCATTGGCTGGTGTTCTTATAATTTGGATATAGAGATGGACCCAAGAACACAAAGCGCTCATCGCTTTTTCATCCTTCAATGTCTATTTCATTGTCTTGGTGCTCCTCTATATAAGGTAAAATATCTCAAATTCTCTTCATATAGAGATGCCCCAGTCACTTTATAATCTCTATTTATATAATTTTGTTGAGGCTGCTCCCAATACGTAGTATTAAGTTATATCAATTGTTTAGTATCTTATCATGTAGCATTATTATTATTAATCTTTTTTGAGTTATTTTGTATAATTGCAATTCTATATTATAGGACTTGAGATAAAAAAAATAAGTTGCTCAAACATTTATTAAAAAATTATGAATTGACAAAATTTAGGCACATTTTATTAATTTTTTTTTCAAACAGGGACATTTTTGCCGACAAACTTTATCAGTAAAAGCATCTTCCTCAATGAAATTATTTTGTTAAGATAATACATTTGGTGAAGAAAGTTGTCAAAGAAAAGGTTGTTTTGACAAAATATTTCCTTGAGGAAAATATTTTTTACAACAAAAACATCTATCAAAGAAAAATATTTCAATGATAAATTTGATTTTTGTCCCCAAAAACTTTTCTACGACAGGATATTGGGACGATCATTCAACAAAATATTTTGTCGAAAAATACTTTAGCAACAAAATTTTGGTTTTTCTCGACAAAATGGTTTGTCGTTAAAAAATATCTCTTGTAGTGTGTATTAAAAATGACCCCAAACTTTGTAAAAAATTAATCACTATTTATATATATAAGTTAAATTGGCTAGGTGTATGTATAACTTTATTAAAGTGTAATTAGTATTACTTAATATTATCATTGTTGATCTTATTGAGAATACATTATATTTTACATATATATTCGATATACATTACAGTTATAACATTTTTAACATTTTTCTTAAAATTGTCTTTTGGATGATTATTACCATCCCAAAATATTAGCTAAAAACCATCTCCAAAAAACTAAAAGGATAGTTGTTGAAATGTCTTCTGGTTAACCCTAAAAGTATTTTGGGATGGTTGCTATTTTACCTTTTGGGATGGTTGCTATTTTACCTTTTGGGATGGTTGCTATTTTACCTTTTGGGACGCCTACATAGGGGACGGTTTCGACTGAAAAAACAATTGTCTCAAAAGACTTTGAAACGGTGTATAAGCATCCCAAAAGACGATTTTTGTAATAGTGGTTTTTTTTATAAAATGGATTTAACCAAAGATCAAGAATCTTCACAAATCTCTAGATTTGTATTGTGTTTTGAAGTTGTTTTGACTAATAATTTGACCACCAAAATAATATTTATGCGTATTTCGTGTATACAAGAAAAGATACTTCGAAAATTCATACAATCCTTATTAAGATGTATACAAGAAAAGATACTTCGAAAATTCATACAATTCTTATAATCTTAATAGCAAATGTGACTATACTTATGGCTAGTATATCAGTAAATAAATAAAGACGAAATCTTATATGCTAACAAATAACAAGTGTGAAATCTCAGCAAATTCAAAATACCAGCTCCATGGAACTCACCTGCAAAGACAGGCCAACCCCTCCAGGATGTTGATCATACAATAGAATCCTTTCTGGAAAATAACGGGTGTCATGAGGGTTTGCGCACTCTGGTGCCAGGTCCGATAAATTGCATATTACACGTCTTCAATGTTGAATAATCATAATACAGTTAGACCAAAGCAAATACAAAATTTGATAAAAAAAACAGATCTCAAACATAATAAGATGATTGAGAAACAAGTAAAATGACAAGTGAAGTGACAACTAAGAAAACTTTAATCCAACCATCATTTAGTTTAATCACAAAGAATATTTTTTTTTATTAGTAAATATTTTTATTATTGAATCTACTCTTTATAAAAGTGTCTTTGAACTACAACTTGTAACCAACCATTTCTTTCAAATTGTTGTGAGTGAGGATCACCAAGGGAGTGATGCTTTTGTCTGTGGCATCACCAAGGCTAAGAGAAAACTCCTAGTTTGGTAACATTAGTTTGAGCCTTGTACAAACTTTAGTGAGACATCTTCAAGTTGTTTGCACAAAATATTGAAATTTGAATTAGCTAAACACCTAAATGGTGCTTGAATTTTCTCCCTCCGTTTGCTTACACTCTCACCATTTATTTTGCTTAATCAATTACTGCACAGTTTCACATGTTTGATTCTCAATCTATCCGTTAAAACTCGGTACACCAGTGAAAAAACCAATTCATCCTCATACCATCCCCTTCTCAACTAAACATAAGAAAGCATATATGTTAGAGAAAAGAAAAGAAAAAGTGATTAGGTTTATCTTAGAGATATAATTAGGTTTAAGACTTTTGTAAGATTATATATACACCCGAATTAGTGTAAAATGGAGTATATTTGATATCCTAATTTTTCTCTAAAACTTAATTAAATTTTCTGCCTATCTAATAGAACTGTTGCCAACTATTATCCAAGAGACTTACAAAGGTACAACATTTAAAACAGCATGAGATGCAGCATGCAAGCCAGCACGAAAATCCAAATTTTTCATCTTAACAGCTGCTTTTGTTGATTGTGGAACGGGAACCCAAACAGCCTGTGTACATGAGAAAACAAAAGCAAATAGTAGAAAATTCAAAATTGAAAGAACATAACATAAATGGATCACAACAATGAAAACTCAAGCCAGATCATAGAAGTTATATTGGCTTTAGACAAGAAAAGCCAGTGAAAAATGCACCTGTGACATGTATGAATATTTAGGAAGTGAATGGTCAACTGTTTCAAATATTTTGCTGCTTCCTTTCCACAGACGATGGAATCCAAACCATGAAGTTGTTACTTTGCAAGGATCTGATCGGGCCATTGTTCCTCTGAGCTGGTATGCCAAAACAACAGAAGAAACACAGTAAATGGGAATTTTGCAATTGGTGTGCTCTAATGTATCGGTGAGAAGATTCACTAAGAATGCTACATAAATCCTGAACAGTTATAGATTTTTTCCCTTAACAGAGATAGTTACATAATGGCACGATATCGATACTTCAATGCAAGAAGACAACTTTCACAACTAAATAACTAGAGTGTTTTTGGATGCATGGTAAAAAAGTGATTTTATAAACCACGAGTCTGTATGTTTCTGCTCTGGGACCTATAAAAGCACTTTTGACAATAAAAAAAGCTTCATAACCAACAAGAAAAAATTTCATAAAAGCGCTTTCAAGGCTCAAAAAACACATTTTTATGCACCCTATATGTGTTTCTTCTGGAAAGCTCCTTTTTCTAAAACCGTTTTTATCATAAGCACAACTAATGCTTTTTTATGCATTTGGAAAGAAAAATAAAAGTGCTTTTAATTATTGTGGGACTCATTACTTAAGCACTTGAAGTTTTTTTTTAAGAAGTAAGCCCCCTTATTTCTAGAAAAAAGCACTCCTCTACAATATATGGACCCACTATTAAGAATTATTTTTTTGCAAAAATTCCAACATTTATCCTTTATATTGCATTTTCACGATTACAAAAATATCAAAACTCATTAATATTCACGGCTATTTCAGTAATTAAAAGAATAAAATAATTTTAATAATTTGCTGTCAAATGAAAGCACTTACATTTTTTGCCAAACCAGAAATTACTTTAAAACTGCTTTTAACTAAAACCACTACTTATAAGACCACTTCTATGAGTAGTGCATCCAAACGGGCTTTTAGATCCAGTTGCAAAATAGAAGTTTTTTTAAATCCCGCTAACAATGATGGCCTTGAAGAAAAAAGACAAAAATAATATGTATAAGCCTAACATACCATGTCACCACCCATGACATGAATATCTGTACAATCTCGTGATTTTGTGTAATACTTCAAATCAGCTTCTTCACATAAAGCTATTTTACTGGATAAATCTAGACTTCTGACCAAGTATGTTTTCCCTTGTCGCATATAAACAGCACCTTCATATACCTGGATAATAAAAGATCATAAAACAAAATAAAACAGACTGATTCTTAGACTTTTGAAAAGATTATGTTCCACACATAAACAACATTGTGTAGAATTGAAAATAAGTTTTTGATAGAGAATAGAAAATAAGTGGAACAAGCATAAAATCATTAATTGATCACCTGAAAGAAAGCCTTGCTTTCCTCAATCTCTTCAAGGACTTCATTGCTTCTTTTGTCCATAACTTGGTATTTCTCAGTTTCAATAGCTCGGATACTCACTGAACGCGAAGGCACTTTCTAGATAAAAAAAGGGCTACAACTTTTAGGAAACCAAAATACCACAAGCACTGTGGAATTCACAGAAAGAAAGTTAAGATGCAAACGGTACAAAATTGCAAGAGTTGACACACCTCGTGCCCAATGTAGTTCCATACTTTAGCATTAAAATCACTCGATGGATCAGAACTCAAATATCCTCTACCTTTAAGAGCCATAACAGAACCTTCTAAACCACGACCGAAGTATTTTTCATCTTCAATCAAATTCAATGGGTGCTCAAGAGCAGCACAGACCAAATGCTGTTCAAGAACCTAAAAGACATCAAAAATCAACCACAAGCTTAAGCTGTTTGGTGAAGCTGGAAGCATAAACAAATGAAAAGGTAGAGGTTGAATGACAAATTATGAGGGAAAAAATAACAAAATTCAAAACCTGCTGGTTCTGAGAATCAATATGACAACATTCAATTGGGCTATCAAAAAGTTTCCTGGGATATTTCATAAAATATTGATCGAGGGGACCTTCAAATGCAACATACACAGCAAGAGAAGGTTTTTTTCGCCTCCCAGCCCTGCCAGCTTGTTGCCACAAGCTGAAGACATTAAAAGGGAAAGAATCAGAAATATACACTGGATTAATAAAATAAAATGAGCGAATGTATCACTAGAGACTCACACTCTACCTAGCAATACTACCAGGAAAACCTAGATGTAATGTAACATCAATATGTCCAACATCCACACCCAGCTCAAGGGCATTGGTAGCAGCAACACCACAGAGCTTCCCACCAAAAAAATCTCTCTCAATACTCCTCCTATCCTGTCAGTTGCTCCATTAATGAAAAAAGCCAAAAAGATACATTAGTCATCAATAAGCCAAAAACTCTGCCCAACCAACTTCAATTGAAAAGGTGTTACTTCAACTCATTCACAGTAGCCATTTCATTAGCCAGCCCAAAGTAATGTCTGTAGTTATTTTGCAAGAGCAGTAAGTGTTTGGCACAGAAGACGCACTTAAATAACATAAAATAAATTCATAAGTCAACAGCTTACTGACCTCTGCCATATAACCAGCTCGATAAGCACATATAGAATCAACTAGATGAGGTGCAGTCTCCTGAAGTATTTCACGCCTGTCAAAATTCAAAACCAAAAAAAAAAATAGAGGTTTTGTGCACATCTTCCAGATGCTCAATCAGTATCAAAATCCTTGTATTTCTAGTATAAATATATTTAGTAAAGATTCATACATGAAACAATTAAAATCGAAGAAGCTGATGACACTTACGTGTAGCACAAGACAAGTTCACATAGCTTACGTGTTTTACAAAAGGCAATGCAACGAAGACCATGCTGGACCATTTCTGCAAACAGTAGTGAAACATGCAAAATTGGACTGCAAAGATAGATCAAGCGTTACAAATTGAAGTAAAAGTTTCAAAATTACAAGATATTCAATGCAAGTATTAGAATCATGATTCATGTACACATATGTAAAGGAAATCTCCATTGTTCTCTTTGAGTGATATTAAAATAAAATAAAAAATAACAATCAAACTCTTTTAAATGCTAGAAAATCTCAGTTAAAGGGAAATAATTTGTCAATGACCCTCACATTTATCAAGAAGTGCTTTCTAGGAAAAGTTTGTTGCTAACCTACTGCAACAGAAAAAAGTGCATGTCTACAAGAGGAAAAAATACAGCCATCCTCAATTAATAAGAGAGAGTAGTATGAACTTGGTGTTACCTCGAACTTTTAGTTTTATAATCATCATGGCCAGATTTACTATCATCTGTATGACCGTGTGTTCTCCTTAACACCTGGAATCATGAAACATAGGCAGCATTCTGTTAAAGAATATAAATGAGTTATTAGACCCACCTCCCATAAAATTCCCAAGTTTGATGGGTCTTGCAAACAATCAAGAAAACCCACTCTTGAAGAAAATTCAAGTGATATACCTTTGTAAAGACAAAGTAGCCCACACTTAGGGGGAGTGTTAAAGAATATAAATAAATTGTTAGGCTCACCTCCCATAAGCTTGAACTTTTAGAAGAATTAATACCTGACACTTCTTCCCATTCCCTTTACATTATGGTTTAACAAAGCATTACAAGTGCAAATCACCTACAGTTTCTTGATGAGAAAGAGGATTCCAAAGGATAAAAAGCTTTCTGGCAGAAGGACTTCCATCGTTCTGAATCAGCTCCACTTGTGGTAGATTTGCAAGTTCCTGATACATCAGAAAAGCCATTTCTAATCTACATATAAAATTTGACTGTAATCTTAACAGAGTAGTCCATATAGTTACAGAACTTTCCTGAATAATGAAGAATTACAAATAAGAAAATATTTTTTTATAAGGAACAATTTATATTAATAAAGTAATATTTATAAAGGTACAAAATGGATCATAAATCCACTTACAAAAATGGCATCAAACTATACTAGATAAAACTATAATCTCCATCCAAAATAACTATCTAAAACCTAATTAGAAAAAACAAGCTTTCCAATTAAAACTAACGAGAAATTGAGAGTAATCTTTTAACTCTTTTGAAGGTGACGCCCAAGACGACGTTAAAAATAAAAACTTTTCTTACAAAAAGGTATTATCATTTTCACTATCATCAAAAATTCTCTTATTCCTTTCCATCCAAATCACCCAAATGATAACTATCACCCCACAGTTCCATAAAACCCTTGCCTTTGAAGCCTTTTTACTTCTCCCATATTGTTCAGTAGCTTTGACAAAAGAAGATATGTGACTAGGCAGTGTAAAAACAAATGATCAACATCTTCCAAATTGTTCTTAAAACGCACAAACCAATTAGGATAAAAGAAAAAATTGGGGAGCTTTAGTTGGATCAGATCATTTCTGTTCACCTTTCTAAAACCAATGAACCACGAAAAATTTGACTTTACATGGAATTGTGCTAGACCACACAAACTCGTAAAGATTGAAAAGTTGACCATTGGAATTATCCATTAGGACCTCAAAATAAGACTTATAAAAAAAATATTCAGATGAATCCGCCGTCCATATCCTTCTATCATTACTATTAACATTTAAGTTGACTCTATCCAACTCTAACATTAAACTCAAAAAATCTTCTACTTACCAATCATTCAAGTTAATTCTAAACATGAAATTTCAACCTTCGAGTGAAAGCATCCTACTAAAATGAGTATTCTTTTCCAAACACAACCCATAGAGGCTAGAATATCTTGTTGAAAGGGAACCGCCTTCCAACCAAAGATCCTCCCAAAAATGAATATTATCTCCATTACCTATTATGTATCTCAAATTGAAAAAGAATACATCGAAGTCTTTACAAATTAACTTCCACGAAGTACAACGTTCTCGGTGCGAGCCACAACCTAGATCCCAACTATTCTCCTTTAAACCATATCAACTTTTTATAACCCTATACCATAGAGAATCTTCCTCTAAAGGGAACCTCCAAAGCCACTATCCTAATAAAGCCTTATTTCTCTTGATGATGTTACCAATAGCTAGCCCATTCCTCCCTTTTTTCTTCAACCTCTAAACTATCGCCCAATTGACCAAGTGACTCTTCCTCTTTCCATCAGCACTTTCCCGCAAAAAGTCCCTCATAATTTTCTCTAATCTTTTTGTAACTCTCGTGAGAATTTTGAAGATTGATAAATAGCAAGTTGGGAGACTAGACAAAACAAAATTTATCAAATTAAGTCGTCGTCCTCTAAAGAAAAAAAAACTTTTCAATCATGTCAATCTTCTTTCAAATCTTTTAATAACAAGTAACTATAACTCTACACTTCTTGGGTTGCCTCCTAGAGGTAAGCCTAAGCATTTCAAAGGCCAAGATCCAACTTCACAACCCAAAAAATTAACTATAGCTGTAACTTTGTCTTCAGCACAATTGATACCCAAAATGCATCTTTTGGACAGATTTATTTTCAAGCTTGTCAGAAGACAAAATAAGTCGATCACCTTCACCAAATTTAAATATTTTCTTCATTGCTTGAGGAAAAGAAAATAATATCATCAGCAAATTGAAGATGAGAGACTTCAACATTATCTTGTCCTACACTCAGACAATCTATCAAGTTAATTCTCTTCACTCGTTCTACCAATCTACTCAACCCATCAACTAACAAAACAAAAAGGAAAGGAGAAAGCATGTCTCCTTGCCTTAACTCTCTTGAAGCCCCATAAAACCCTCTAGGCTTCCCATTAATAATTACAGAGAAATTCATGGAACTCAAGCAACCATTGACTCACATTCTCCATCTTTCACCAAGCCCTTTTTCTTTCAATACAAAGTTTAGAAAATCCCAATCAATATTGTCGTATGCCTTTTCAAAATCAATCTTGAAAACCAGAGCTTCTTCGTTACTTCTTTTGTACTTTTCTACAACCTCATTTGCTACTATAACAATATTTAAAATTTGTCTCCATTTTACAAAAACTGCTATTGAACTGAAATAGTATACTCAGGAACTCTCAGCCTTGAAGTTAAAATCTTGGGAATGATCTTATATAAACTTGTAGTTAAACTTATTGGCCTAAAATCCTTGACTCTCAAGGCATTATCATTCTTCGGAATTAAGCAAACAAAAGTAGCACTAGTTTTCTTATTATCTAGAGTGCTCAAAGACTTCTTTTTTAATTTATTCTTCTTCAAAAGGTCTTTCTAACCAACTCGCCCTTTCCTCTAAAACACGCCCTATAAATGGAGATCATATGATTGTATTTGGTAGACCTGGTTTGTGATTGTTGCTTAGTGAGTTTTCTCAACCTACCAAATTATTCCTCTCTCCTAAACGCTAATATCTAAATCCCAAATCTGTTTTCCTATTCACACTCTGCCCATTCTACATAACACTGTTAGTCGCCCCAAAGAGACTTAGCTTGCGTGCAACCACGAGAAAAAATGCAGTTGAAGGGACAGTGTACAACATTCAAGTCTGGTCAAATCAAAAAGCAGCCAAATGCATCCAACCGTATCTCTCAAACCTTGCTCTCGTGTAGCATGCAATAATCTGCAAGCCAATGATCTTTCTTTTCAAAATAGGGTACAACAGGGCTCAAAACAAAATTCTTACCACTCAAGAGCCAGAAGTTATAATCCCTAAAAAGAATTACAGAAGAACGTTTAAAACTATACAATATGAAAAGGGATGCAATAAGAAGCATACAAAAATCAGGAACCAAGACTCAACAAACATGTTAGAGAAAATTGTGATTGTCTTCAAGAACTTACCATACAATGCTCACGAGGATTTGCAGAAGTAGCAGTAGAAAATATAAAAGAAGGTTCACTTCCATACACTGCATAGCAGAGCACAGTCACGTGATTGATCTAATAATCAAGGTAAGTCTTAAAATATTTTGCATCTACTATAAAACTGAATACATGTCTAATACCTTTATCATTCTCCATAATCTATGTACAAGCCAAAAACAATCTACATCTATGAGAAAAACTTACTGTATGAGCAGAGGCGGCGAAGTCTTCTTAATATAAGAGCAGTATGACAACCAAAGGCTCCTTTATAGACATGGGACTCATCAACAACAACAAACCTAACACATAAAAAGATATATATCAAAATTCCACAAAAGATACATATCAAAATTCCACAACAAATGATGAATGTAAGCACTATGGTGAAAAACTAGCTTAAATGAGCACTGAAGGTAGAATTCGCATAATTGGTGAAAGCAACAGGAAATAGAATCCAGAAAACAATACCTAAGATTTGTCAAAATCCTCGCAAACTGTTTATGGTATGGCAAGATTGATAAATGCAACATGTCTGGATTTGTGATCAACTGCTTGCAAGAGACAAAATTAAAGATAAAGTTTTGTTGTCTTGGTAGCTTAAAAGCTATGTTACATGGACTCTTTTAGGACACCAAGAATCAAAATTTTTTGGATACATATCCAAATGTCAAATACACCTATTTTTCTCAATTTTCTTTAAATTTCTATCAATTTAAAGTGTCGAGCACCCACACCCATATCCATGTAGGTGTCTATTGGACATGAAAACTTTATGAAAAATGAAGAGTCCATGTAACATAGCTTAAGAGAAATAGACTACATGTTATTATTACCAATCTAGCATTATCACGGAGCCATGCCCTATCTCCTTGTGAAGTATCGCCATCATATACTCCAACGTTTAAACTAACATCAAATTGTTTTGTCATTAACAGCAAAGCTCGTAGTTGATCTTGAGCTAAGGCCTGTATGGACAAAATATTTTGACCATGTATGTGTTTTGAGTAGAGAATACCATGTATTATGCCACAAAGGTAGAGAAGCATGAAATGCAAATATGTATGCAGATATATAAATGTGTAAGAAATGTATTAACTGTACAGAAGCCAACCTTAGCTAGAAATAAGTACATAACAAGATATATCAACTCTTGAATTTATAATAGAAGGAATGGACTGAACAACAATGTGTTTTTGTATTGAATATATTTGAACAATAGTTTTATTCAAAATTTATAGTCAAAATTAAAACTAAAAGAAGGAAAAACAAATCTCCTAATTATAATAGAAATAATTTTTTAATTAAGATATAATATTCTAATAAAGGGCCTAATTAATATACAATCAAAATCATATCAAATCCCTAACATTTACTCTTTGAGATTTCAAATAATCTTAATAGTTGTCAAGGATTTCACCACTCCTTCTCAAGTTGGATGATAAATGTTGATCATATCCAACTTGGTGACGAAATCATTGAGGTTTGGTTAGA
The DNA here is from genome assembly GCA_030763125.1 of Hippophae gyantsensis. Classification (NCBI taxonomy): domain Eukaryota; kingdom Viridiplantae; phylum Streptophyta; class Magnoliopsida; order Rosales; family Elaeagnaceae; genus Hippophae; species Hippophae gyantsensis. Next base: position 9,219,144 of record CM061038.1, on the reverse strand, counting down.
AAGTCTTTTGATGAATATGTCTGTTATTTGTTCTTTTATGGGGACATAAGTTATACAAATGGTACCATCTTCAATCTTTTTTTTTATAAAATATATATTTACTTCCACATGTTTGGTTATGTCATGTTGAATTGGATTAAGAAATATATTGATGGCAGCTTTGTTGTCCGGGGATTTTATTGCAACTCTAAGTTCATTTAAGAGTTTTTTTAGCCACAAGGCTTCACGCAATTCACGTGTCATTGCTCTAAACTCTACTTCAACACTGCTCTTGGCCATTACATTTTGTTTCTTACTTCTCCAAATTACCAAGTTCTTAAAAACAAAGATACTATACTTGGTAGTGGATCTTCCATCCTCTACTGAGCTAGCCTAATCTGTATCAGTAAAAACTTTTATATCATTAGTTTCACTTTTCTTGAAGAACAATACTTTATTTGGTAACCTTTTGCGATATCTGAGAATTTTATAAAAAGCTTCCCAGTATACTTGTTTTAGAGAGTGCATGTGTTGGCTTACAACACTAACGACAAATGCGATATCAGGTTTGATGTGAGACAAATAGATCAACTTCCCTTCTAATCTTTCATATTGTCTCTATCTATTAGTGTTCCCATATCTTCATTCTTCTTCCCAGACTCAATTGGAGTAATATTTGGTTTATATCCAAGCATACTAGTTTTGGTGAAGAGATAGATGATGTATTTCCGTTAAGATATAATAATTCTTCTTTTTGATCTTACGACTTTCACTTCTAAGAAATACCTCATTTGTCTCAGATCCTTGACTTCGAATTCTGTTGACACATTTTTTTTTAATCTTTTGACTTTTTCTAAATTGTCTCCAATAGCGATGATGTCATCAATATATACTATCAAAATCATTTTCCTCTCATTGCTTATGTGTTGGAAGAATATTGTATGATCTAATTGTACCTAAAAGTATCAGTGTTTCTTCCTTGCATATCTATCAAATCAAGCTCTAGACACATGTTTAAAACCACAGAGTGATTTTTTTTAATTTACATACAATGTTTTCTCCTTTGTAGAATCCTCAAGTCAAAGTCATGAAAACTTATTCTTCAAGTTTTCATTTAGAATTACATTTTTTATGTCCAGTTGGTGAAGTGGCCAATCCAAGTTTGTTACAAGAAATAGGAGGACTTGGACTGGATGATGTTTGACAATAGGTGCAAATGTTTCAATATAGTCAACTCCATATATCCTTTAGTCACTAGTCGAGCTTTGTATCGCTCTATAACGCCATCAATTTTGTACTTTATTGTAAAAATTCACTGGCAACCAATAGGGTTTTCTCTTTTAACAGTTTCATTACATCCCATGTTCCATTTTTCTCAAGAGTTTTATTTTTTCTATAAAAGCTTCTCTCTATTCTGGGATTTCCAAAACCTTATGGATATCTTTTGTTATTTTTATTCTGTCAAGATTATGGTAAAAGCACGAACTCTAGAGGACAAAGTTTTATATGAAACACATTTAAAGATAGGATGTAGAATACAAGACCGTGTCTATTTTCTCAGGGTAATAGATGATTCAAGAGAGTGAGTTCAGAATTAACTAGATTCAATATAGATTCATAGATATTTAGATTTACCACTAATTTGGATTCTCTCGGTACTCCAAGTGTGAGGTTCTCCTTGCCTTTTAATTTAGATCTGCGTGAGTAAGTAACTATCTCTTTGTTATTTAGTTTCTCTATTTTTCCCCCAAGTTCAAGTTACTCTCTATAAATGGTAAAATAATGTGGGAAGCTATGTTTGGTTGGGATTCTCTATCTGGGTTATGAGATCAAAGTTAAATTATTGACCAAAAGCTTTATCATCTCTTGTAGCATTCTTCCCTTAAGAAGAGGGTTTTTGGTAGTAAAGGATGTTTTCAAAGAATGTAACATCAAAGTTGACAAAGGTCATAATGATGGTAAGATCCTAACACTAGTAGCCCTTTTGAGTACGTAAATATCCAACAAATATACATTTAATAACTTTTAGATCAAGTTTAGATTTGTGTTGTGAATGGTCCTGAAAAAATACAGTTCAACCAAATACTTTCAAAGTTAGATTCAATTGTAAATGGGACGTGGTAAAGAAGGATTGTAATTTTTGAAGTGGTATGGAACAAATGTAGTTCAACCAAACACCGTCAAAGTTAGATTCAAAGCGTTGTAATTTTTGAAGTGGTGTCTCAAATGAGATATGTGGAAGTTAAAATAGCATCTCCTCATTATTTTTTGGGCAAATTTGAGGTGAACATTAAAGTTCAAGCTACCTCAAGAAATTGTCAATTTTTGCATTCCTTTTCCCCGTTTTGTTGGGGAATGTTTCACACAAGAAGTTTTTTATATTATCCCATGTCTTTGAAGGTAATCTTGAATATTTAATTGAAATATTTTGTACCATTATCAATACAGAGGATTTGTACATGTGAAAATCCCGATAGTTTCAGGATTTTAAGTTATATTTAAATGTGTATATTTTTGTTTTAAATTTGTAAATACTGTTTAGAGAATATTTTTTTGATTATTAAGATATGTTTAGATATTATTTTTTCTCTAACTTATTTATTAGATTTTTTTATAAATAGAAGCTAGACTGCACAGTTTGAAATACAAGTAATAAGAATTATTACCCTTTCGGGTATACAATCCACATGGTATCAAAGGCAAATTTTTTTAAACCCTATCAATCATGATTGAGGTAAACAACAACTCATTTTTAAACCCTATCAATCATGATTGAGGTAAACAACAACTCAGAATCATCTTTCGTTGAAAATTCAGATAAAGAAACAGAGCCCTACAATCATGAACTCTAGAGGATATGATAATTCATCCATCCAACTCACGACTGAAAAAATCAACGTAAAAAACTACTGTGAGTGGACACAGTCCATACAATTAGTAATTGAAGGCAAGGGAAAGCTAGGTTACCTTAATAGTAAAACTGAAGAGCCAACATCATCGCAACCAAATAGTCTTCAAAAATGGAAAGCCAAAAATTCGATGGTGAGAACTTGGTTGATTCATCCAATGCAAAATTCAATCGGAAAAACATAACTTTTTTTGCCAACAGCCAAGGATTTTTGGGATGCTACTTACGAGACCTATTCGGATGTTGAAGATTTCTCGCATATCTTCGAAATAACAACTAAGTTATGGCAACTGAGACAAGGAAATCGTGAGGTGATTGATTTTCACATGGAAATGGTCACTTTGTGACAAGAATTAGACTCGGGCTTCGATGAAAATTAGGTGTGTAAGGAGGATGTTGTTCACCACAAATAGAAAATCCAAGTTGAAAAAGTATGAGTTCCTCGCCGGCCTAAACCATAAGCTTGACGACGTCAGGGGGAGAATGTCAGTAACAAAGCTCGAGTTTTTAACTTTAATCTCTCCTCCACTTTTGTTCCCAAACCAATCACACTACACTACTCTAATATGACAACACAACTCCTCCCAATATCACCCTCTGTTGATGATCTTCTTGTCATACCTCAAAAAAACTTTGCGGATTGATAGTCGAGGTTACCGACTGAGGATTCTTCTACGAACATCATCAAGTTCCATATTTAGTCCAGTAAGGAACTCAAACATTCATTCATTTTCAAGTTTTTTTTCGATAACATGCACTATCCCCTATGCAATCCCACTCTTCCTCGAAACAAAGATTAAGTTCTCGCCATAGTAGTGTCATTTTCATGTAATAATCGATCACATTTTTCTCCCCTTGTTTTAGATTCCAAAAGCGTATGTTGAGCTCAAATAAATGGGTAGAATCTTCACCGTCGAAATAAGTCTCACATACAACTTTCCAAACTTCTTTTGCAATAGATGAGCCAAGTTGTGACTATTGAGTTTTTCGAGCTCCAACGTTGGAGACCATCGATATTAGTGTCCGTTGGTTTTGTAGTTTCTCCAATGAGGTAACTCATTTTTTCCTTTCAATAGATTACCAATTTGACTGATTTAGCTCACTCTTTGAAACTTTTACCATTTAATTTTTCCACAATGAGTTGTAAGAATAGGCTATCATTTGAATTCATAGTGAAAATAGATTATGAATTTTTCTCATGAATTTTTCTCATGAATTTCAAAGTGAATTTTGTATTTTATTTGGGGCTATCGAGTCTATCATAGAAGTTGGTTTTAATGAAAATCAAGTTCTGATATCATCTTGAATTGATAATAGAAGGAATGGGCTAAAGAACAATGTGTTTTTGTATTTTTTGTGTATTTAATATGTTTGAACAATAGTTTTTACAATTCATAGGTCAAAATTAAGACTAAAAGAAGGAAAAAAAATCTCCTAATTATAACAGAAATAATATTTTAATAATGAGCCTAATTAATATACAATCAAAATTATATCAAATCCCTAGCATTTACTCCTTGAGATTTCAAATAATCTTAACAGTTGTCAAGGATTTCAACATTAACTGTATAAAAGCCTACCTTTGTTGGAAATAAGTACAGAGCACATGACATCATATTCTGAGACAGCACCTCCAGAGTGGGTAGATTATAGCAAAGAGACTTTCCACTAGACGTCATTGTTGCAACAACAACATGTTTTCCATCAAGGGATGCTCGTGTAGATTCTGCCTAAGGAATGCAAGAGGTCGAACGCATATGTGAAACAATAACTTTCAGAAAACGTAGAAAACATAGCTGCATTGTTATTATTCACACCTGGTGGCTATACAATTTGGTGACTCCAATACGTTTAAGGGCACATATAATGTTTTTGGAGAGAATATTCAGGATTTCAACATGAATCGCTTTCCTGACTCCAATGTCTTCAACATGGACTATCTGCATTAGCCAAACTTCAGTGCTTAGAAGTGCATTAAATGTCAAAATAATTATGAAACATACACAAGCTAGAGCCCAGAACAACTTGAGCTTGACTGTGGATTCAGATATCAGTAACACTGCAAAATTTCAACCTTTAGCCATACCGAAATGAAAATCGGGGAGAAAACTATTTCTGTCAGATACATAGACCAGAAAAGAGAAATAATTTAAAACAAAAGAAGGTCTTAACCTTTTCCAGTGGAACCAGACAGGCTTAGTTTTTAGCAGACTGCTTATTTTTGCTGATGCAACTATTGCATATAACTATGGTCCAATGCATATTGCAAGATTACACGGAAAGTAATTATTGACAACTAGAACTGTCCAATTCCAAATCAAACACTAGAGGCATGTTTGTGTCCGTACACTTTTTGCTATGAACTTGGACCAATACAAAATAAAAATTGCACGGGTATGTGAAAATTTTGTCCCGCCAAAGTATGGATCTAAATGACAGCCAACTAAGGATGGCAAAAAGATCAATTGGATTGAAACTCCACGGATATTTACTCCATGTGATCCACTCTGGGTCGGATCAAAACGGATCACTTTTCAAATCAGATCAGATCATGATTCACATGTAAGATCAACAAATCAGATTAGGATGGATCATTACAGATTGATCCATGAATCGTTCCAGATCGGATCGATCCGTGGATCAATCCAAATTTAAATATTTTTAAAAGTATAATTTCAGAACTAAAAGAACTACACATTCCTAACATATTTTCCTAATTTTTACAATTATTTTTTAGAAAAATTTAAATTATGAATAATCATTTTAAAATTCATCTCTCCTACATTTTTCTTTCTCTCTCTCTCTCTCTTACAATTTTCATAAATCTAACTATTATTGCTTAAAATTTGTAAAACCAAAATTCAAATCTCACCATATTCATAACTATGTATTTCTTCTTATATTTATCATAAACGATATCATTCTTTTATAATTTTTGAAGTAATTAACTCAAATTTTATATTTATTTTTAAATAGAAGGAAATCTTATCGACTTTATTGAATAGATATGTAAATTATGCTCAATTATAAATTTTAAATTGAATCAAGTTAATGTAAAAAAAATTATTACAAAAGTACTTAAGTTTTTTTAGAATTTATATGATTATAACATTAATGAAAAAATTAAAAAAAATTCAGATATATTTATTATAAATAATAAACAAAAGTTATTATACATAAGTAAGAAAGTCTTACAAAAAGTAAAAATGTGTTTTCCTATAATATGTAATGTTCTCTTACAATTTTTTTTTTAATTTATCAATCTAAAATATGTCATGCACCACATCAAATAATGTTTTAGTTTCATGAAAAAAATATTGACACAATTCGGATTAGGTCATGGATATTCATTGATCCACGGAACAAATCAGATCAGATTAGATCTTTTGAACAACAGATTGGATCGGATCTGATTCAATCCATTGCCATCTCTACAGCCAACTTAATCTATCTTAAATTTATAATTTAAAATTTCATATCAAACTAATTTTTTTTAATAATGATTTAAATATTTTTATAAAATTATTTTGATATCCAAAAACCCTAAACATGATTATGAACATTGCTTTAATAAGAAATATCCATTTTGAAAATTTAAATAATATGAAATCTCTTAAGTCTCTCAAAAAATGTAGTAGAAACCCACAAAGCAGCCAAATCTATTTGCCTCTAAATTTTTTATTTTATTTTTCTTATGTTTTCTAATCTTGAAATGTACCCCAAAAATGGTTGTAGCTTGGAGTTTTTGCAGTAATATATTAAGTTAGTTTAACCTTAGACTAGATATTTCATTATATTACAAAAATTTTGTTCTTATATACTACAAAGAATAACATAGCCCATTTACCTGTCTTATATTTGTGAATAGCATATTACTTTATTCAAATAAGGAATCTAAATCATATGTTATTTGTTACTATAGTTAGTCATGAATTTTCATCAGATTTCCAGTTTTTAAGAAAAAGTCGTACCCTTTTGATTTTTTTACAGAAACTGGAACATTGATGCATCCACTCCTATAATCAAGCCACTAGCATTGATTTATTCATTTTTGGCCTTATAAGGAACGTATTTATTTCTAGCAAATACATTGAAGCCACACATATTAAGGGGAAAAAAAGCTTGAGGGAACATATTTTTTATGTTTCCAGATGAAGAAACCATGCCAAAAATCCCTTTTGTTTCCTCAGCTCAAACAAATAAATTTGAAAATGAAATGGAAGAAGATAGAACCTGTCCAGATGATCCAGTTCCATTCCTAAGATGTTCAATCATGTCCAGAGGTGACAAGATATCTGTAACCTGCAAAACCAACGAGATGTAACAATGATGTACATCATTCAAAATTTCATAGATTAAATCATTAAGATAAATATTGCAACATCAACTTATGAATATGATAAGATTACGAAGTTGTTAAATCGCACAAGACAAAATATCCTAAATACATGTAAATTGTGAATCTGATCAGTACCAACCACCACTACGAAATCAAACTGACACAAGTTACTTGAGCATGAAAACACTCAATGTGACTCAAAATCTCAAGAGAATTCATAATATCTCTACTAAATTAAGGAACCACGAAGCCTCCTTCAAGTTAATATACCCTTTCTCGAATAAAATACATCTCTATTTACAATTTACAGAATCTCATCCTCATCAGGAAACTAAATAAACAAGTGACTCACATGACAAGGCCAGAGATGGATTTGAGACATAAGTGCAGTAAACATAAATGAAACGTTGGAGAATGGAATTACATAATAAGCTCTTTCAAGCAGCTTTCAAGATTGACAACAATAAAAAATTTTTTAGAGGAAAAGTACTTTTCTTATTCAAATCAAGTGTTTGCTGAAAATTTCAATAAGAGACATTTTGGTTAAATTAAAATTAATCCCTTATTATCCTTATTTTACTTTAGTAAGTATCATGTTTGCACAAATCACAATACAATCTATCATCTATCCTTCAACATGTATTTATCATTTTACCATAGCAAAATATATGTATGTACTCGCTGTTATCTCTTCTTTCTCCCTTCTTCAACTTTTTTATTTTCTTAATGGTTTGGACTATGTTAGCAGCAACAAAAAGTTTGTGTTTTTTGTAAGAAAACATCATATTTATTAATAAATAAGTACACATAATGAACCAGCAATCCACTTTAAGAGAGCACCAACTTACGCAAAACTCCACTTCTGTCATTAGTGATGTTGGACAGGAAAGAATGTGGTGGGTAATTTGTAATTAGGGGAGAAAAGATAAGAAAATAAAGAATGGAAAAACTACTTGCATTACACAAGTAGATTCTAGGAATCAAACCTACTAGAAACCATAGGCATCACACCTAGGCGTGTTTTGCCTCACAAGAAACAGAAAGATAAAACTCTGTTCTCAAAATACTCAACTCTATTTTTCATTTCATTCATTAAATATATGTATAGATGTATTAGTAGATGAATCTAAAAGTTGCATGAACTAAAGATACATGAACCATCGTAATTAACCTAGAGAGCTTAAATGTAAACATTTTCCCAATTCATTAACTTAGGTAAATTCATGAACTTACAAAACTAAATGAAAACTAAATGCATAATTAAGTGAAAGTTGAAAAATGCATAGTTGCATGAACTTGGACTCTTCGCTTCACTAGATAGACGACTTACGAAACTGAAAAAATAGTCATTTAACTTCTTCTTAGAATGAAGAATGCCCACAAATAATTGCTATCATTCTTAGCATCATCAAAAATTTTACTAATCCTCTTGTTCCACAATACCCTAAGAATTGCTTCCACCCCATAATTCCATAAAACCCAAGCCTCCCACAGCCATAGATCCATAAAAGCTAAACTTCTTTTAAAGTCTCCAAACTTACAACTTGATTCACTTAGGCCCCAAACTAACAAAAGTTACAATTTCGTCCCTAAACTTTTTAAAAGGTTACACTTAATTCCTATTTTAGTCGATGTAACCAATCTATCTTACTAATATTGTCCAAATAGGATAAGATACCTAGTTAATCGCAAGTGTTCCTGAATTTAATCCTACCTGGACAAAGAATAGTTAGTTGATTACGTTCTGATTGTAACTTTTTGACGAGTTTTGGGACGAAACTATAACCTTTGTAAGATAGGGAACCTAAGTAAACCCAGTTACAAGTTTGGGCCTAAGAAGAAGTTTAGCCTTCCTCAAAACCCAGCATTCCTATCCTCAGTTTTCGACCTGTGTTACATGAGTCGAAATTTTACCATAGCCCATAAATTTCTGAAAGTTCTAAAAAGCTTTCAGAAATTTTGTTAAGTTCTAGAAGTCCTTCCAAGTAATTCATAATAATTATAATCATCCCAAAGTAATTGATAACATTTGTAAGGTCTTCAAGAATATTAAAAAACAGACAAAAAGTGACATATCGGGTTTGGAAGGCTCTAAAAAAATTCTTCACAGTTGTTTTCCATAAATTCTTTAGAGATCTGCAAGGCCTTCTAGAATTTTTTTTCCAATTTTTGGACGGCCTTCCATAATGTTTTTCGTTTTATGGAAGAAATATGGTACATTGGGCTAATCGAGGATCATTCCAATCTATACTTTTAGAAACCGTTCATGCACATGAGAGGAGTATGAAGACTAGGAGTATTAAGGACTTCAAATCGAGGTCTAATACATGTCCAATGCTTTTTTGCAAAAATAGCATGATTTGCTCTTTTTTGGAAAGTTTTCCAGGAATTCTTCAAAGTTCTTAAAGGCCTTCCAATAATTGACTAGGTTTGTAAGGCTCTCCATAAATTCTACACAGTTACAGCTGTCCAAAATATTTTCAATTTTTGGAAGGCCTTTCCATAATTGTTTCCAATTTTTGGATGTATTGGGATTAAGATTTCAAGTCACTAATACTCCTAGCTTTCTACTCCTCTTATGTGCATGAGAGATCTCAAAAGTATAGATTGTATGATCCTTGAATAGCTTATAGCCTATAGTACCCCTTTCGTAACTTGGACCAATAAATCTCCTTTATTTTGTACAATGTTCGGTCTTTAAATTTGTTATGTTTACAACACCAACAAAACAAGTTCACTTTAAAGTCTTTATGAATAAATAATCATAAATAGTCTTAATTTTAAATTGCCAAAAAGAACCCTTCAATTGCAAATAAAATTTTTGTAGTGTTTTCTGAAAATTTTATGCTATGAAAAACACTTCTAACAATTTCAACCAAACATTCAACAACTTTATTCATAACAGCTTCTATCCTAAAAGTTCCAATGCATGTAGACGATCAATTTCTAGCATTGCAAACAAAAACCCATAATTCCAAACACTAGAATATTATAAGTACTACGTTATTAGACTCCATAACAATACATATTAGTGAAAACGTGAAACTAAATAAGAAAATAGAGTGCAGGACCCACTTGACATTGCTTTGGATTCGAATGAGAACTGGAAGTCCCATGACATCTCCTCACTTCTTTTACTTGATTTCCAGATGCCACAGTACTCATGTCTTTCGCTAAAAGGAGCATGTCTTCCAAGGAAAAAAATGCAAACTTTTTCTTTTCAGTAACCAACTGCAACCATATTCTCCAATTAGCCAAACATATAGCTTCTAAAATTATTGATGTATTTAGTATGTACATGTTTGCTCTTAATTGATAAAAAACCAGGAAGTCTTAATGTCTGCACATTCACACAAGGAAAGTGCTTTCTAGCCATATTTGTTCTTTATGGAAGGAAAATGGAAAACTGATTCAGAATGAAGCAAGATCAAGGGAGGAAAAAAAAAGCATCTCTTTTTCCTCCCAAACCCCAAACTACATGGATAAATGGAAATGAAGATGCCAAAGCATATATAAATCACCTTGCGTCAAAACAAGGATATATAAATCACCTTGCGTCAAAACAAGGAACTGTATAAGAGAAAATTTAGCTACCAATTGAAAAACTAAAAGACGGCAAATTTGTTCTGCCAATCCCCAAAGAGGATTGAGTATCTCAAAAACTAACAGGTTCTACTTTAAATAACAAAAAACCAATCTCGTGAATCATAATTTAAATCTATGAGATAAAGTTGGTTTCATGTATTTGTAATATACTTCTAAGTGAGGATTTAAAAATAAATAAAAACTAAATAAAAAAGAGGAAAAAACGGTGCTGCTCATTTTCAAAGTTGAGTTTCAACAAAAAAGTCTATTCATTCCAGAAAAAGTGCTATATCTTGTCCATGTATGACAGGGAAAACTATTGAAAGTTCCATATGTAAGTAAAAATGTACCGCAAACTGCTCAATGCTCTCCCAAAGACTCATTTTAAAAGTATTTTCCCTTCTCTTCAGTGCACAGAAAGCATCTAATATGGCCATTCTTCTAGGTACTACAAAGCAAGAGGATAAACCTTATACGAATGTGTCCCATTGCCAACTTCAGGAACCAAAGCTTAAAAAACTTCTCATAAACTGATTACCATATTCACAATTTTTGACTTGACAATTCTCTTTCGTTGAACAAGTGATGATGACAAGTGAATCAACAGAGGTATTTTGTTCATTGACGTTTTCTGAAAAAAACACTATCTGAACACAACAAAAAAAATTACAAACTGTAAAATAAAAACTAAGAAGCTAATGAAATGCTTGATCTGAAAAATGGAAAAAAATAATAATAATAATTTAAAGAGGCGAAGCATCAATAACATGGATGGTAGCAACAAGTTCATGCATGAGCTATCTTAAGGGAGCATACTAATAGAAAACCAAATGAGATCGAACAACTTTCACATGGTAAGAATGCTTCTTCCTGCCAATCAAAACGCTTACCATGTAAGAGAGTGTACTAAAACTTTCAGTAAAAAAATTCAGTTTCTGCACAAGAATGTAAAACTAGGCAACCATATGAGGCATTTGATATAGATCAAAGTGATTTAGAAGAAACTTTTTCAAGGAAATGGTAGAAACTCGTGTAATACGCAGCGGAATGGAGATTCATCAATGTGTTCATTAAACCAAAAGTTGATTTTAAGCATAAAGCATGAAAAGGCCATCCTCCCACAACTAAACACACAAAATCAAAAATATATGCATTGATCATAAAGGATGTAATAAAAAAAAAGGGATGAAAAAAGACATGATCTAGAATTTTTTCAATTGCATGTTTGTAGCTCAATGCTAGTCTTATTCTACTTACCTAGTAAATGACTTCAAAATTTAAGGGTTAAAAAAAAAAGATAAGACATTTGCAAGTAAAGGGTAGAGGTGTAAATCAAGATGAGATATTAATGAGATTCATGAGACAATCAATTAATTTTCAAAACCCATCGCATCTTGTCTCACTAATTTTTAATGAGATGAAATGGTAATAAAACAGTACTAAATGAGAAACATATGTTTAACGATCGGCCCATTAGAGCTACAATCTAAATGAGATGAGATGTTATTCAAATGAAATGAAACAATATTGCAACAAGAGCCTATTAGAGACACTAAATGAGACATGATTTGAGATGAGGCAGCCCATATGACATCTCTAATATAGGGCATATATAATAAAACACATGTAAAATAGAAAAAAAAATACATAAGTGTTCTACACTATGGAACATTTTTATATAAATACTTCAAAATTCTGCACACAAAAAAAAAATTAAAGATTGTTAGCTATCTTGTATTCTTAAACCCCGTTTGGCAGTCCCTCCTCCCAGCAAATCATTGCAATATGGGCAGACATATGAGGATGTAACTTTTCTTAAGTTCCATTTCTTGCAATTGTAGAAACAGACATTGTTAAGTACAACAAAGAGAACTTCATTGCCTGAGAAACCATCAGGCAGCATGTGACAGACTTTAATACGCTAATTGTACCATTCACAAGCAGAACAAATATAAGATACCGTCCACCTATTAATGCTTGATGTGAAATACTAACCATAAATTTTAAACACACATTATGCAAAATGGAATCAGCTACCTTGGGACAGAGAACAGAGAGATGCTCTAAATCCTTAGTAACAAGTTTAATTCCAAAACAGCCAAGCTGAGCCACTGCTTTCTCCAAAAGTTCCAATGTGGTTCTTTCTTGCTGCAATTGAATAAATGTAGAAATAATGTTCAAGAAAGTAAAGGTCTTAAGTATTACCTTCAACCATTCTGGACAGAAGCATGAACTGCCACTGTTTGCCTGCAGCGCCATTCTATTAGATATTCTCGATAACATGCAGCTTCCAGAATGTGGGTCCCTTAAACAATTTACCAGCTCCAAAACCTTCCCAAACCTTTCACAATTTTGTTCATCTAGATGAGTGGTGCTCTTTGAACATCTCAAAATGTCCAATATTACATCATCAGAGTAAATTCCCCTCTTGCGTTTTGAGTCAAATGAGCTAGAACTAGCTACTCCTGCAATATTGGAATCACTAGAGGCTCCACTACATGATGTGTGACTTAAACAAGATAAATCTTGCATCATATCTGACCAAGCCAAATCAGCAAGTTTTAAAATTGACTTGTCTTTGGGAACATTCAGTGGGGTATTAGATTGATCAGACTTCTGGGTTTGATTTGAATTCTTCTTAGTGAATGGAACAAGCACTATAAACTCCCCATTACCAATGTTCTGTACATCTACATAGCCTTCCAACTTCAGTTTAACACCCTGACACATACGTATTCCGTACAACATATGCCTTAGAAATATTTTTTCAGAAGTTAAGTCGAAAGAGAAAGAGAGAGAGAGAGAGAGACCACCATTACAAAAGCTTCCCAGCAAAAGAGGGAGGGGAAATTTTTCAACATACCAATGTGAAGAAAAATAAAATTGAAAAAGTAAAAAAGCTTATGATCTTGGATTGTTTGTATTTAAGGGGCGGGGGGCTACCTTGAAAAAAAGATGAAAGTTAGGAGAGTGAGTGGCAGGAGGAAAAGAGCGCTTGAGAAGTAGCTTGAGGTCCTCGATGGTACTCTTGGCGGAGACACGAATGGTAGTAGCATCGCCGCTTATTGTACGGACTTGAATGTCTTTCTCGCCATCTACCATTTTCACCATCACTCCCAAAGTTTTTTCTCCATTTTTATTTCTCTTTTATCTGATAACTCTCAAACAAAACACTCAGGTTCCTTGTATTAAATGGTTTCCTTTTAATACTTTAATTTAAATATTAATATTGTTTTTAAATAATAACTAAATTTTTTATCTAAAATACTTTTTGGTATTTTTAGGAAGGATTTTTTCTTTTAAATAATTATAAGAGTTAAAAAAATAAAAAATTTATTAATTTTTATAATTTTTTTTCAATAATATTAATAATATAAATATTTTTAATTAATTATTTATAAAAAAAATATTTTAATCGATATGTTAATTATAAAAAATATTTTTATTATGTACTACTAAAATTATTATAATGTTATTTTCTTAATATTTATATATATTATTGGTTTTTTAAAAATATAAATTTAATATTTTTTATTTTTTTCGTAATCCAACTTTTAATAAAAATTTATTTTTTATATTAATTAATTCAATTAAAAAACTTTTTTTAAAAAATTAAAAAGAAATTTTGGGTAAATTTTGATTATTATTTATATATATATATATATATACGGTGATACTAATAATAATATTAAAATAATTTTTTTAATAATATAAAATATTTAGAGTAATAATATATTAATTGAGTTACTTGTAAAAACCGGATCCGAGTTTTCGAAAATGGTCGAGGTGAAAATGTGGGTTGAGAACTTGAAGGCCTTCCAAAATCAAGAGGGAGCACCGGAATAGATTCCAACAGAGTTAAATTTAAAGTCATAATTTCATTATGTTTTTAAAAATAGAGACTTGACAATTTAATTTCATAATTTCGTTATTTTAATAAAATTCTACAAAAAAAAAGTTATATGAAAATTTTTATATAATTTCTAATAAAAAAATTTAATTGTATTATATTACTAATAATCTTAATTTAATCTATAATAATTGCTTATACTATTTATGATAAATAATAAATAACATTAATTTTTATTAGATAATTGTTGATATTTTAGTTTCTATAATTTATTAGATAATCGTAGATATTTTAATTTTTATAATTTATTATTTAATTGATAAAAAAATAATATTTTAAGTTAATTAACTGTTGAAAAATAATTTTTTATTTTACTTAAGATAAATAATCTTTTATAAAAAATAATTATAATATAGATAATTATCAATATTATAACTACTAAAACATAAAAAATAACAATCTTAAATAAACTATTGATACCGATTTTTATTAACGTCAATGATTAAATGCAATCTTACTTTTTGAATTTGATAAAAGAGAACACAACGTTAAGACCATAGACCACCATAGGATGTTGCAACTTTTGGCTCTTCGATACTTAAATAAATCTGGGTAGTAAGAAGAAGTAAGAGACTAATGTCTCTCCTTATGATGCAGAGAGATTGAATGCTAGTCATTTATTCTGTTGGATATTTATCTTATATTGATGTTTATCAATTGACTCAACGTTGACTAGATTAGCGTGTGAGTTACTCACTAAGTAGGACCGTTATATTATGCCATATGGAGTGAACTATTTTACACCCAACATCAATCCATAAACCTGTTAAGCCTTAATATATGGGCTAGGAGGTCTATTTTGCCATTTTATCATCACCTGGGTTTACTACCTTTTGAACCTCATTAATGGTGTCAAGTCCACTCTTATGTGCTTTCTTGTATGACAAATTTCTTATTTTTTGCGCACTCAAAACATGTGCACTGATGTCTTGATATTGGTGGTTTTTACGAATTCTCAATCAGACTCCCGATTAAGGAGTTATATCAACGTTAAAATCACTACTCAATGGGTTCACTTTTCCATTTTTGAAGGGAGGACATGGGTCTAAATGTGTGGACTTTTAAGCCCATTGACTACGCAAGAGCTTAATAAAGGATGGAGTGATCGATGAACGGGATCAAATTTTCTCTTTACGGGGACAAGCAAACACATATCAAGACGGGTCGCATAAGGTGGCTGCCGAGTGGATGATTGACGGAGGAGTAGGGGACAAATATCTTGCCACAATCCAATCACTCGTGGTGTGTCCAACCACCCATGGTATTTTCGACCATTATCTGGACAGTCACATAGTGTCCGACCATTATGTGGGTGAATCGAGTTCATAGGTTGGTGGTCGGGCGCATGTCGAGTTGGGCAATGATTATAGACCAATCCAACGATGTTGTTCTATTCACGATGATAGTTCTGAAATCCTCACAAGATCCGTGGATGACATGATTACCTTTTTTAGGGAGACCATATAAGCGTGGGGGTTCTGATACTACCCTTATAGATATCCTCACTCTTTAACAATTAGGATTTTCTTTGTCATAATTATTTTTCTAACTTGTGCATTTTTGTCCCTTTTTGGAGCAAAATGTCATGGGTGTACAGAGGTTAGGACTTTTTGAAGGGTCTAGTCAATGTAGTGGGGGAGTAAGACCAATATCCTAGTATACTTAATAAATTATGTGCTTAATTTTTGTCTAAAATGTAGACATGTGGTTCAAAACTTTAAGAATGTACCCGAGAATGAAGGACATATAAAAGTGCATCATTGGAAGTGTCCATTCTCTAGAAGGACACATGATGTGGCAAGACCTGGGAATGTAGTAGACAAGGCGTTGTGGCCCATTAGATAGAAGTTTGTGCTAGGTGGAAGTCTATACATTGGAACCTTCAATTCGTCTTAAAAAAAAGAGATGTTTTGACACTTCATGCACTTTGAGCTTTGTATTTCCTGAGTGAGTTACTAAGGTTTGCACCTTGTAGTAGCCATATTGTAGAGTGATAGGCCCCTCAACCAAGATAGTAAGTTCTAGTCCTTTAAATATGTCCAATTATTTTTGGAATACTTAATGCCGATGGAAGATGGTATAGGTTCACTGCCCATTGAGTTAGGTGCTCCAATTGTGACCTCATTAGGGTCGTCCTTTGTTCAAGATTTCCAAAGTTCATGGAATTTGTGAACTATGACATATCTAACATGGTTTTTAGGACCCAACAGTCTACAACATACTTGGATCATAATGTTAGACTTCAAGTATTTATATGGACATTTTGGACATATATATATATATGCCATATTACTATGCTAAATCCTTACTTTTTAATCATGTACTTATGATTCTGTACTTGTGTTACATCTATATACTTCTTTTACTTTTTAGTCCATCTATGATATTGGCTATTTCAAGATGGTGGGCACTCTTTGAGCCTATCTCTTGTTGAGATCTGTGATTCATTATGTTGGTACGCAATAGTGGGTACTTATTGAGAAGCGGGTCTGGAGTGATCCTGATAGTTGTGGGTCCATGTATGTGTGCTATATCTAGTCATATGTATCATGTCTAACCACATGTGCCATGTTTAGCCATATGTATCATGTCTAATCACGTGTACAATGTATGACCAAGTGTACAATGTCTGGCCACGTCTGCCATATCCAACCACTTGTGCCTTATCCGACCACATGTACCATATTTGGTCACGTGCAAAATGTCCAACCATATGTATCATGTCTGGCCACGTGTACCATGTCCAGTCACTTGTACCATATCTAGCCTTGCTTTATTCGGCCATATATGTTATGTCTGACCATAAATGGAATGTCTAGCCATGTGCGTTATATCTATCCATATGTGCCATGTTAGGCTATATATGCCACGTTTGGCCACATGTACCATGTCTAACCATGTGTTATTAGGTAGGCTAGTCCAATCACTTTCAGTTTAACCATACACCCATTAGGCTTATGCGTAGACTCTATTACTTTCATATGATTTTTTTTTCATTTTATCTATGGGAGGTTTGTTTCAAAAAGGGTGTTCTTGGTATACCAAGCCCCCTACTTAGTATGCTTGAGTTTATGAAGTCATCCAAGCATTTGGTTTTGAGACTTAGAAAGATTTAGTAGTCCTTCATAGACTATTCTATCCTACTGTGAGTGTCATTGCACTTGTTCATGCTTGGTGTATTTTATCAATGGCTAGGGTTGGAGAATCAAGGTCCCCAACGTGAGCAAATCTAAATTTTCATGAATGGGGGGTAAAAGTTACAGCAATTCCTAGACCTAGGGTGTAGTTGTTACCTTTTCAAAGGTCAGTTAGGGCCTATAAAGGTTAGATGCATAAGTTGTAGCAACTTATGAACCCGAGGCATAGTTGGTACCTATTTATATGTTAATAGCCCATAGAGGTAGGGTGCAGAAGTTGTAGCAACTCTTGAACCCACGACATAATTGCTACCTTTTCAAAGGACATAGTTGCTACCTTTTCAAAGATTAGTCAGAGTTCATAGAGGTGGGATGCAAAAGTTATAGCAACTTCTAAACTCAAGGATACTGGTGTGTGAACTTTTATAGTCCACACAACTCAATCCCTTTGTCATTTGGACTTCCCTTGTCCTTGTCAAATTCTACCAGTGTTGGTAAAGTACTATTTACTTTTTATTGTAGCAAGATGTTGTTTATGTCCCATGTTATTCCTTATAAGTGGCATCTTATGCCACTTTCTACTCTTTCAAGACAATTATTATCTCTAGAGCTTTTGGTGGAGATTATATGTAGGGATAGGATCCTATGGCCTTGTGTAAGAAAGACCTTTTTAAAACTCTATTATAGGGCCTTCTTGCCCACAGTTACTTCTCCGATGTATGCCTCTTAGGAATCATGTGAACTTATGTAATCTTGGAAGAGCTGGAACATTGTTCTAAACCTTCGATATGTGAGTGGACACATATTTTGTTCTTTGGTTGGACATGAAGTGTTACTTTATTCAGTTTGTCTCCAGACTTGGTTGGTTATGTCAATCTTACCAAGTGTTCTCATATGGGATTTGGGAAGATTTCTAGAATGCACTTTTGGGACATTCTCACAAAATTCCTTTTGAAATAATTCTTGGAGATATGTGCACCCTTAGGTGATTATGATGGTTGAAGACCTCACAACACAGTTTGTTGGTGGGGTACAATTTTAGGTTGCACACTTTATTTCCTTGTATGAATGTTTCGGACATATTATATATGTCTTTGGCTCTAATCCATGCACTTATTTACTTGTATTTTAATTTTTACTTAACCATGGTCTCATCTATTTATGAGATTATGTATCTTTGTAGCATCAATATGGACACATAACCTGTAAGTGGACACTATGGCACTTCGTGCATTGGAAAATGTGACAAGGAGTCCTCGTTGACGATAAATGGTTATATATCTTATGGATAATGGAGGCATTCCAAAATAGTTTAGAGTTTGTTCTACATGATGTCAAGGTGGATACGTGGTTCCATCTCTTGAAGTTTTCCATGTACTCCAAAGGTTTTTAGTACCATCATAGGTGATGATTTTTGGGACGACCCTTAGCTACTGATGCCATATGGTTAATATGGTTGGCTTGGACAAAGTGTCCCTACATATAAGCCTCAAGATGCTCATATAGATTGCGATGGAGAAAATCTATTCTAGGTGGTTCTAACTGGTTAAGGATGGATGGCCGAAGGGATGCTTTATGGACATTCATAGGTGGATGTCTTTGTACTTTGTGAGTGAACTTTATTTGGAAGATTGTAGGGTTTGGTTCCCATTGAAGTAGGTCACGTCATTGGTCAAACTCTGTATGGGTATGGGTCAGATCCTATTCACTATGGGCATTGAAAGATGCCATATGGATGTTTGGGATGGGAAGTAGACTAGGAGCCTATGTGGTGGTCTTTAGCTCTTCGGTGGTTAAGTAAGTCCAGGTAGTGAGAAAAAGGAGCAGACTAATGTCTCTACTTATGATATAGATAAATGCAATAAGATATTTAGGGAGAGAGTGTCGATCTTAGTATTTCTGTCAAGTTCTAAGAAGAAGTTATGTTTAATGGTGAACAATGATAAATATTTATAAGAGAAAATATACCTGCTGATGATCCTTACTCATAGTGATGGACTTATCTTTAAATATCGAAGATTTATCTACCTAATTATGTCATTGTCGTATAATTAAGAGATTGAATATTGGTCGTTTATCTTGTTAGATATTTATCTAATATTGATGATTATTTGCTGACTTAATACCATACAATAACTAAAGGAAATGGTAATCATTATTCTGAAATATATAGGTAATTTTTTCTACAATTTATAAGACATGATTTATACTTTTATATATAGCATAGATATAAATAGATTAATCATTTTTTATGAATATCAATTGTCTTGGGTAATTAGGAACAAAAGAAGAAAAAGATGACTTGAGAAAATAAGTGAAAGGAATCAGAATGAATAGCACCAGCATATAGGAAATGCACATAGCTACACACACATACTCGAGAGGCACATCACATGCCTACTCACACACATACTAGAAGAAAATCAGTTAGAAGGAAAATCAATGAATGACCAATTAGTATGTGCATGAGAGTTTGTTAAAGATAGTACTTAATAAGAGTTTGTTAGAATCATTCATTAAGGGAAAATTATTATTATATTATTATTTTTACAAACAAATATGCTTGTGCACATCAAGCCTTACAATTGATATAAATATGTATATGTACAAACTGATCACATAATGAGAATTACAATATCTTCCCTATTTTGATCAATTATCTTTGTAATGTATATGATGTCTTCTTCCTTGCTTTACTTTTCCTCATCTTCAATGTCTCAATCTTCATCTCCATCATCTGCAAGCTATTCTTTTCATGGTATCAGAGAACGTAGAGCTTAATGAGCTTTAATTTTTTTTCTCATCTAACAATGGTTGATCCTCTTAAAATTGAACACCAAAATCCACAAGAACCTCAGGTGATCAATCCAAATCTCACCACAGCTGATAGATCCATATTTACCTTCCACATCATTCTTATTACAATTAAATTAGACGCGACACAATATGGAAGCCCCAAATTCTAAAAATTGTACGTAGCTTAGAGCTTGAAAATAATGTCATCGTAAATGATTTTCTAATCGATGGTTCTTTAAATCCTATCTACAAAAATTGGAAATGCCAAGATGACATTCTTGGTTGTTGGTTAATGTCATTAGTGAATGATGATATGCTTAAGTAAATCCCAAGGTTTGATACCTCTAGAGATGCTTGGATAAGACTAGAAAAACATATGCATCGAAGTCAATAGCTAAGGTAATCCAAATAAAAGAGGAACTCCAAAATTTGAAGAAAAAAATACGTCTTAGTATCTTTAGTTACATGCTAAAACTCAAAATGTTATTTGATGAATTATGCTCTATAGGTTATAGGTTATTAGAGGATGAAAAACTTATGACATTTTTGTAGGGATTAGATGAAAACTATGATAGTGTCTTCTTAACCCTCACAAAAAGAATAATTTCTAAAAGCATTACTGATGATGATGTAAAAGCCTTATTGCTAACACATGAGTCAAGGTTGGAAAGAAGAAAATTGATTCCAATCTCACCATTACAATCTGTAATTTTTTCTATGAAAAATAACACCAGTTCAAACATCATTGATCAAAGGATACCCAATAACAACATTACTCCTCAATCTATCAATCAACATGGAAATCAACACTACCCATCTCAATCAGCTTACAATGGACCATTATCTTTCTATCCACAGCCCAAAGATCGATCTCTATCCTTTGGTCATGGTTGAGGAAAAGTGCAGTGTCAATTACATGGGAAGATTGGTCATATGGTATCCACTTGTTGGTTTCGATTTGATAGAAACTATGTTCCTCTAAACCAAAATAATCCCATATATAGACAACTTTCAATACCACCTCATCAGGCTACGCCACCACTATATCCATCTTCTAATTTTAACAATTAACTTGGACTTCTTCAACAATTTCCTAGACAAGCTATGATAGCCACAACTACCCAAAATCTAGGTTCTCATTTCATACCACCTGCTTATGATAACTCCTAGCCCTCATCACCATACCCACAACATTTTCAATCTCAACCTAATATATCATCACCTTAAGGGTTGTGCCCACCAACTACAACATTATGATAACATGTAGCCTATAATCCTTAATGGCTCCCTGATTCTGGTGCAAGTCACCATGTCACTTCATAAAGCCAAAATATATTACAACATTAACCTTATGTTAGCAATGAAAGCCTTATGATTGATAATTGTTAGACTTTGGCATCACTAACATTGGTGAAAATCATCTTTATAGCATCCACATAAACCTTTATTTTTGAAAAATATTTTTCATGTAACTTTTATAACCAAAAATTTGCTTAGTGTTTCACAATTTATCAAATACAATGATGTCTTTTTTGAGTTCCATTCCACTTTTTGTTGTGTCAAAGACCAAGTTGAGGGGAAGGTCCTTCTTCAAGGAAACATGTATAATGATCTTTATATGTTTGATCTTAATATGCCATCATCTTCCTTCAAGTCTAGTAACCACAATGATAGTTCTTAGTACAATTTCCAATAAAGCCAATGTAGACCTACTTTGGCATCAGATGTTGGCTCACGCCTCATTTTCAGTTGTAAAACAAGTCTTAACAAAGTGTAATATATTTGTTCCCCAAACTATTGTCACTAAGCTCTTTTGTAATGCTTATGAAATAAGCAATAGTCACAAACTACTTTTTGTATCTAGAACTTCTTACTTTGCACTTCCTTTAAATACTATTCACTCTGATAAATGGGTTGTTCTAAAGCACTTAATCAATGGATATGCATATTATGTTCACTTTCTTGATGAATTCAATAAATACATATGTATACACTTCTTAAAAGCAAAATCTAATGTTTGCAGAGCTTTCATTTAATTTAAAAATGAATTGGAATAGCAATTGAGTAATAAAATCAAATCAAATTTATTAGGGTGGTGAATTTCAAAGCCTCGATTTTTTCTTACTCAATCTAGAATAACACATCAAACCTCTTGTTTCCTTTCTCATAAACAAAATAGAATGGCAGAAAGGAAACATAGACATGTAGTAGCTTTAGGACTTTCAATTCTCACTCATATTTCTATGCCAATTCAACACTTGAATGAGGCATTCTACTCGAGTATGTTTTTGATAAATAGGCTATCTAGTCCTCATTTTTCAAATAAATCTCCATTTGTAATGCTTTTTGGAAAGATTCTAGATTATAGTTTTTTAAAAGTCTTTAGGTCTATCTATTATCCTAGCATTAGACCTTTTAATAATAACAAATTGGAGCCTTGTGCTCTACCTTGCACCTTTTATGGGATACAGTTTGAGACATAAAGGCAACAAATGTCTAGCCTTTAATGGTAGACTACATATACATTGTAACGTGATCTTTCATGAGACAAGGTTTCCTTTTTCAAAAATTCCATCATAACATGCAAATTCAAACAAATTTGCCACACAAACTGTCTTATCTAATTTATAAAAAACATTTCTCTTCTATATCATCTGGTTCACCTACTCTTGAAATAACACAAACTAGTCACGCATACTAATAGAAAATCCAAAAAGTGTATACTCATCAGAAAAAAAATTTTATGTTTCTCCTCATGAACACTTACCATCACCTTTATATTTACCCAATCCTCTAGACACCATAATTTATCCACACCACACTCCACTTAAAGCTACAACATAAACAATAATTCTACAAATTTGACATCTTTATTAGACAATTTTGTTTTCATTGGTAGTATGCATGTTCCTTTACCTTTTCCCTCATTACCATCTCATAACATAAATACATACTTCATCACTAAAAACTTATGTAGCTATACTAACTGAGTTCAACATCAAATAACCTTCCTTTATGAAACAAGCATTATAGGATCCTAAATGAAAATTCTCAATGCAAGCTAATTTTTATGACTTAATCAACAATGACACTTGGTATTTAGTACCACCACCAAAAGATAGGCTATATTCATTGGCAACAAATGGTTGTTTTGGTTAAAGACATTATCAGATGGTTCCTTAAACAAAAAAAATCATAGTTGCAAAAAGGTAAGCTTAATTTACTAGTTTTGATTTTTTAGAAAACTTTAGCCCTATAATCAAACAAGTGACAATCCGAATAGTCTTAATATTAGCACTGCCCAAAAGATGAAGATTACATCAACTTGACATAAATAGTACATTCCTAAATGGTGCATTACATGAACATAGTCTTCTAATGATGGGTTTTAAACAATCCAAGGTAGACATATCCCACTTTTTTCGAAACTCCTCTCAACATATGGTGTATATTATTGTCTATGTTAATGACATAGTCATCACTGAAAGTGATGGATTTGAGGTTTAATCTCTTATCTCTACATTAAACAATAAATTTGCATTAAAATACTTGGGCTTGCTTTCATATTTTTTAGGTAGTGAAGTGACATATTTTCCAAATGAAGATATCATGCTTTCCAGGGCAAGTATATTAAATATCTACTTGCTCGAGCTAGTATGGAAAATGCTAATTCAATTTTAACTCCTATGTCCATATCCATGACTTTATCAGCTTATGTTGGTGCAAAATTTGAGCATCCCACAATGTATAGAAGTCTTGTAAATGCACTTCAATAATTGCCATTACAAGACCTAATATAACCTACTCGGTAAACATAACAAGTTAGTACACGAGCAATCCTTTGTAGCCCTATTGGCATGCTATAAAAATAATTTTAAGATATCTTAAAGGCAAGGTACATCTAGTTATGGTTTAATGCTTAAGAAGTCAGACCATCTGCAACTCTAATTTGTGTGTTGTTGACTAGGCATCCTTCATTAATGATAAAAGATCCATCTCAGGGATTATAATTTTCTTTGGCCTTAATCTTGTCATGTACTCTAGTAAAAAATAAGGGATGGTTTCCAAATCATCCACTAAAGCTAAGTATAGGGCATTGGCAGATACAACTGTTAAGTTTACATGGATGAAATCAATTCTTTCAAAGTTGAACTTCATACTACCTTCATCCCCCACCATTTGGGGCGATAATCTTAGCACTTTATCCATTGTTGCATCAGAACAACCAGCCGATGCCCCCTTTGTACCAATTTAATAAATCAATTCTTATCACTAATGGTGTCTTCTTCTTGCCATTAAGTTTCAATGGCATATCAAAGGTAATTCATGGACAAAAGAAGAAGATAATAAGGGTAATTCAGGAACAAATGAAGAAAAATATGGCTTGAGAAAATCAATGAGTAGAATCAGCTTGAATCGCACTAGCATATGGCTACATATGCATATACTCGAGAGGCATATCATATGGCTACACATGCACATATGTTGGAAGAAAATCAATTAGAAGAAAAATTAGTGAATGGCTAATTAGTGTGTGCATGAGAGTTTGTTAGAAATAGTGTTCATTAAGAGTTTGTTGGAATCAATCATTGAGACAGTATTATTATCTTTACAAATAAATATGCTTGTGTATCGAGCCTTACAAACTGATTACATAATGATAATTATAATATCTTCACTATTTTTATTAATTATCTCTACAATGTATATGATATCTTCTTTTTTGCTTCACTTTTCTTTATCTTCAATCGTCATCCCTATCATTTGCTTATTAGTTCTTCTTTTAGCTCTCTCTTCATCTTTAACCTTTCTATTATTCTCTACATTTCTGCTCATAAAGCTTATTAATATTTTAAATAACATTTTATAATTAACACAATATGGTCAAACTCTTAACCTTCGATGGTTAATAATAATTAAAGCTTCCAAAAACTAAAATTTCCAATCATTGACTAAAGTGTCAAAAATGTAGTTGTTGGGAATGATTTGATTTTAGAAGGAAAAACAAGTAAGATGTAATAAATGCTATGAACTGTGAGTGGTTCAAAGAGAACATAATGCACAGCCACGCACCTTAATGGATTATGTAAGGCTAATTGTGAATGACAATTACTCAGGAGTAAGATGCCAGACCATTAATGTCAATAATTTTGAGCTCAAACTTGCGTTGATCAGCATGGTACAACAAGCCCAATTTAGCAGATCTCCACTTGATGATCCCAATATTCATTTGGCGATGTTCTTGGAGATTTGTGACACTATTAAGATGAATGGTGTTACTGAAGACACCATTAAACTGAGGTTGTTTCCTTTTTCATTAAGAGATAAGGCCAGAGGTTGGCTACAATCTCTACAATCGGGAAGCATCACTAGTTGACAAGACATGGCAAAAAAATTTCTTGCTAAATTCTTTCCACCTGAAAAAATAGCCCAACTTAGGAGTGAGATTGGTCAATTCAGACAAAATGATTTTGAAACGCTCTATGAAGCATGGGAAAGGTATAAAGATATGATTCGGCAGTGCCCTCAACATGGATTTTCGAATTGATTGCAAGTTCAGATGTTCTATAATGGGTTAAATGGGAAAACTATAACTATAGTTCATGCTGCTTTTGGTGGAACTTTGATGTCAAAGACACCTGAAGGTACTACTTCTGTTTTGGAAGAAATGGCCTCAAACAACTATCAATGGCCAATCGAAAGATATATGGCTAAGAAATTTGTTGGGATTCATGAATTGGAACCATTTGTTGCCCTTTCAACTCAAGTAGTTTCTCTATCTCATCAAATTTCAGCCTTGACAACTCAAAGAATACCAAAAAGTGCAGAATATGTTGCAACTTCAAGTATAACAATTTTGATGAATGAATCAAGACAATAGTAGGTTCAATACATCAACAATCAGAACTATAATTATCGTGGTGATACTATGCCAAATTACTGCCATCCAAGGCTTCAAAATCATGAGAAATTTTCTTATGGAAACACAAAGAATGTGTTGCAACCTTCTCTAGGGTTTGATAGTCAACCAAGTGAGAAGAAGATGTCACTTGAGGATGCCATGGTGTCCTTTTTTGAGAAGACCAAAGCAAGGTTTAAAAAGAGTGATTCACGGTTGGATAACATTGAAACTCATTGTAACAATATGGGAGCCACTATGAAAAGTCTTGAAATGTAATTTGGGAAACTAGCCACAACCATTAATGCTCAACAAAGAGAATTTTTCCTAGTATTATAGAAGTGAATCCAAAGGAACAATGCAATTTCATTACACTTAGGAATGGAAAAGAACTTGAGATGTCACAATCAAAGGAAACTAAGTCCACCCCTACAACTCCAAATAATGGCCAAAGCAATAATAAAGTAGAAGAAGAGGAGGTTGTTGATGATACACTAAGAGAGATCGACATGCCTCTATAAATTTCATTTCCTGACAATCTTCATATTCTCTCTACTCCACTTTCTTATCCTCAACGCTTTCAAAAACAAAAATTAGATAAGCAATTTTCCAAGTTTTTGGATACTTTTAGGAAAATTCACATAAATAATCCTTTTGTAGATGCCTTGGAATAAATGCCAAATTATGCTAAATTTTTGAAGGACATCATTCCCAAGAAGAGAAGGTTGGAGGAGTTCAAAATAGTGAAGCTTTCTGAAAAATTTAGTACCATTTTTCAAAAGAAATTACCTCAAAAATTAAAAGATCCAGGGAGTTTCAGTTTGCCTTGCACTATTGGAAATACATTTTTTGACAAAGTTTATGTGATCTTGGTGTTAGCATTAATCTTATGCCACTATCTATTTATAGGAAATTAGGATTTAGAGAGATGAAACAAACAACAATTTATTTACAACTAGCAGACCGATCCATCAAGTATCAACATGGAATTATAAAAGACGTATTGGTAAAGGTAGATAAATTCATTTTTCCTATTGATTTTGTGGTGTTAGATATAAACGAAGACCAAGATGTCCCACTAATTCTTGGCTGACCATTCTTGGCTATGGGAAAGGCTTTAATAGATGTTCAAAAGGGTGAGTTAACATTGAGAGTGAACAAGAAAGAGGTTATGTTCAACATCTATGAAGCAATGAGATTTCCAGAAGATCCAAGAACTTGCTTTCAGGTAGATGTTATTGAGCAATGTGTTGTAAAATCCTTTCAAGAGGATATGTCGATTGATCACCTAGAACGATGTATCACCACTTCATCTCATGCTTATGATTTCAATTACTATGTTGTTTGTGAATTTGATTTACCTTTTGTTAGTAAAGAATTTCTCCACTTTGTATTTTCCTTGGAAGTATTGGAGCAGGTTACATCATTTAGCAAAGAAGTGACAAGGTTGGAGCCAATGGTAGCAAAGATGGATTTTGTAATCTCTACAAAAAAATGCAGCAAACTACAAACAACTCCAGAGTTAAAACAATTGCCTGAGCATCTTTGCTATGCATTCTTAGGTGATAGTTACACATTTCTAGTGATTGTTACGGCATCACTTACACCCGAAGAAGAGAAAAAGTTACTGTGTGTATTAAGGGAGCATAGAGTAGCCTTAGGATAGACTATCTTTAACATAGAAGGTATAAGTCCATCCATTTGCATGAACAAGATTCTAATGGAGGAACCTTACAAACCATTAATTTAGCCCCAAAAAATATTAAATCCAGCAATGAAAGAAGTTGTGAGAGCTAAAATTTTGAAGCTCTTCAATGCTGGAGTTATTTATGTTATTTCAGACAACTCATGGGTAAGTCTAGTGCATGTTGTACCAAAAAAAGGGTGGAATGGCGGTGGTGAAAAATGACAACATTGAGCTTATTCCTACAAGAATGGTCAAGGGTTGGTGTGTAAAGGTTTTGTTTGAGCGGAAATTGATAAGACTCTTTTTATTAAAATGACCAAAGAAGATATATTCATAACTCAAATATATATTGATGACATAGTCTTTGGGTCAACATCTAACTCTCTTGTTAGTGATTTTGTGAACATAATGATCAGTGAATTTGAAATGTCAATTATGGGTGAGCTCATATACTTTCTTGGTTTGCAAATTAAACAATTAAAAAGTGGAATATTTATTTTTCAAACAAAGTATGCATGTAACTTAATTAAGAATTTGGACTTAAAACAAGTAAGCATTTGAGAACACCCATTAGTATTAGTGCAAGATCTGAATGGATGAGTCAAGTAAGAGTATTGATCAAACCCTATATAAAAGCATGATATGATCAAACCCTAATAAGAACATTGCATGTTACTCTCATACTTTTGACAACTTCTTTGACAATTGGATACTATAACTTATGAACTTACATATCTTATGCATCTAGGGTCGATGTCAACATGATCTTATTCACATACTCACTAAACATATATGTATGTTATGCATGAAATTTATGATTCATCATATGAGTATTTAAGAACTTAAATAACCTTGACTTATAGGATATTGTTTGAGCTCTATCTTACACTTTATAAAATGCTACTATAGAGAGACATATATTTTTGAGAGAACTACCTACTATGATGTGTGAAAGCTACAACATTGAATGGAAAGGGTCACCTCATAACTAGTGTTAAAGTCATCATATTAGGTATCTTGACTTTTGCATATTTCTTTAAAAAAAATAATAGTAATACAAGAAGAGAGTATAAAACAAAATATATATATTGATTAAGGTTCTCTTTTAGTTGGTAAATTTTTTTTTTGTGTAAGTTTGAATTCAACTACAATTTTTTCATAATTGGTGATACTTTTTTTTGTAAACTTTTCATAACTAATTATGAATGAACCAATTGATATACTAGTGTTCTTCCAAAACTAAACTCACTTATGGTGGCTGTGGATATGTCACTATATATGTGATCATGTTTGTGTGTATTGCGTACATATGGTTATGTTGTTAATGACTAGTCCATCTTGAAAACAAGTTAATTTTTCTTAGGTGTGTGTAATGTTATAGTCATATTTAGATTAATCCATTACCCTATTACTAAATATTTTTTTGTCTCTACTTTGTATTTGTTTCATTTGTCTATTATGTGTTTCTTTATTCGTATGCTAAAAAGGGAGAAAATTGGAATCAAATTTTTTTTAACTTTAATTGAAAATAAGAGCTAGTTAATTTAGGGGAAGTTATTTACTTTTGAATTCTTTTGAACTTTTTTTTTTGGATATTTGACATATAGAAATTTGTTTTTAATAATTATCATTTGTTTAATTTTCTTTTGAACATTTATCACTTTTCTATTATTAGACACATGGAAATATTATGAACAATAAGTCTTTCGGGATAAGTTGTTTGGTTGTTTATATTTTTGTTTTTTAGTGCTCACATAAGCTTTCAAGAATCAAGTAAAGATGGTTCCACTGGATCATAGGATAATATCACTACGTAACTTTTTTTCCCTATGAGTTTTATGTAATAAGAGAGAGGTTTTATCACACAAATATACCTTGAGGGGGAGATTATTAGATTTATGTTAGTGTTGGTGATATTCATAAACAAAACGTATAATTAAATTTTTAGTTTCTAGGTATGTGTGTGTTAGAAGAATATTTTCAAGTTGAAGAAACTATCGAGCCTCAACAATCACATATTATGTATATTTTTGTTATCATACACATTAGATTGCATATTAGAAACAATAGGAACAATGTGAAAATAGGCTACTCAACCGATCGAGTAGTGATTGAATCAATCGAGCAATACTACCTGAATAAATTGATTTTAATACATTACTAGGTTGATTAAGAGATTTACTAGATCAATTGAGAACAAGATCAATGAAGTTTAATCTCTCGGTTGATCCACTTCTTGAAGAGTTAATTAAATATTGCCTAGATCGATTGAGAATATATTCGATTGAGCCATCAAGTCTTTGAATTTAATATCTATCGATCAAGCACTTGGTTATATCGATTGAGCCATCAAGTCTTTCAATTTAATATCTATTTTTATTACAAGTTATATTGGCTTTTATAGTATTATCCTTATTTCTTAATAGTGTTTTAACTGATTTTATAGACAATATGATACTAACACTTTAACCTAATGTGCTTCAAACTAATCTTTAAATATAAACCTAAGCACACATTTGAAGTTAACCATAAAATATCTTACTTGTGCTTATATTCTCTTCATTTTTTATTATCTCTCTTATTTTGCTAAAAGTTTTCAAGTAGGATTTTCCATTAAGTTAATTTATCAAACATTTGTGGGTTGTGTTTGATGGATTAACAAGCCTATAATAATAATTGTGTTATTGTGTTTTTAACTTATTGTTCTAAAGTTGCTACTTCTTTTCAATTTATTTGATATATTGTTTAAATTAACTAGTTATGGGCTAACTTTTCAGGTGATAGTGGTGCGATTTTGATTAACTCTTGGGACTTGAGTTTGTTAGAAAAATGGTATGGATTCGAATGCCTTTCTTGTAGAGACTATGATGAAAGCAACAACTTTTAAGTAGGTTACTTGCAAGCATTAATTGGATGGGTAGTTTGAGTCCTAGCCTTGTAACTTAATACTTATTTTTATAGTGGATAGTTAGGTAGTTCGATGGATTGACGATTTTCCTCTTAGATCATTGGTGTGGCCTGGGTTGTTTTCACCTAAAAATACCATGTGTTGATATTATTATTTTTGCATTACTTTACATACACATGATTGGTTGTTTGGTCGCTTACGAAATTTTAATTTACCATACTTCCATTGATATTCTGCTAATTAGATCCACAACTAAATAAATGAAGTTTCACAGTTAAAATATTTTTAGAACATATTAGTTATTTTTAATAGTGTGGCTTTCATGCCAAAACTTTACTACCAGTGTTAGTCATATTTAGTTTAAAAAATGCATGTTTCATGTCAATGCATTTTATGTGTCTATTATCAGGCCATGTTATGAAAACATATTTGCCTTTTGGCACTTAAACCAACTAGTATTTAGTCAGTAGCATCAAATCGAGAGAATTATCTTTTATAAGCTATACTTATTTTAAATAAAAGTTTGTAAATTGATAAGAGTTTGATTTTCTAAAGATTTTGTAGCATCTTTGAGAACACCATTCACATTCAAGTAAATTTTGTTAGTTTTATTATGTTTTTTGAGCATTAAATTTCAAATTTTATTCACCTAATTTAATAACAATTAGAAGAACATGTTATATGTTAGTTTCAATGCACTTCCAATATGAAAGTACTATAAGAATATATTTTATTATCCTAACCAATAAGCTAAAAGCAAGATAATTTGCAAGTAATATGAGCTTGAGATTAAGTTAGTTTTATTATATATGTTTTGATACTAACTTGCAAGTTAAGTAACCAATTTAAAAATGTTAGAGTACTTCCCCTTCTATATCCAGTGAAAGTTGGATCTATCAATATTCAAGGTATGAAATTATATTTGGTAAGATATCATGACCAATATGATGTTTACCAACTTAGTATGATATCAGATCAGTTCAATATGATGTTACCAGATCAGTACGATATTATCATTTCAATTCAGTATGATATTAGATTAGTTCAATATGATGTTACCAAGTTAGTATGATATTTATCAGTCTAGTTCAGTATGATATGTATGAATTCAATTAAGTCAGTGCGCACATGACATATGTATCAGTAGAGCCAACTAAGCCATTATAATGGTTCTATTAAGTAAGTTCTTCACAAGTGTATTTAAGAGCTAGTGCAGCTAGATATCTCCTCTATGTGCTACCAGATCCCTAAGTACTTTTGGCATAATAAAATTAAAGTATATTTCTTATGCTTATATTTTTTATTTGCATATTTATAATAGCATGTTATTTCATGGTAACTCATAGATAGTATATTATTATATTTTAAAGATCAAATAGAAATCATTTTCATCATAATGCTATTTATTGGTATCTCATAAGATAGTAAGTTATTATATTTTAAAGGTTTGAAATAAATTATTTTTATCATAATGTTATTTCATGGTAACCCATAAATATTACATTAATATATTTTAAAAATCAGACAAAAAATATTTTTATCATAATGTTATTTCATGGTAACTCATAGGTAGTATGTTATTATATTTTAAAGATCAAACATAGATCATTTTTATTAGTATGCTACTTCATGGTAAGTCATAAGTGTTTCATTCTAGTTTTTAAGCTTATAATCACAAATATTTATGAAACTCATTCACTTAATGAGCTTCCAAGCTCACCTTTTATATTTTCCCTCATAGGTAGCAGCTTTGAGAAAACATAGTGTGACAACAAGTTTAGAAGCATATGATCAATCTTTTGTTGTACGGTTTAGATTATTTGATCTCTTTACCATTTTATGTAGTAAATTTTGGTTGGTGTGTAAATAAACTAGTAATCAAGACTAAAAGTCTTATGATTTGATGTATAGCATGTATATCATGATTTATAACCATGTTGATGGACATGAATTACTTTCTGTTTAAGTAAAAGATTATAATATCTGTTAGTATGTGAAAAAGTATTATAAAAGAATTGTTGTCATTTTACTACAGGATGGTTAGTCCTAATTTAGGAAAACTCTATCAAAATTTTTGTATAACTTTGTACAATAATAGTTTGACATAATCTAAAATAAGATAAGGAAATAAGTTAGCCATTTAGTATATTGTTCGAGATGTGTCTCGTGCTATCAAGGAGTTTTGAGACTGGTCTTGACAAAAGGGTACTTAAATTGAAATCTTCTTCATTGTTACTTTGAAGGCGAATTTTCATAATTACTCATAGCAATGATGGTTCTCGTGTTAGTTTGTGGACTTGGTAAAGTTGTTTCCTCTAGAATTTTACTACTGTATATTGGAATGACATTGACCTCTTTGACATTGTATGCATCAGTAATAGAGGTTTATGCCATATGTTGATCTTTTAGGTTGGATCGAGGTTGAGAGGGCAACTTTCCTTGCTCTTGTATAGTTAGAGGATTATTCAACTTGGTGATATGGTTTTTGATCTCTTTGTTCTCCTCTAACACTTGTGTAAGTATTTCCTCAAACTTTTGGTTAGTTTTACCTTGTGCCTCTATACATGACTATAATGATTCCTCTAAAGGATTCATGCATTATATTGAGGTGTTGGGAAATTTCTTTGTGGCTTGGTTTTCCAATTTTTATTAGGCTATATGGGTTTGCTAGACTTTCAATTGAAATTTGGATGGTTTTTCCAACCAAGATTGTATATTTTTGAGTAAGGTTTTCTAAACATCCCTATGTCATTACATTATTCTTTGTAAACTC
This sequence comes from Hippophae gyantsensis, assembly GCA_030763125.1. Lineage (NCBI taxonomy): Eukaryota > Viridiplantae > Streptophyta > Magnoliopsida > Rosales > Elaeagnaceae > Hippophae > Hippophae gyantsensis. Next base: position 9,185,223 of record CM061038.1, on the reverse strand, counting down.
CTATCATCTCACTATAGGTTGGCCAATTTTGAGCTAAGAGTTCTACTACCTCATAAATAAAACATGTACCATTAGTTTCTACTATTGTAGCCATATGAGTAGTTCCACTATCTTTAATTTTTATGGCCCCTAATTCCTTAGTCAGAACTTATAGTTGGGCTTTTGTGTTATCTTCTTCTCTTAGATGGTAGATACCAGTTGGTCATGACCTATTGATGCTATCAGTACCACTAGGTCCTATCTATGTATGAGATTTCTCAACTAACTCATTTAGGTAGTCTATGGCTTCATCATGATATTTTTGGATAAACTCACCGTTGTGCATCATTTCCATAAATTGGCACTCCCTCATTGTGAGTCCATCATAGAAGTACCTAAGTAAGGGCCAATTTTTGTACCTATGGTTTGTGCACATTTCTAGTAACTCTTTGAACCTCTCATAGGCTTGGTACAATGTTTACTATCTTTTGAGGAAAAAGATTGAGATCTATATTTTAAGGTTATTAGTCTTATTATGGGGAAAGTATTTATTAAAGAAAGATTGAGTCATTTCCACCCACGTACCTATGGATCTCTGTCTCAAATAGTATAGCCAACTTTTTGATTTTTTTTAGTGAGAAAGGGAAAATTTTCAACCTAATAGAGTCTATAGCATTTTGTTGGCTATGAAATGTGGCTACTACCTCTTCAAATTTCCTAATATGTAAATATGGATTTGCACTATCTAAGCCAAGAAACGTGGTTAAGATTTGTATTATTCCAAGCTTGAAATCCATTTGTGGTGCATTAAGGAGAAACATTATGTATAATGGTATGGTTGTACGGGTAGATGGAGGTAATATTTAAGAGTTCTACCGGGGTTATCCTTGTGATTACTCATATTTTCAGAGTTAAAAGATGAGTTAGAAGATGGAGATGGCGAAGAAGAAGATAGAATTATTCTTTCTAAAAATTTATCTCTTTCTTTTGTTTCTAGATCAATTCATACACCCTAACACCCTTTTTTAATTTTACTAATTTTGTTTTGGTATTTTTTGAATTTTTAACTTTTATTTAATTTTAATTTGACAACTAAATCTAAGAAAGAAATAAAAGATAATAATAAAAATCATATTTTTTTAATAAAATAACAATAACAATGATGTAACAATAGAAATATTATTTACCAAGAGTGTTCTGAGGAAAAAATGATGGAGAGATATCTCCTTAAAAATCACCCTCACTAGTGGTACTAAGGCTTTTGAAAACTAGCCTATTAAACAGAACTCCCTTAGATCTTATTGTTTTATACAACCATATAATTCTTATTGTTATTATTTTATTTTTATTTTTGTATCTTTTTTTAACTAATTAATGAATAAGAAAGTTAGATAAAAATAGACATAGTTAGTAAATTAAGGGAAAAAAAGTAATCAAAAACAAAAAAAGGTTGAACTTTGTTGAATCTTTGTTAAAAAGGATTGAAGTCAAAGTTGGATAGCTTGCAAAACACATGTAAAAACAAGAAAAAAGAAAACTACTCAACCAAGTAGAATAAGAAAATGATGTTACAATCCTTCGAAGTGGTAAAGTAATCAATAAATAATTATCTAATTTTTTTAATGATTTACCATTTAGTGTATGTATTATAAATGGTGAAATTATAATCTCCTACAATGGAGAGACAAGTGCTAATAATGATAAACCTTTTGAGAAAAAAATTCAAGAAGAAACTAACATTTTTGAAAATCATAAAGCATTAAAACCATACCAATAATTAATACAATTTCCATACTAACTGAAGGAATCTAAACAAGATAAGCAATTCTTGGATATTTTTAATATGTTTTTTAAATTTAATATTAATTTATCTATATTAAAAGTAATCAAGAATATGCACTCCTATGCTAAGTTCTCCAAAGAATTAAATACTAAGAAAATGAGGTATAAGCTTAATAAAAGAGTAGTGGTATCAGAAATTTTCAGTGATATGCTTCAGCACCAACTATTCCCAAAATTGAAAGATCTTGATAGTTTTATCATTAACATTATTATAAGAGATAGAAATGTCTCTAAAGCAATGCTAGACTTAGATACTAATATAAATTTATTGATATATTTTATTTTCTTATTGTTAGGATTGGGAGATCTAAAATATATAACTGCGTCCCTTCATCTCGTGGATAAATCTATTAAATATCCAAAGAGAATGATTAAGTAAGCGAGAATTTATTAGTTTGTTACCATAAGGTTAATATCCAAGTCAATGTTGCAAGGTAGTATCCCACTCCTGTCCGTGAGCTAGAGTTTTCATCACTTTCTTGAAAAAATTAATTTGAATGATTTATGATATGCTAGTTTGATAACCATTAAATTAAATTTGATGATATGTTTAATAATAAGAGTTTTGTCGTGACGATTATAATTAATCTCGGGGAGTGATAGTTTCAAAACATTTAGATTAAGTTGGATAATAATTATCAATAATTTGTTAATTTATCAACTTTTAAAAATTATGAATGTTATATTTAAATACTTTTAGATAAAAAAAAATTTATTATATATCAGTGCTCTTATTCTATGTAATAATCTCTCTTCAAGTTGATATCTGAAGAATTTTTACTTAAAACATTATTTGTTAAACAACTGCAACATAAGTGAAATTTTTATGGGTGAAGGGCATTAGGGGTTATGTAGCATACAAGAGTATAGCTCATAATTTCCTTAGCTTTTTAGTGCATTATATAAATCTTAGGTTTTCATAAAATTAACACTAAAATTTTATTTTGATTATTGCTAAAAATTAGATCAAATTAGATCAAATTAGATCATTTATTAGTTATGTGGTCAAATTTATGAGGATATCTCTAGAATAATAATTTTATTAAGATTATTAATTATTATTAAGTGTTAGAAATCTCAAAACTCTGGAGAACACAAGATTGTAAAATCTTTCAAATCAACACAACTCACGCGAAAATGTCCAAAACATATAAACATAAAATAAATTATAAAAATAACATAAAGAAATTATGTGATTAGATACTATCACCTTAATCCATGGAGGGAGATAAAAATAATCCACTAAATCAATCAAAGTTACAATAATTATAAGAGTCGATAAAAAACCAATACATAAGGACTGAATAACATCCTGAAAAGTCATTACAGTACATCCCTGAACTCTAAACATATAAGTTACTCTTAAAGACAAGGTGTTTACACAGAGTAAACCTTAGTAACCTTAAGAAACCAAAGAAGTACTCAAACCCTAAATGCATGAATGAGATGAATTTATAGTCTTCAATCATAATTGCCATAATGTCCTTTGAGAAGCCAGTTTATTATGCGTAACAATTGGCCAAATATCTGGCCTGTGGTTGATTAATGCAATTAGGTCTCAATATGTGTAATAATGTGAAGTTACTATACTACCCTCAACACACACAATTACTAAAATGTCTTTGCATTCTCAATACTCACTTTGACACTCATAAATTTATATCCAATAACTAAATATGGTAAGTAAATTACTAGAAATAACCTTACAAATTTGATCAAATAATAAAATATGACATAATTTTCAATCAATTGTAAATATATAAATTAGTATTAATTTTATGAAATCAATAAAACTTTTCATATTTTTTTGAATTTTCTTTCATTTTTTCCTCATTTTTTCGTACAAAATTTAAAATGGAAACATAGACAATTTAAAGCTAAAAATTTATCCAATTACAAATATAATTGGATGACAACATGTTTTAAAATAAGGTATCTAAAATTTCTCCAATTTTCACCCTAATTGACTCGTTAGTCATAATGGTTTGCTATGTAACCCCCTTAATATCATAAAGTCTAATTTAAAAATTTTAAAAATATATATATAAATAATTCCCTGTCATACTCAAAATCCTTGTATATCTCTCTCCATTAATATTGTTGTAAAGACATATACAAAATGTGCACTCCATGGACGATCACAAGCCTTGTGAGATGGCGTGTAAGAGATTGGGCTTCATGTTTCTTGGCTTGTAGGTTCCCCATTGGTAAAAATCATGATATCTATTTTATTTTTATATTTAAATTTAATTTTTTAATTTAATTTATTTTTCTTTTTCTTTTTAATTCAGTTGATGAAGCAGATAAGCAGTGCCATTCAAGACAAGAAATGAAAAATAGAAATATTGATATTGACACAAGAAAAGGTGAGTGCAGAGACAATGATGTTAAGATATGCAATATTAATATAGGAAGATCATCACAAAGACTTGACTCAAATAATATAGACATGGTTCAAGTTGAGGGGCAATCAAGTAAATTATCTTTTAATTCTGATGGAGAATACATTGTCTTCTCTTTTCATGATGATGGCGAAATTGATGTTGTCGATGGTGTTGCCAATAACAAGGTTAGTGATGACTAACAAAAAGATATGTTAATTGTTTTTAATATATTCTAGGGTGGGAGAGAGATTTGAAATAAGAAAGTATTAAACTGATCTTTGAAAGTTACCAAGTCTTTACCAACTGCATGTATAATTAAGAACGTGAGCATCAAAAAGTTAATGAAAATAAGTTATTTTATTGCATATAAGTGAAATGGTAAATGGTAAAAATTGAATTCAACAAAATTATTTGTGTGAAAATATCCCCATTTTTTTGGGAATATTTTTATAGATCACTAATATTTTTGTGCTTATATAGAGATTATATCATACTATTTTTGATGGAATAATATGAACTAAAATATGTACTTTCCCAAAAGATTTAGTATTTTAAATCTTCATCCCTATTATTATTTAATGCTATTATTGACACAAACACAACTAAAACAATCTATATATATTGATGAATTTAAGGTCGGTAATGAGGAGAGCTTGAATCTAGAAGCACCTGAAATTGAAACCATGAGTCCAACAAAGAGTGGCAATATTGGTATGATATCTAATGATCACGATCATCAAAAGGTTGTCTTCGATCTTTATTTATTTTATCCCTTCTTAAATCCCATATTAATTTTATTCTATGAATATGACTAAATTAGAATATAATAGAAAAGTAAAGATAAAATGTTTAAATTAATACTCTTATTTGATTTTATTAAAGGATGAAGAAAAGGAAAAGGAGATCATGAATTCATCTTTTGGTGACATTAATAACTTTGAAGAACAAAATAAGAACAGTGATTCTAATCGATTAGATGGCCGCACAAGCTCTTTTGCCTTCCCTGTGTAAGTCATAACCAATAGTGTGCATTTGGATATAATTAATGTTGAAAAGTTCTTTTTTGTAAGTTTGGTAAAATAAAAAGCACTTTTAACTATGCAGGTTGGGTTGGGAATGGATTGGCAGTCCTGAACAAATGCCAAAGTCAAAGCAAGGCATGCAAATAAGAAAGCATAAGTCAAAATGTATTGTGTTTCAATGTTTTAGATTCTAAAACATTCACATTTATTATCATTACTATAAAACTGTTATGTTTGGTAATTTATATTTAGCTTTCTACAAATCTCAACTTGATAATTTATTTATTATTTAACCAATAATTTTGACACTCGTTGAGATTGGACACAAAATTTGAGATCGAGGAATTTTCTATATATTGAATTGAATGGACTAAGTATTTTGTGTGTCAATAATGTTGATAATGGACAAGTATGCCATATGTCATAAATTTGTAAATTTGTGATACTCATTATTCAGTTGATTGTTTTTAGTAAAGTAAATCTTTTAATTAAATATAAATATATTTTTTGGATTTTCAATATGATATAAAGAATGAAAATTTTAATATAAAGATAAGTTTCAAGTAAGTTCAAGTATAATAATAAATAAATAAAAATAGATTGTCAATATGATATCTTGTGAAATTATTTATATTGAGTTAAACTTCTAACAAACTTTCTTGATAAATTGAGTATATGCTTTTTATATATATAAAAAAAAACATAAGTTTTAAGTTTTAAAAACAACTTTTTTCCAAAATGAAATTGAAATTGATCCAAATTTTATTGAAATTTTGGAAGGAGTCAATTTTACCCAATTTTTAAGTTGGCTATCAAAACTTTTCAAATTTTTTGAACAATTTTTTTGAAATTTTGCCCATATGACAAGATATATTTTTGGTACTGTGAAACTTATTTTCAATATATTTGCTATATTTTCATGTTAGATGGATATCGGTGTTAAAAAAAAAATTGTTGATACTTTTAATAAAGTCAACTCACAACTTTGCAAATCTTTTTTTTTTTTTTACATGCATGGAGTGGTGTGTGCAATATAGTGTGTAAATTTATACGTAATCAACATTTATCTTTCAGCAATATCGTCCCTATTTAACCTAAATTTAGAAACTTATTTTCCCACATTCACTGTTTCGGCTCACAAATGAAAGTGAAAAAACTCAAATTTAATGAAATGACAGCTAGAAAATAACTTACCTGAGTAGAAAAGGCCAGAAATCGTCATACCAAAAATAGGGCCCCTAAAAAAAAAGTTTAACTTAAATATACCAAATTTTTTTTTCTTTTAAATGTATGGTGTAAGGGATTCAAATTAGGTAACTACTTTCTTTTACCACTACTAAAAAAACAACCAGTATTTTCTTCTTTTTTTTCAATAAATGAGATTAATTTTATGAAAAAGCAAGTATATGAGCGGAGCGTAGGATAATTTTCTTAGCTACCCAAGTAGGCATATCAAATTATTTGTCAGTATCCATTGATTTTTTAGTAATTCTATATGCGTCAAGCCAGTTGCAGGTGTGATTATTGGTTGAATATAAAACTAAATATGTGAGATAATTAGTGATTATTGGTTGAATATAAAACTAAATACGTGAGATAATAAGTGGATCACCTACTAACTAAAACTCAATTAAATTGTGACAAGTTAATTGATATATGTATAATTTCTGATAAAAAAAACATTTTCTTGATTTTTATGGGGTGAGCTTTTGGCAGCAGTGGTAATCAATACTATCAATCTCTCACAAAGACTACTGTCCATTAAGTTAATGACTACAAACAATTGCTTAATCAACATGACGACAGTAACAATATATGACCTGACACCAATATGCCGTAAAGCCAGAACAACATACTACACAAGCTTTTTCACCTCCTTACTTGGAACCAAGGCCTTAGACATACTACACGAGGAAACCTGAAAGTGGCAGTGGAAGTGATACATTGTTCCATCAAACTCAAATAAAACTTATATAGCAGATCGTGAATCTTACAAGAACTGAAACACTATTACCAATCTCATTGTAGAGCCCGGCATCGCAGGAAATGGAGCCTAAAACTAATAAATCACAACCACAATAAAAATGCAACTCCAGTGGTACCAATTTCACATCATGCAAATTACTCAAAAGGACTAGCTAGTGAAGTGGCTTACTAAATTTTTTGTTTTGAAAACAAATGACTGGAGGCATATTCTTGCACAGGCAGCTGCAGCAATAGATTCTTCGTCTTGCTTTTGCTTAGCAACAGCAACAGCACCAACGTAAGATTTTCTAGCTTCTTCCATTTTCTGCATCTCCATCTCATCCAAATCATCCTGTTTAGACGTTTAAATTTAAAAAGAAAGCAGTTGCAAATGAGCGATAAGAAAATCCTAAACATATGAGAAATTTACAGCTACATGCAAGTCAGGAGTAATTGGCTTACAATTGGAGGAAGATGATCCAAATCGCAAGGTGACATGCTGTAGTCTTCAACATGTGCATAGGCATCATTTTTCACCAAATTTTCAAATAAGTGCATAATCAATGAAATATCCCCTTGCATTGAGTTCAGCTCTTCCTGAAGCTTCTCTGATTTACCGTTGGTTGTCGTGGCTTCCCACTGCAATTTTTCAAGTGCAGCTTGCTTGTCTGCAAGCCTAACCTGTGCAAGTACAAAGTTGTTAATAATACAATGATTTCATTTCTAAAAATAATATTACTATTAATACAATGATCTCAAATGATAATGAGATCCTACTCTTTTCATGGTCATATTTTAGGATAACATGATACTTTAATCACTTTATTTTTAAAAGTTGGACACATTAGTCATCTTTCTTAAATTGGTGCAATTTAGTCACTTACTATTATAAATTAGGACATTTTAGTCATGTATTGTCAATTTTGGTTTTTTTGGATATTTTTGGTAGAAAAATTTAAGTTTAATTGAATTGTACCTTACTATTACGGGACTGGTAGATGTTTGAAGAAGAAAATATCTCACAAAGTTGAATAAAAGTGAAAAATAAAGTAATCAAAATCATCAAAATTGACCTAAAATGATTAAAATGTATTCACATGTGTGATAATAAGAACACTAAAGTGTAACAATTTAAAATAAAATGACCATTGTGTTCAATTTGTAAAAATAAAGTGATCTCACGTGCACTTTTTCCCATATTTTATGGGGTAACTTTGCTCCTTTGGAGCTCATAATCAGAACCTCAGCATATCACCTCATGCAATGATAATCTAGGGAGGACAAATGAGAAAGGGCCAAGCAGAGAGGATAGTTTGCATTAGTTGGCTTCAGTTTGTCATTTTTATCTATTTTTTAATATTTTTACAAGGGCTTCAGATTGTCATCATTGAAGTGTTGAACAATTTCCAAATACGATCCGCAATCTGCTAGCTACCATCATTGTATGTGCATAACCTTTAATTTTTAGTAATATTCAAACCTTAAGTTGACCAATGAAACTCCAAGTAGACATCGCAAAAGCCATATGTATCACAATGCAAAGACATCGAGCATAAGTTTGTGTTCTCCAATTCTCCAATAATAAAATGAGGTACCTTAAGAGTTTCTATTTTTGACAAATCACAGGTATATAACCGAATTTCTTTTTTTTTTTTTTTTTGGAATCCTTCCGGGGGGGTTGGAGATAATAATTATCTAGTAGGTATGAGATAATAATTATTTAGTAGTTATGATTTTATATTTATGTTAGAGATAAGATTTAAGTATTGTGTTATTATCCAGAAGAATAAACTAACAAATATACCAACAAACTTAGGGTATTTATCTATATCTACTACTTAATTTTGGACTGTGATAAATCTATAACCAATTTTTTATAAGTGTTAAAAATTTACCACTTTTATGACAAATCTAGCACTGAACTCTTTATTAGTGGTACAAATTTACCACCAAAACATACAACCGTAGTGGTAGATTTGTAACATTTATAAAGATTTTGATGATAAATTTGTCATGAAAGTAATTGATTTGTAATACTTATAAGAGTGTAGTGGTAGATTTGTCACAATCTAAAGTTAAGTGTTAGATTTGTACAAATGTGTTAAATTCGATAATATATTGTTACTTTACTCTATCTAGAATGTAAGTCCTATTAAGTTTGTAAGCCTATAAATAAGAGATATATTATCTTATTATGTAACGAAGAATTTAACAATGGATTTATTTACTTTTCTAATTCTTTATTCTACGATTTTTATATTCTCAACATGATATCAGAACAAGTTCGCTCCAAATCTCTAAAAACTTAGCTTTCATATTTTTATCTTTTTCATTTCACAATATTGGAAAATAAATATTATTATTCTATTTAATTTCCTTACATATTTAGGTGTCTCGCTAGGGTTTTGTATTACTAGGATTTCATTGACTTAGTGTGCCTACAAATATAAAATGTAGTCTTCAATATTATCAATAAATAACAAGAGTTTCTTCCGCTTTCTCATTCTCTTATATACTTTTAGGTGGTGTTTGGTTCGTGGAATGTAATCGGAATCGAAATCGGAATGGAAAGTAAACAATGTTGTTTGGTTTAACCACTGGAATCAAGCTCGGAATCAGGATTACAGTGTTTGGTTTGCTACTAGAATGGAATGAAAAAAGCTATAAATTACCTTAATACCCCTACATTCAGTAAAGTTCAAATAATGTCAGTTAATTACTATTTTTTCGTCAGACAAAATACATTATTGAAATCATTATTTTTCTAAATAATTATTACTTAATTAAAAAGAAATATATTATTAAAATTATTATTTTTTTAAATAGGGTTTAGGGTTTAGGGTTTTGAGGTTTGAGATTTAGGGTTTAAAGATTTAGGATTTGGGGTTATATTTGTGGGTTAAGGTTTAGGGTTAAAATTATTATTTTTCTAAAAAGGGTTTAGGGTTTTGGGATTTATGTTTTAGGGTTTAGGGTTTAAGGTTTAATGATTTGGGGTTTAGGGTTTTAGGATTTGGATTTAGGGTTTAGGGTTTAGGGTTTAGAAATTTTGGGTTTGAGAATTTGGGATTTGAGTTTAAGGTTATATTTTAGGTGAGGGTAAAATTGGAAAAAAAAAAGTTTAGATGGGAATGGAATTATAATTACCAAAGGGGGGAGAAGGAATTGTGATTCCTTCTCTTTTAGTAATCGATTCCATTCCGTCCGCCTGATTCCTTCTCTTTTAGTAATCGATTCCATTTCGTCCGCTTATTTCGTCCAATGAAACACACAAAATGGAAGGAATCAATTCTAATTCCTTTCCATTCCCTCCAACCAAACATGGGGTTAAAGATTTTTTAATATGATATTAAAACAAGTTGATTAAATGTTGTATTTGTTATGTTTAGTTATCTCTCCCCTTTAAGAGTCGTGTTTGTTAATTGTTTCAATTAAAATAAAATTTCATAAAACTATCCAATATGATGAAGCTGTATCCATAAAACTCACACCCTCCAGATACAAGTTGGCATTTCTGCATCCTACACAATCAAGATTATCTTTTTTCTTTTAATTTTTCTCCAAGTTTTTAGATCTAAGATATCACTTTTCTCTTGTTTACCAAAAAAATATCACTTTTCTCCTTGAAAATCGCACAAGGTAGCAACTCCATATAACTCTCGTACGTATCTATTGGTTAGATTTTAGTGAGAGTATCTCAAATTATCTGTCTGAGAATTCAATTTTGAGTTAAGTCAAAATAAAATAAAGCATTTATCATAAATATAGGATCTATCCATGGTGTACCATGGGCTTCTCATATTCTTGTTTTAATCTTTTCACATCTTTGCCCTTTATAGGTTCATATTATTTTGGTTTGATTATAATCATTATATATGTTGAGGTAATTATTTGAGTTAAAATGGAGGTAATTTTGTCACTTAGTTTGTCATTATGTGCCCATAATAATTGGGTTTTATATATCTCTAAATTTGTTATGAGTAACTATGTATGTATTTCAACCCATAAAAATATTTATCTACTTGCCTACTCTAATAATTCAAGAGCTCTTCTAATGTTTGTCTCGACTTAAAAGTTATCAATTGCTTATCTTTGTGACTTAAATAACTCTTATTATTTTTCTTCGGTTATTCTCAACAACAAAAATAACTAATGTAAGGCCAACACGTGTCTAATCAAGGATTACTTTTAACAAGGTAAAGAAGTATATTTGATGGTGTTCTTACTTGTAACTGACTCTACTTCAGATCAAGTGTAACTACTAGAATCAGCTCAACACAATTCCTTTCGTCATTTTATTTTAGTCATTATTTTAAGGTCTTTGAGATTTATTTCGTATTATTTTGTAAGAATCCAAGTTGTTCATAAATGATATCAATATCTAGCTAGAAGGGTAGTGCTGGAAAATAAATATTATTATTTTATTTAGTTTCCTAGTGTGTTTTGGAGTCTCATTAGGATTTTGTTTTAGTAGGATTTCTTTGACTTGCTGGGGCTATAAATATAAGATGAACACTTCAATGTTATCAATGAAATAACAATGAGTTTCTTCCGCTCTCTCATTCTCCTCTATACTTTTAATGATTTCTGAACAAGGCAAAATTACATTTAAGCAAACTTGGGGTAGGAGATTGATAATTACCCTAAGTGATAACCACAAGTTGGAATTCAATATAAGAAAACATCAGCATATTGAAATGTCGTACAAAACAACAAAATTGATCAGTAAGTACCTTTGTATCAGATAGTTGTTGCTGAGTAGATTTGATTAAAGAATCCTTTTCCATAGCTTGATGTTTAAGTTCATCAAGTTTTGCATGAATAGAATTCATTTGATTCTTTGAAATCTCTGCTGATTTTAGAAGTTCATCTTTTTCTGATAACTTCCTTTGCAAATCTTCCACTTGTGTCCTCAGCACTTCTATCTCTTCTCTGTCCTTATCAGATGCCAAATTCTTCGAAGAAAACATTGAAATGTTATCACCATCAGCATTATTACTGCCAATCTTGCTAGGGTCCTTGTCTCCATGATCCCTTTTCTTTCTCGTGGGAATGGATTGGGCCGCATTCTTCCCTTTTATTTCAGCTATCTTTAATAAATAAAAGGAGCAATGTTGGAACCATTTTTAAAGAGCAAATTACAGTCAAAGCTTCAGGCAGGTTAAGTCAAGATTGAGAAGCAAAGTAAAGGACAAAGGAAATTTTTAGTTAGAAATGACAACAGTAATGTACAAGATAATTTGTTCAAGTTTTAGCCTTTCCCGAGGATCTCTTAAACACTGATCAAATTTAATGCAATATGCAAATAAATAAACATGGGTACACGACATTCAAGTTGACACTTATAATCCTGTTATTTATGTAACTTGAGCATTGTAGTGTAAATGTGGTCCCATTTTTATGGATTCAAAGTGCTCAATTTATTTATGGCCTACAGACTTGAACTGCCTACCTTTCATAATTACAGGATTAGAAGTGCTCATTTTTTAAATTTCGGGACATAAGTGTCTAATCTAAAAATATCACAACTACAGTTCTCATTTTCACATAATAGTAGGACTAATACTACCATTTTTCCTATATAAACATCCTCAAATAGAGAGTAGCTGGTGCAGTTTCGCCAAAAGACAAAGTATAGTCTTAGATAACAATTGCTCATTACATATCCGCTAACCTTTTACTAAATGACTTTGTTTTGTAAGTAAAGTGTCGGTTGAAGTAGGCCAAACTAACAGGAACTGTATAATAAAAAGAAGAATGCTAACGTCTGCCAAGCAATGATGACATGATAGACAATACAATGTTTCCCTGCTGGCTACCAATTAAAACGTTGATAGACAAATATAAATTTTCTACTGTTAAAACTATCATATCCTATAATCTTCCTGAATGTAGACAAAACTCTAGGAACAACTTCACACACCCAATCCCGTCATGTGAATAAACACACTTCCATGTTAAAGTGAGTTCGATACATGTAAACCCAACATTTGAAATTCAACAATTGAGAGTTGTAGGACTTGACTATGGATCTCCCACTCTAATACCATGTTAAAGTGTACTGGTCACAAATCCTCCCAAAGGCTTAAACTATTGGGAGGTAAGCCAACAATTCATTTATACATTCTATCACATCCTCTTCCTTCAAACAAGTTCAACAAATAGAATGAGGGAGAAGATTTGGAACTCCCTCCAAACTAAAAGGAAAAATGCATTCAACGAGAATCAATTCTTGTAAGAGTAGAACATGCTCTTTGAAGTCAATAAATATTTAAATTTTTCCCAACTCATACTTTTTTTCGTTTGTTGATCCTGATAAGTAATTTTTTCTCTCTGTTTTACAAGATGTCTTATAAGAAGCAATATAAAATATAACTTTAACATTTCTCCTACTAAAACACGCATTTCATTATCCTATCACTCTTTGAAACTTGTCTGGTTGGCATTTTCCCGAAATTACAATAGAAGATATGATATCAATGCTATCATAAAAAAAAATGTTCAGCAAGAATGTATTATCTATTATGTTAATCAGAATGTAAGGCATGGATAGTGAAAGCAGATAGGTTTGGGAAAACCACAAAACTAACACACTTAAGCTTATAACTACAAAAATAGAACCCCCTAAACACTAACTCATACCCCCTCTCAATTCAAAGTAATGGTGCTACTTTTGTTATTATGAATTTTAAGGGTGTTATTTTAGATAATTTAATACTTGCATTTCAAAGACTCCATAAAATGCAGTATCTTAAATAACAATGTTCATTAAAATGTAATAAGTCTAGATCATTGCTATTTAATACTCCACAGTTTAATTTTCCTTAAGTGACAAAAGAAATAGAAAGATTAATAAATAGTTAATTAAAAATAAAAAAGCTGAAAATTTTCACAATTAACTCAATCAGAACAATGTTATGCTACTCTACAAAACTGAAAAATACAAAGTTTTAGCAAGAAATTGAGAAATAAGAAAATCTCTTTATTAGGTTCTTACTTTCTTTGCCATTGATTCTCTGGAGGGCGTTTTAGTGTAGATCACCGAACCACGTCGCGTGAAGGAACTACTCGCTTTCCGATCCTATAAACATTACTATGAAATTGTGAGGAAAAATTTCTAATATATGCCCAATTTTTTAAACTTCAACAAACTCGCTCCATTTACTCAAGAAAAATGCAAAAGGAGAGTAGTAAAAGAGAAAATAAAACTTGAAGAAAACAAACAAGTATACGGAAATCAAACCCATGTAAAAGAAAATAAAAAGTTGAAGAGAGCCCTCACGATAAGAGACTGCACAAGAGGGACGATCTCGACAAGATCTTTGAAGAGGACGCGATCGAGATTGGGATTGTGAGTTGGACCTCCGAGAGAGGGATGAGACTGAGAGTGAGTTGGGGACGAGTTGGGGATGGAATCGCCTCCTGAAAGCCATGAATTTGGGTCTCCATAAGTGCTCGAATTCTCTTGCAAGTCTACGAAATGTTGCTGTCCATCGTACATCTTCTTCTTCTTCTTCCCCTTCTTCGATTTGTACAAAGCTTTAAGAAACGAATTTGAATTAAGAACAATTTTTAATTTTTAAGAAAATATAAGGTGAGAGTGAAGAAGATATGAAGTCTGAAGAATGAAAGTGATAGTGATAGTAACCAAATTGTGGACTCGTTTGAATTGAGGTTTTTCCTTACCGGACGTTGATCTTCAACGTTAATTAGAGACCATGGACCTTCAATTCATTTAGTTTTTATTTTTGAAAAAAAATAATATTAATAATAATAAATAATCAGTTTGTATATTAACAAAGATGAAAAATTTCTACCTATAGTAGCAATTATTACAATAATATTTCTTTTTTTATTACAATAATATTTCTTTTTTTATATATATTAAATCTAATTATGATATCCACTTTTTTTAATCAAAAAGTTACGTAATTATCCAAAATATCATTAAAATATAGCTTAAATGACACTATAGTTTAAGTACCATTAAAATGTTTTTTTTTTTACTAAAATATATTAAATATTGTAAATATTATCATTAAAATATTGAACAAAATATCAAAAATAATAATTCTAGATTTTTTTTAGTAAGCATTTTAATTCAAATTTTTTGACTTTTATTTAAGAGAATATATTATATATTTTTTTATTTGTAGTATATTTGTTATACATATAAAATAAATAAATAATAAAAATGTTATATCATATATTACTTTATAGTGAAAACATCTAATCAAATTCTAAAGTATAAAATCAATATATATGTTTTATTTTTTTATTTTTTATTTTTATATTAATATTTTAACATATAGATTGCATTTAACATTAAATCTCATTATATCTCTCCTAATTATGAGTAATTTAAAAAACAAACTATGAAAATTTATTTTTATATTGTTAAGATTTATTTATTTATAATAGTTAAAATAATTAAATAGTTTACTTAATTATTTCAAACATTTTAGTTACTTATTTTATAATATTTAACAAATATATATATATATATATATATATATATATATATTATTATAAAATATTTTAATTAATTATTAACTTATTAATTAATGTAAATATTTTAAATATTTAAAAATATATGTATTAAATAAAAATAATAATTTAAAATATAAGTAAATTGTCTTTAAGTTTTATAAAAAATTCATATTATTGATAGAGTTTTCACAATTTCAATAATTTTTTTTCAAAAATTTTCGTTGATCATGATAATATTTTTGATATTTTCATAAAAATTATATTTCAAAATTTTAATGATATTAATATTTCACAAACAATGATATCAATTTTAATATTTTCTAAATACATATATGCACATTTCAAACATGTAAAAAAACACATGTTTTCGTGGATTAAAAATTTTACTATGTAAAAGTTATATTATGCAATTAATCATAATAATAATAACAACAACATTAATAATAATAGAGTATGATAATTATATTGTTACGGTACAAATTCTTATTATTATATTAATAAAAAATTTATTGAATAACAATGATAATAAGATATAATTAATATTAAGGATAAAATGAATATTTTATGCACTTTTATTGTGAAAATATCAAAATTATTATAACAATATCATTATTATTATAATAATAATAATAAGGATTTGGTATAAACAAAAGTTACATATATAAATATATATTATCAAATTAGTATATTAATAGTCTACAATTTAACAAAATATATAGAAATTGTTCACTTTTAAAGAAAATCTAATTTATAGAAGAACAATTGTACCTTTTTATAAATATTTATTATTTTATGAGTTCTGTCATTTTTTTGTCTATTCCAATACAAAAATATCTCATACATTCCTAACAATTATCATCAACCTATATTATCCTCTCATTCTTACCCGTAATATTTCTTTATTCTTTTGTTGGCAAACCAACTTTCACTCTTTACTACATAACAATTCAAAGCTATATTTTATACCGAATTTATAATTAGGAAACCATTAACTTATTTGTAATACTCATCTCAACTTTAACTCTTGCTGTCACTAATTCATTTTCTTTGATCTTAATAATTCATTGATCATTTTCGACTATCTAATATTCGATCAAACCTAAGATAAAAATAGATCTGATCAAATATCAGATAATCAAAAAAGGATAAAAGATGAAGAAAATAAGAGGAAATGAGTTTACAGTAGTCGTAATCATAAGCAAAGATGATACTTCAAATGAGTTGATAATTATTTAACTTAAGTTTCCATAAAATTTGTAACTTTAGATTGTTTTGCAACAAATAGTGAAGGATGGTTAAATGTGATGGTGTTAGAAATATGACAAAGATGATGGTAGAGAACATGATTGCATGGTAGATATGATTATTTTAATAATAACATATATAAAAACAATATAAGAAAAAACATAAAATAATAAATATTTTCATAAAGATAAAAATATTATTTTATAAATTAAGTTTTATTTCTTCTAAAATTGGATCACTTATGTTCCTTTTGCTAAATTACATGATTAATAGTGTGATAGTTTGATAATATAAATCGAATTATCTATCTTTTATTTAATAAAGGTATCACTAATTTATGGAATTATAATAATAACTTAGTAGGTTATAGTACTTTCTAGAGACAAATGTCACAATAGTTTATTAACTATGCTTAAGTTTAATAACTTTTTTTTGTTAATTAATCTATCATTTTAAAAAAAATAATATTATAAATCTAGATTATCAATTTAAAAATTTTTAATTTATTTTTAATTGCATTTTAAAAATAAAGTTTTAACATGAATAATTATTCAAACTGTTTTTTAGTTAAATTTTTTAAAAAATAGAAAACAAATAATGAAAAACATAAAACTTCACCATCTAAACTTGTGGTCACTTTTTTAAAACTAGATAATTAAAATGTCACAAACAAAACTACAAAATCTAAGTCCTCTATTTTGAAAAGTCAGTGGACCTCTACGGTCACCGGTCCTCCTTTCTATTAAGCAATAAATTTGTACTACAACAAAAAATCTCTTATTTCACCAAAAACAATTTGCCAATAGTTCAAAAACTAACTAAAAAATATAAATTTTCTGGTTTACAAAACATCTGATAAATTTTAAAAATGAAAATAAAAAAAATAATACTTTTAAAATTTATATCAATAAAAATAAAATTATAATAATATTGAACGAGTTTAATCGGATGATTTTTAAGATTAAACATATATAAAAGACTGTAATTTAATTTGAATGTCTTTTAATTGAGTAACATTTAATATGAAATAATATGTAAATTTTTTTAGCGGTAAAAGTATTATTTTATTATTATAAATTTTAAATTTATTACTTTTAATTTTTTTTTTAAATTAGTTGGTTAAAACCATCCAAATTTATAAAGCAAGTGCAGAGAAATGGGACGACGCAGGTACGCTATTTGAATTATTTTAAAATATTTTTTAAATATTTTTATACATGTATTATCTTTAAAATTTTGGGCAGTGATCATAAAAGTTTATTATTTTTGTAAAATGGATTATATAAATTTATTATTATTTTTATAACAATTTAATTTATTAGTTTTAAAAGGATGATAAAACAGGTCCAATAACTCAATTTTTATTATTTTTTTAAATTTTTTCTTTTTATTTATTTAAATTTTTTTTTAATTATTCATGTTAAATTTTTTTTTAAATAAACTTAAACAAAAAAATAAAATAAAAACACAAAAATTGAGTTAGTAGATATTTGGTATCACTTTTAAAGCTTGGACTAAACAATATAAAAAAAAACCTAATGAACTTAAAGTATTCTAATTAGTGAACTATGAAATTTATCCCTAACTTTTTTTTTACATTTTACACTGTGTCCCTTAATCCTTCTCCTAGTGTACTACAAATATATATATATATATATATATATATTAATTTAACAAATTTTATTAATTAATATGTTTATGTCAAATAATTGTGTAAGATATTGCATTTATTATGTTGGATTATTTAGCTTGTTAACAATGAAAAAAATATTAACTTTTTTTAATAATTTTTTTCTTTATCATTATAGAACGTAAAGATGTTTTTCATATTATATCGTGTTCATGTCTAGTTAACAAGGATTACTACATGTTGAATTCGATTTTTATGTTCATTATGTTCACCATTAAGTTATTGGTCTTGAAATAAATGAAGAAACACGTAAAAGAATAACATTAGGGGCATAAAATCTACTATAATACCTAAATCAATACTCTGAAAGAGTTTAAACTAAAATAGTTTAGAGACAAGAAATTATGTGTAACTTATAATTACGTAAAGAGACTATTTATAGGAGTTGAATTGATACAAATCAACTTTAAGAAGATATATTTGAATCTCTTAATATTTCATGACGTTTAATTTATTTATTAAATAATTATCTTATACAGAAAATATACTGTGAATATTCCTTATGTGCATTAACTGTATCTCTTTTGATCAATCAAAGATGACATGAATGAAAAAAAAGGTGACATGCATACCTGGCGAAACTTTCCCAACATCAGCCTCTAGGCCTCTAAAGTCGTCTTTGACAAGCTAGGTAGTCCAGCTACTTCATATGGGTACATTAACAAAATTGTGTCTAGGTTTGGAACGTCTTGATTGAAAAGTGTAGCCGATATCCCAATTCCCTTTGAACAATAATAATCTTGAGGTTTTGATCTTTCTAATGACTATTTTCATGTCTCAATTGAACTTTTAATTGGAAAGTTATGTCCGTTCAAAGTTTTTAATGAAAAAGTCAATATATCCTACAAATTTTAACTTCTTCAAAATCTTATTGATATCTGATTAGATTCTCAAAAATATCCTTTACTTTGAGCCATTGGATCATAGGTTAGATGGATGGTTGAGAATGAGCATATGAACCTATATATAGGTCAAGCCTCTATCATTTTCATTCATTCTTAAGTCCATTTATCCAATCAATTGAGATATTATGTGCAGAATATCTTGGAAACAACTTTGTCTTCTTCAACCCTTAGAGGATGTCACGAAGTGCACTGAGTGCAAAAGGGACATATTCATTGATTTGTTGGATCGAGCTCAAGAAAAGAAACAATGATTGGATAAAGTCATTGAGAATATTAATGCTACATAAGAGGCTATTGAGAAGTCCCTAGAAGGTGTGGAGGCACTAAAGAGCCAATTGGAAGGAAGTTTGTTCCAAGGATAGTCTCGTATTGAGAACCTAGAAGTTGAGAACTAGAAAATGGCATCTCAACTTTAGGTTACTGACAAGAATGCAATCAATAAATATCTAAAGTTTGAGGATTTTATAACTGACACTATTGTATCTTAGGTCCATAGCTTTGAGTTTATTAAAATGAGAGTTAGGAAATTGTATCCCAAACTTGTCCTTTTAGTTCATCATTTGTCTAAATTCTCAAGAGTTACAACTGTGTATGAGGAGCATGATGACGACTCGGATATAGAGGGGATTAAGGTTTTGATCAAGGTGGCACCTCAAGCTTTTATGGGAGTTGATAATACTGTAGATCCCTAACCCCGGTTGACTAGTGAGTCCCAGAATGAGGATCCAATTATCGTTATGATCTTGGATGAAGTCGAGGAGGGTGAGCTTCATCAACCTTAGGAGCTTTTTTTTGTTTTTCTTTAGTATTTACTTGTAGTTTTTGTCTTTCATTTTCATGCTCGATTATTTCTTCATCATTGTTTGGACCGAGTGAAGTTTTCTGGTATAATTTTCCTACTTCTATTATATATTAACCTGTCATTGCCCTGATTTCCTTTGCAGACATGTTATCCTCTAATAGCTCCTCCTTTTCCAGGAAGTTATAAATCAAGGTGTACCATGGGATAATGGAAGCATCTATACATCCAACCCCTCTTTCAACCTCTTCCAAGGCTACTTCAAAAGAGATTGTTACTGTTACTACTCGATTATGCTTGGCCTCTCTCACTGATGCCAAAATGGCTAAGGCATCGGTGTGTCTATTATCCTTTCGAGCTATTTGCTTGATTTCAAACTTAGAGAATTTAGAGCACTCCTTCTTTAACCTTTCTAGGTACCTTTTCATTTTTCCATCTCTAGCTTCAAATGCTCTCAAGAACTGGTTGACCACTAGCCTCGAATCGCTATATAGGGTGACCCTATCTGCTCCCAGCTTATTTGCGATCATGGCCCCAAATATAGCAACCTCATATTCTGCAACATTATTGGTCACTTGAAAATCAAGTCTGACTGCGTACTCGAAATAGTTGTTATTATGGTCTACTAAAACTATTCCTAGCCCTGCACCATTACAGTTCTATGCTCCATCAACAAACACTTGTCAAATTGTACTCTCTTTTTTATTTTCCCTACATACTCTCTTTTTCTTCTCATTGACAACAACTTTTGGCTTTTCACTAAACTCAGTTATAAGCTTGACTACTGCTTGCCCTTTGATAGTCGTTCTAACCATGTATTTAATATCGTATTCCCTCAATTCTATGGGTATCTATGCTAGCATTCCTGCTACATCTGGTCTCCTTAGGACATTCTTGAGTGGATGAGAAGTGAGTACCACAATTGTGTGTGAGCTGAAGTAATGCCTGAGCTTTCATGTGCTAACTTTAAGAGCGAATTCTAACTTTTCAATTGTTGGATACCTGCTCCGGGCATCTATTAGAACCTAGCTAATGTAGTAGACAAGATGTTGAATTTTGTTTCTTTTAGCTAGGTGTACAACGCTACATGTATGGGAAGTCATAGCCAAATACAAATAAAAAACCTCGCCTGGATGAGGGCTAGCTAAGACAGAGGGTTACTCAGATACTTTTTTATTTCTTCAAAGGCTCCATCGTAGCTCTTGTACCAAAAGACTAATGTGCCTTTTCTTAACATTTTGAAAAAGGGTAGACACTTATCAATGCATTTAGAAATGAACTTGTTCAATGCTATTATTCTTCCATTTAATTGTTGGAATCCCTTAAGGCTAGAAGGTGGTTTCATATTGATCATGGCATGTATCTTATCTAGGTTGGCCTCAATCCCTCTAGATGATACGAGATACCCTAAGAATTTTCCCACAATGACACCAAATATGCATTTTTTGGGATTGAGCCTCATATCGTATCTTCAGATTACTGAGAATACTTCCTCTGGGTCTTTAATGTGGTTCATGGGTTGAGTTGATTTTACCATCATATCATCCACATAGGCCTCTAGGTTCCTTCCCATCTATTCTTCAAATATTTTTTTTACTAGACGTTAATATATGGCACCCATATTCTTCAATCCAAATAGCTACACACATGCGAGATGACCCACACTCTATCTTGACTAGAACCATATTTGATAGCCACGAGGGATAGTTGACTTCCCTTATAACCCATGCTTATTTAATGGCAGCCACTTAGTGTTTGATGACCTCATTCTTTTCTCTTTAGAATTTTATTTTTCATTGTTGTACAAATCTAACCTCTAGATTGACGTTTAGTTGGTGTGATATGACCTTTGGATAAATTCTAGGCATGTTAGTTGGAGTCCATGCAAATACATCCGAGTTAGTTCTGAGGAATTGTTAGAGTTTTTCGTCTAGTTCCATCGTCAAGTCTTAACCTAATTTTAAAGGGTGGCTCTTGATGAACAAAATCGAAAATATCGATTTGGCAAATACTTTGGTTTTATATTTGTAAAACTCTCACAAGTGTACGAATCATTTTATAGAAAATGACAAGTATACTCACAAATTCGATCTAAGGAAAGAATATATGTGATTTTTAATTTATTATTCAAACTTTTAAAACTGAAATTAAATCTTAAACATCTTGCAATGATATTTTGATTTTTGTTTCCTAATCTAATAAAAAATAAATATAGATATAATTCAATAAATAATAATGCAAATTTTTATCATTCATAACAGTAAAGTATTTATAGATATAATAATTAAATTAATTATACTTGCTCATATTATTTAGGTTATAAAATATATAAATTGATATTTGTTGATTTTTTATTTTTAATATGAAAGTTTCCGTAGGTGAGGCCCAAATTTTTTTGTTTAATATTAATTAACTAATATCCTTAGGCGGTGTCTATTAATTAATTAAGTATTAAATTTTAGCTTTATTTATAAGAAAATAACAAATCATCTAATCACAACTTTAGGCAGAGTTAATTAATTAGACTTTATTCAAGTTGTCCAAATTAAATTTAAGAATTTAATTATCCGACTATTAATTTTAAAGTTTTAAAACTATTACTGAAAATATGTCTTCAATACATTTTCGAATAATAATTCTTATAAAAAAACTTTTGAAATAGAGTTTTACTCTAACTACCGGGCGATTGTACTAACAAATAAAAAAACACTACTTTAAATTAGACTGGATAATTAAACCTTATAATCTATTTTTTAGATTTAAGTTGTTAATCAAAAAATAATATATTTCTCCATAATATTTTTAATATAAAATCTTGAATAAAAATAAAATAAATTTATTTTATACAAATATTTTACCTCAAAAGAATTAAATTCAATCACATACAAATTAAACATAACATATAAGAATAAAACATAAAAATTTTTATAAAGAATTCATTTTAAAATTATACCTCAAAAGAATCCTTACAGAACATTGATATTAATTATGTTACTGGAAAACCTCCAAACGGATTTGCATTTTCGTTTATTGAATCAAAAACTGAAAATCTATAAAAGTATAACTAGTTCTTCTCAAAATGAGAAGAATTTTAAAACTAAAAACTAGAGAGAGAGAGAGAAAAGATTTTGATGGATGTTTTTTTACAAGGAGAGAGATGGTCCTTTTATAGATGAGAAAAATGCCAAAAAAGGTGAGAAAATATCTCAAAATTTGATTTTGGACGCGTTTGGATAAGTTGGAACGTGTGTGGGGTGAGATTTGTGGTGTGACGGGCACTGGGACGCGTAGGTGGTGTATACTAGGTGAGGCGAATTGAGGCATGGCATGCGTGTGGCACGCACTGGAATCGACAAATGCAGGCGGCTCAGAGCATTTTAGAACTTTTTTACCCATTTGTCCAATTTTTCCATTTTTTAACTTTTTTTTATCAACATATTTGTGATATATTGCCTCAAGTATTTTTCTTCGAGTCTTTAAATTATTTTTGAATGAAAATATCTAAAATCAATAAAAATACCCTTGATTTCGAAAAGACAAACTTATATTAAAATATGATAAAATCATACAAATATAAATCTATTTAATCAAATTAAGTACATTAAAATATGATAATTTTAGTGCTTTTTAAGTACTCGTTACAACCCCCAACTAGCTTCTAGCAAGAGAAGCGATAAAAACGAAAACTAAAAACTAAAAATTAAACTATCCTAAATCACTTCCATGGATTGACATGATTGCATTTAGCATATGCAACAAGCTTTTAAACCCCTAAGTTGTCCTAGTGGATGAGTTTAAGTCTCATGAAAGTTTTCAGTAATGATATCCATAAAAATTAACAAAAAATAAAAACAAATAAAGTAAAAAGACTAAAATAAAATAAAGAAATGAAATACAAAAATATCTTATACTTATAATCTCTTTTAAATTTTAGAATTAAAATCTTAAGCATAAATTATTTTAAATTCCTAAACATTAATGATTTATTATAATAATTAGTTGAAAATCATTTTTATATTTCATATAAAAAATGTATCAATTTAGTTTCACCCAAACTTAGTGTCAGGAATCCGAATTCGCTTAAACTTTATTCCTCACAAGTCAATACTCTCAAAAATATTGAATCTTATGGGTTTAAACCATTTCTCACAATTTTTTAGACTTTTTAAAAATGAATTAATATTTGCATATGTATAAAGAAAAAAGGTTCAAAGTGTTATTTTAACGTTGATCTCATGAAATGAATCAAATGTAAGGATTTATAAAATATTATACATTACTTTCATGCATCAATAAAATTAATCAAATAAAAATATCAAGTAATATGTCTTTTAAAAAATGTAGAAAAATGCAATGACTTCTTAAGGAATTACTTCATATATTTTATTTTGCATTAAACCATTTCTCACAATTGTTTTGACTTTTTTTTGTCATAATATATAGATTATACTATTCATTTTCCTCTCTTTCTTTATATTTTTTTTCTTTCTCTTACATTCTTTTTTTATATGAGAATCCATTTTTTTAGAGAATAGACCCATGTACAGATTGTACATTTTTTATATGATAAGTTGAGTAATTAATATTTGGCTTTTCTGTTTGTATTTGTATAGGTAATTTTAGATATATCTATTTTTTAATAGAAGTCATACATGAATGAAGAAAGACATATACTATCAATTTCTACTTAAATCATTTAATCTAAGCAAATGAAAAATAAATAAATATATAATGCTTCATTAAGATGTAAAAATCCATACATTTAATGCTAAGTCCTATAGAGATCATCTAATAATGCTAAAAAAATAAGAAAAATGTTTATAGTAAAAATAATAATATTTATCACTGAGAATAAAGGATATTGGGCTCACAATATTTCTCACAAGGGTAGTCTCCACTATTTGATTCCTAAACACCGATTTTGTGTTTAATATAATTCACGCCTTATCAAAAAATACTAATCATAACAAAAACTAACTAATTATAATATTATTTCATGATATGTTTTTGGATATTAATCTAATAGTGTAAAAATACTTAATCATCATTTAAATTTAATTCTAAGACATGATTAATTTTTGTAAAAAAATTTAAAAACTAATAATAAAATTCTAAAAATTACTAAACCACAAAAAGAAAATAAAATCAAACATAATAAAAATGAAAATATGAACATAAATTTTTTTTAAATCGTTAAAAGTTTTGAAATTAAGCATGGTAACTTTTCACCATCCCAACCTAGAAATTACATTTCCCTCAATGTAACAATTGTAAATTAAAGATAAAAAGAAAAGAGAATAAAAGTTACCTATTTCTTGAGAATACCTATTTCTTGAGAATGTGCAAGTAGTGATGGAGAAATACATGTGCATCCATCATATTCATCATTAAAGTTCATACAGACAGATCGTTGTGAACTTCTAATATCTTAACAAATATTTTTAGTTTTAACAGTTCTAAAATTATTTACATGCAATTAAACTAAAATAAACAAAAGAAATTAAATAAAAAACTAAAAGATAATTACCTAAAATGATGGGTTATCTCTCATCCAACGCTTTGTTTAACGTCTTAAAAAGACTTAACTTGGGGGATTTCATTTTAAGTAAACTTAATGTCCCTACATCATTGAGTCAATCAAACCTACAGGTAGGACAAGTTTGTTTACCTATACTTTTTAAGTCATGTCTTATGGATTTTCAAAATTTTATTTACTTTAAAACTAGGAACATGATTGTGGGTTTTATATAACTCATGTCTAGGTACAAGTCAAATAACTAAGACATCAAAACATATTTGTACCTAGATCTAACAAAGCAACTACCTTTTTTTTATCACAAATTGTGATTAAAAAGTTTGAAATTTTGGAGATAACTTCAGAATTTTTTTTATTAATCTAACACTAAGTATTAAAATAAATACTAAATAATAAAAATAAAAATTAAGTAAAAGAAAATAATAAAAGTAAAATAAACAATAAAATAATAAAAATAAAGTAAAATAAAGAAAATAATAATTATATAGATTTTACAATATATATAATACAAACAACTTTTATACAAATTTTGATACTTATAATTATACATACTTAAACTATACATATTTATAACACATTCGTCTATCATATAATACAAACACATTTTTATATATGTTATATCATACAATATTTATAAGTTAGTTCAAAGAAATACTATATAATAAATAAAAAGAATCAACTAAAATTAATACAATCTAAATAAGTTAATCATTGTTAAGTTAATAATCAAAATCTAAGTTAAAATTAAGTTAATATTTTTTATTAAAATTAAAAGTAAAATTTAAAAATTAATTAATTTTGTTTACTAAACTTAATAAGTATTATCAAGAATGCTCTGAGAAAATAATGGTGGGGCAAAGTCTCCTAAAAAATCATCCTCTTAAATAGAGCAATGTTTCTAGGAAAGACTAGTAGTATAAAAACTTTCAAGAACTAGTCTCCTAGACATAACTCTCTTAGATCTTTGTCCAAGGAGCATACATGGGGGCACTACGCAATTCTCTGGCAAACCTTTTGTGCGAGTTTTTTGAACTCTTGTTAATCCCTGGCCCTCCATATATGGTGTCCATGGTTTTGATATTGGTTTTTTTATGGAACTCCCTTTCCCTACCTGGTAGGTTCATTGTTTTTGGCACCTCTTACCTGTTTTGGTCATTTCTCTTATCTCTATTCTCCATGACAAGGTTCTTCAGAATCCCCTTGCTAATAATTCCTCTATCTCTTTCTTGATGTGTTTGTAATCTTTTTGTCTCGTGGCCTACATCCTTATGAAAGGCACACCATTTGGATGTGTCCCTATGCGGGGATTTCATTTTTAATGGCCACCTAATGTTAGGTTCCACCTCCATTGTCTTTACAACTTGGGTTAGATTTATTCTCAAGAGAGGCCATCTAAAGGGAGAAAGTGACCTTTCCCAGGGTCCTTTATTTCTTGCCCATTGTCCGGCACCCTTGTTATTTGGTGTGAAGCATTTACTTTTACTGTTTTGATGTGCCCTATCTGGGGTTATCCTCCTCTTTTCTTTGTCTAACACTACCTTCATATTAGTTCGTTAGCCTTTGACCGGGCCTAGCTTTCTCACTAGGTTGACAAACTTTCTTGCCTTGCCATAAGCTTTCTCTAAAGTATGAGGCATTGTCTTGGTTAATTCTATAAATAGATTAGAATTCATTGGGAGACCTCTCCGAAAGGCCTTTATAGCTATAGAGTTAGGACAATAAGAGATTTCCAATTTTTCCTCCTTGAATCATTTCATGTCCTCAGTAGATTCTTCCTCTCCCAAACAATTGAGAAAATGTGGTGTGATTTTTTTCTCAAGGGTTTGTTGCAAGTGTAGTTTGTGATAAAGAGCCCGGTGAACTGTGGAAAAGAGGTTATGGATCGAGGCACCAAGTTATTGAGCCATTTTTGGGCACTCTCATAGAGAGTAGTTGCGAACAATTTGCACATCATGGAATCTCTTTTTCCTCAAGTTAGGCTCATGGGAGCCATGCCTGTTTTGAAGTGTTGCACGTATGTTACTGGGTCTTTTGTCCCAAAATATTTAAGGTATTTGGAAGCATTAAACTTGGCCGACGGCTTGTCATTTTCTATATTATCAGAAAAAGGAAGATACTCAATTGTTCACAATCCCTATCCATATCATAAGGAGTTTTATCCTTCTCATTTTTCTCATTAGCTACCTTTAAAACTTGGTCTTGATTCTTATTGGATTCCTCTAACACTTAAAATCGTGCCTCTTAGCTCTTCCTTTCCTGAACCCATTGTTCTTCAACAGGTTTTACCAAGCTATAAATGGGATTCCTTTCATCCTCTTTCCCTGAGTGGTGTGGCTCAAGATGACCCTATCTTGTTATGTTTCTGTTAATTGGGTCTACTGCTTAGTCGTATAAGGCTCTTCCCTTTGACTGAGATCGTAGTGCTCTATTTGCTCTTCTTGTTAGCTCAAGCTTTCTTCTTAATTCTAGGAATTGGCGAGTCATCTCCTGGTAATGTAGACTATCTTATGCTCTAACCTCATCAAGGGATGGTTTTGTGTCTCTCTAAGCTGTCCTCGTTTCCTTGTTAGCTAAATTTGAATGTCTACTAGCGAGAGTTCCCAACATTTTGATGTGTGAAAAATGGCTTAGGTGTAACTTTTGAACAAAGTATGACAAATTTTCCAAACTTCTCTCAAGACTAGGAGTAATTCCTAAGAAGTACAGGATAAGAAACTTAAGCTTGATCTAAAAATCTGAGCCCCAAAGGGGCACTAAAATGTTTGGGGTTGATCCGATTTACAAAGAGAGAACTTAGAGAGAAGTTAAGATAATTAGTTGAATGTGTGGATTCCATGAGAGGCTCCTCTATTAGTAGGGTATAACATGTACATGTGTCGATTACATAATGGGTACATATATATGAGTATCAGAGGGATACAATTGGTATAAAAATACAACATTTTATATATTGAGCTCGATGGGTGGTCGACCTTATAGGGAAAGCATCCCCTGGGATAGATCTCATACTTTGCTAGTGCATTTAAAGTGTACAAAGTTAGGTACATTAAGGGCATTCCTTCTTATGATTAGGTAATCTTCTATATGCTCAGTCTAATGACATAAACTCAGTCTGATGACATAAGCTCAGGCTGCTCATTTTGAATCGGACCGACTTACAAGTCGATCGATAGGGTTATAGGTATTAGTCCTTCGTCTTGAACCGAGCTACATGTATTGGTCCTTCGTCTTGGGTCGAACTACACGTATTAGTCCTTCGTCTTGGGTCGAGCTACAGGTATTGATCCTTCGTCTTGAATCGGGCTACAGGTCTTAGTCCTTTGTTTCATTGGGCTATGGGTTGGCACATATATCAAACAACATTTATTCTTTATATTTTTAATCTAGCTAAATAATATTGCCACATTTTATATTTACAAATCTCTATCTTGACCTTTTTTGCGTTTTATAATTTTCTGAACAAATCATATCATACTTCTAACTTCTTCTTTTTTAACTTTTTTATTTGAATAAAATCTAAGCATCTTAATGTTATGTTTATTTAAGTCAATAATATTTAGTTATTTATATTACATATCCATTGGCACAAGATTTAATATTTTTTCTATTTAGAATAAAATAAATAGTTTATTTTTCATTATGGAAATAGGTTCCCCCTTTTAGTTAATGTCCTTGGTCTGTCTCAGGTAGAGAATAATGAATATCGTGCTCCTTACTTTTATTTTCAATAATTAAGAATCTTTAGTCACTAAAATACAAAGGAAAAGAAAAGGAAAAAATAATTTTGCAACTCTTAAGATTTTATGATACGGTATTCTTGTTTTTATTACAAGAGTATGCAACAATACATCATTCAAAATTCTATAGCACCCATCAAACTGCAAAAGAAAATCTCAATACAACTAAATGAATAGAAAAAATATATTTTTATAACCACTAATACAATATTTTAACAAGAGTAACTAATATTAGCAAGAGCTTCATATTGTATGTCAGCCATTTCTCCTTTTTTATTCTTAAAAAAATCTTTCTTTTTATTATTTTCGCTTATTATAAGAGAGATTATTTTTTATTATAGAAGAGTTTTATATGGTAGATCATTTATTTCATTTAGTTTATTTTAATAAATATATATTATAATTTATATATTACATTTAGATTTTGATATAGTGTGATTTTTCTTTCACTTAGATTTCAATCTAGTGGTGATTTTAAACATGTTTTGTTATGTTTTAATTTATTCTGTTTCTAATTCTAGATCTTATATTTTTTATTTAAATATATATGTAGTTAAAACGTGAAAATCTCAATACATGAATGATCAAGTTAGATTAAAGATCTATCATCTTTTCATTGAGAACAGTTATATATGTTTAGAGAATTGAAAGAATTAAAAAATAAAGCTACTACAAATTATTTTTATTGACTTGTTTGATAATTTGATGTATTTTCATTTTATTAATTTAATTATTCTTGTGTTTTTCATTTGAATGAATGAAATATTTTAAATCGTCTAGTGGTCTAATAATAAAACTCGTCTTTCTCTCGTATCATGCCACAGGTTCAAATGATACTAAATAATTATTTGATAAAAAAAAATGAATAAAATATAATTTCTAGAAAAATATGTTAATTAGCAAGAGTAGAAACATATCTACATCTCAGTTTTTATGCTGGAAAAGTAATAGCTCATGTATCAAAAAGAAATTTATTATATATATATCATGACTGTTTACGCTCTAAGTATGTCAAACTGCCAAAGCCTCCTCCAAAATATTGTAGTTAACAATATTAATTAAGTAGCTACTATGCCATCACTATGTACACTGTTCTTGATCACCAAAAAGAGAATAGTGATTATCATAGCAAGAAGAATTCAAAAGAGAAAACAGCAAGGTTACATAGTTTTCAAAAATTATAATCATTCAACCATTGAATTAATTCATGAATAAGGTAACGTAAAAAGGCATGATCCACCCTTTTTCCTTCACCTATGCTAACATGGGACTTGTAGGGGATTATGTAAGAATAAAAAAAGTTGATGTTGATGTTTACGTGTATTCTTAAGTAATATACACTATGCAACCTTTGAGAAACCCTTATTAACTCACATGCTTGTGCATTATGCTTCCTTTCCATTGTTAGGTCAGTCATGCTTTCTTAGTAGGGATTTTTTTTAAGGTAAAGACAAACGAGATGTTGAGTTTGAGGTATAGTTATCAAGGCTCTATAATACATAATTTGTAGCATGTTGTAGAGTATTATATTAGTTTTTAGGCCATTTATATTTTTATAATTATTTATGAACGTTTGGAAATGAAATGGTGACAAAGATTGCAACTTTTAGTGCAAACTCAACACTAATTGATCCATCGAAATAAAGGATCTATTGGGCAAACATAGGTTGATCAAACAACCTTCCAATGAAGCTCTTAGAAAAAATATGCATCAAAAGAGCGATAGGGAAAGTTCAAGGTCGACTATCAAATTCTTAAAAATCATAACAATGCATTTCATATTTTTATGCAATTTATTTACTCCAAAACTCAATCCTAACATGTAGGGTAATTTTTGTTGGTGTTGGCATATGTGTTTTATTTAATGTATGTTTCATACCTTGTGTAAGGATGATCGTTGATGGCTCATTCGCCCACACAATTAGAATGCATTTTGAGTTTGACCACATATGGATCATATGTTTACATAGCAAGTTTCAATTTAGTTTGAGGGTCTTGGAAACGATTTCAAATCGATTGGTTCAAATCGATTCAAGATTAAATTGTACCATTCTAATGTTATGGTCAATTCTTGGCTTATTCGAAGTTGATTTGATAACCTTGACAACCCTCTAATTGAGTAGTCAACAAGGGATAGTTGACTAGTCGATGAGGATTAATTTGATCATTTTGAAAAGGTCAGTGAGTAATTGACGAGGTTTACTATATTTCTATAAAGACCTCGCACTTTCTCATATTTTGTTGGTCAAAATTTGAGAGAAGCTCTGTACAATTGTTTCCAAGCTTTCTTGTTCCTTTTTTGATATGTTTTCTTAAGTGTCGGGTTCAATAAATAGTGTGCATTTGTAAAGATAGGACATCATAGAAGGTCTCTTTCATAATTTCAAACACTAGAGTATAAAAATTGTGAAATTGAGTGAAATTTATCGAGAGATAAGATGCAATGTTGTCTAGTGAAAAGCCATATCATTTTAGTAGTTTCTTACCGTATTAGTTTTCCAATAGACATGTTGCGAGGTCATAACAATTAGAATTTATTGAGTCATTTGTGGTTGATTGCATCACGTAGTGATTAAGCTTCGAGCGAGCTGAATCTATTTGGATCGAGTGATATATAGATAGCATGACAACATATGCATAGTAAAACAAGATGCTTAAAGTATTAGAGGTACTTTTTTATATTTCTAAGTTGTGAACCAATGTTTATCTTAGTTAATTGCTTGTTTCCTATACAACCCGTTGAGCTTATGTTTTATTATTAAACGATATCTAATGACCATGATCACAAAAATAACACTTAAAAAATATTAAACGAGATTTAATTAAATAGTATTGAATATTGAACATATCTAAATAAACGTAGTTCAATCTAAATAATATTCAACGTGAAATATTTTTAATAGTAAAAACATATACGCTGGACATAAGGATATTATTTTTGTGATTATAATTTTTAAGAGTTATATTTGATATTTTTCTCGACAAAAACTTGTTAACTTTTATTTTTTATTTTATTATTATTATTATATCAATAAAATTAAATATGCTGCAGAAATAAAAATAAAATAAAAATGTATAACAATTCAAATGCAAATCACTTATCTTTTAATTAGTATAGAACAAATATGTAAGCCTCTATGACATAAATATGAAGCAATGACTCAAATCTCAGTATGTGTCCTCATTTCTTGTAAATTTGAGATAAAGGCTAGAACTAGACATTATAAATGAAGAGCCGGAGGAACTTAACACTATAATTATCTTTTAAATTACAAAAAAAAAAAGGAATAGCAATAACACTATGAAGATTACCTCACAATATGAAACTTGGTTTGAAGCTTTACTGAAAAAGCAGCTTCTCCATATTAAAATATGGAAGTCTCTATGACATATCAAACACAACAAAATGATAACTATATTTTGTTGGTAAATCAATAGATCTCCACAGACTAATCAAAGACAGCATGTACAATCAATCTAGTTTTCAACTCGGCAGTTACTTAACAAAACCACCCAAGATGAGACACCGTCCCCAAAAAATGAATTAAATATCATAAAAGGAAGGATACAACAGAACCATTGTATCAGTTCTTTCCTGTCTTCAGCTTCTTCTGAAACAGGCTAGAATCCTCACCAATTCCCTCCCTAGCATGTTTTGTTCCTTGATTGTAGTGGGACAAGATTTCATTATCCTAGTGCAAAAGGAAACAAATGTTAAGATATTTCCTTGAATTATGTGAGTTCTCTGAAACTTCATCTCCTAAAATGCGATGCGATTTGGAGTTTGTTTGCCTTACTTTTTATTAAAAATGATTTCAGGAAGAAACACATTGCACTTTTGTAAGCAAGCACAAAATATGTTTTTTGAAATCGAAAAGTGCTTCTAACAATTTTTTTCCTGTTTGATCCTAAAGGCTTTTATAGGGTCCAAAAGTAGAAACAATTAGACCCTTATTCCATCATGTATGCAATATTACCTTAACAAATGATTTTGCTACGGCAGCTTTACTACTTGCTCGCTTCCCAAGCTCAATTTGAACTGAGATGCTGGCTTGAGACAAATCCACACCAGAGGCCTGTAGTGCTTGTGTCAAACTATGTAATAACCTGCTTCATACCAAAATCACTTATGTCACTGATTCATCAAACTACTTTTACTTGCATCTAGAAAGAGAGGGGGGAGGAGTAGACATGCAGTACAAATCTAACACGTCCTCCCTATACTTGCAACTAGAAAATAAAACATCTGTCTACTCTCTAGCATGATGTTGCCACAAGCAGAGCGAGTTTACTGTATGCTTTGTACATTCTTTACATCTCTGAGGTCCAATCATCTAATTCAAGTAGATTTTAACAGAACATTGAGTAAATACAGTCAATCCTTGAGTACTAGGACATTTACAACCATTAATACTTATGACCACTAATAATCAAATCATTATACATTCATACATGTTCCAAGTTGTTATCATATACATCGACCCAATCACCGCATGACATACCTGTAGAGATAGAGTAGTGACACTATACAGTTATGATAAGAAGCACACCCAAAGTTTCATTCTATAATAAGTGCCTCAAATTTGCTGTCTCAATGGTCCTTCACCAGGTATATCAGTATGCACTAGCTACGATACATATTCAATACCATAATCTCTGGATTCATAATTTTCTCCAAACGAGCAAGAAATGGGAACTCAAGAGTAAATCAATGCAAACAAGCTAGGATGAATAACAGGGAATACAAAATTAATGGGAAGTTTCCAAAAATACTCACCCCTGGGAATATGCACTTGAGACGCTAATCATACCAGCTTCAATTGTCAGGTTCTGTTCTTTAATCTTATCACTCGTATTGGCACCATCAATGGAATTACAGGATCTCATCT
This sequence comes from Hippophae gyantsensis, assembly GCA_030763125.1. Lineage (NCBI taxonomy): Eukaryota > Viridiplantae > Streptophyta > Magnoliopsida > Rosales > Elaeagnaceae > Hippophae > Hippophae gyantsensis. The sequence goes on along the minus strand of CM061038.1, from coordinate 9,150,740 downwards.
GACATGGTTGAGAAAGAGCCTGAGAAAATGTATTTTCTGCTTCACATGGAAACCTTGGGGGAAGGTGAGATAATGCCCCGGTACTCCTGACAGATGAGAAGTAATTTGGCTGCAGTGACATGGGAAAAGGTATTGCCTTATTTGTCACACCAGGTTGTGAATCCAATGCTTTGAAGGTAGTTGCAGTACTTGTGTCAGATTCTACTGTGTTTTGCACGCTTCCCGGAACTGTTAGAGAAGAGGAGGCATTTTTCTCGTCCAACTTAGCAAATCCTAGTGGAGGAGAGGACACAGTATTTATGCCTTGAGATTGATCAAAGCTTTCCCCAAGTCTATGACTGGTACCCTGATTCAATCAAAGGGGAGACCATGAGTTAATTGGCTTTAGAAAATAATTGGAAGTGTACCTAATTTGGGATGGCAACCTCCTACTTTAAATGCCTACATTGCCAGAGTTCAATTGGCAATAAACAATAAGAGAAAGCAAGAAACCTTAAATGGAATATGTTTGAACATTTTGCAAACAACGTTGACGTTCGAGCAAGAACTTACCCAACGCATCAATTTTGTCGGTTCACTGTTCCAACCTTGATATGATCCCTCAAACTTATGTACCTTTTCCTGTAAAAACTGAATATATTCGATAACCTGCAAAAATATTAGAAAAAACAATAGCTCAACAAATTGACCTTTAAATGAATAAAAGTAATAAAAAAATACCACTCTTTTGACATCTGAGTACCTCTAACAAGAAAGACGCCTTGTCTCTCTTTTGGTCACTATGAGGAATAAGTTCTCTCAGTGTCTGAAATCTACAACAAGTAAAAAGGAGAAAAAAGTAAGTAAAGAAAGACCTTCAAGCTCAATATATAAGAAACAAGCAACATCCACTACAGTAATTATATTGATGCCTTGATAGAAAGTAGGACCATAAGAAGACCACTAGAACCTATAATACATTGCCAGGAGAGCTACCAGAACCAGGATCCAAACTATTAATTCGAAATGGTAAGTAAGTAGAACAGAGCAGAGGGAGAGAGAATATTGAGTTCGACTGAAGTGAATCGGCAGAGAAAATAAAGACAGTTCTGTTTGAAAGTTATGGCACAAAAACTTACCTATCATTAATTTTGCTTCTTCTTCGCTGCTCTGTCGCAGAATGTTTCGACCGTGGCGTGTTATGCTTCTGTTCAGAGCTCTTATCATCAACTTTTACCCTCAACTCTGCGAGACAACAATAATATGAATAACAAAAGCTTAAACTGGAAATGGAATCCAAATTGGAAATGATGGTTTAAACATGAACTGATATAATTCAATAAAATGCTAAAACTGTTGAATATTGGCTCTAAAAGTAACAAATTAGTGGCATAATTTAGGGAAATTAGTGGCCTAATTTGTGGCTTAATTTGTGGCATGATTTAAGGAAATTAGTGGCATAATTTAAGGAAATTAGTGGCCTAATTTAAGGCTTAAATTATGGCACAATTTAGGAAAAGGGAGTCTTGCTTCATCTATAAATAGGGAAGAGTTCATGCATTGAAAAAACAAGGCAAAAATCAGAAAAATCAAAAAGAGCATAAGCAAACTCAAAGAGAGAAAATACTTGTGAGTTTGAGAGTTTTCTATAAATTTGGGGAAACACTTGAGAGATATTATTAGTAAGGAAATCTGTATCTGTATTCTATATATTTCCTACTCAGTTCAAATTATATCTGCTGACTCCCGTGGACCTAGGCGAATTGCCGAACCACGTAAGTGCAAACGTGTTCATTTTATCGCTTTGATATATTCATACAGCTATTTATTGCTTCAGCCCAACAACAAATTGGTATCAAAGCCAAATATAGCGGTATTATATATCAAATCGAAGCTCTCGGCGAGACGAACACAACGGTGAAAGAATCGCTCAAATCGGAAGTCGGAATCGCCGCCGAAGCTTCCGGTGTTGCTGCCAGCAGTCAACTCATAGAGTTGGACCGAGTCCACTCGGTCACTAGTGATATTTGGATCGAGTTGGTCCGTTTTCATCCGTTTTCGGTGAGTTGGATCTATTCCTAGCTAATTGGACCATTAGGATTCTATGGGACTCGTTTTTCAAATAAGGTATAAAATTTGGAAAAAAACAACATTTTAAGTTGTAAGTGCAAAATTTACATTATGCGCTTGTACTTATGGGCGATAAAAGAGAGATCGAAAGAAGGTGAACAAAGTGACCTTCATAAATTTGTCAAACAAAGTTGTTCTACTCGAAGAACTATGTTGTCCAACGCAAAGTTCGAGGTGGAGAAATTCGACGGCACCAATAACTTTGGCATGTGGCAATGTGAAGTATTAGATCTATTGTTTCAGAAGGATCTAATATAGCCTTGGAGACCAGGCCAGGAGATTATTCAAATGAAGATTGGAATTATGTCAGCCAGAGCCAATGACTTGTGGCACAATTCGGTGTGCTTAGGAAAAGATCGGAAATCTTGTGTCATGAAAGAGAATGTGCCGATTCTCGGGAAGAAACTAGAGGACAAGTACATGACGAAAAGTATTGAGAAACGGAACTCTACTTGAAGAAGAAACTTTTCCGTTTCGATCTGAAAAGGTACCACATGATTGAGCACTTAGATAATTTCAATAAAATTTTGGCGATCTACAAAATTTAGATGTTGAAATTATCGATGAAGATAAAGCTTTGTTGTTCTTGAATTCATTGCACGAGAGCTATGAGCATTTAACCCTGACCACGTTATATGGAAAAGATGAGGTTAAGTTCGTAGATGTTTCAAATGCTTTGGTAAATAATGAGTATCGGAAGAAGGGATCAACATGATCACAGAGACTCAATATCGGAAGCATTGACGATGACGACAGTAGGACGAACAACAAAAATCGGCGGATCAAATAATGAGGGGCGATCTAGATCAAAGTCGGGGAGATTCATCCAAGACGTCTGCAAAGGATGAGTGTGCCTATTGTCACCGAAGGGCATTGGAAGAAAGATTGCCCCAGGCAAGGACAAGTCAAATGCAAATGTTGCACAAAAGGCCGATGAAGATGAAGAATCAACCTTTTCGGTTCATCGTCAAAAACCTACTCGGATAAGTGGATCCTTGATTAAGATGTTCTTATCATATGTGTCCCAAACGGACATTGGTTTTCCAAGTTTTGAAGAGCTCGATGGAGGAGTTATGCTTATGGGCAACGACAATGCTGTCAAACAAAAGGGATCGGAACAATACGACTAAAGATGCACGATGGTACAATCGGACGACTTACAAATGTAAGGTATATTCTGACCTAAAAGAAAAACCTTATTTCTTTAGGTGTTCTAGATACGATGGTTACAAGGTAACATTGGAAAATGGAGTCTTGAAAAGTTGTACGAGGTGCATTTGTAGCGATGAAGGGTACTCGGAAGAGACGAACTTGTATTTCCTAGATGGGAGTACGGTTACGGGAAGAAGCTGTCTCAAGTAGTTACGAAGAAAAGACAAATGATTCTTCCCGCCGTGGCACGTGCGCTTAGGGGCATGTCGGTGAAAAGGCTTTACAAGCTTAATGAAGCAAGGTCTTTTAAAAGGTGCCAAAGGCGGAAAGTTTGATTTACGAACATTGTGTAATGGGAAAACAAACAAGAGTCAAGTTCGGCCTTTGCCATTCATCGTACTAAGGGATCTCTTGATTATATTCACACGGATGTCTGGGGACCTTCAGAATGCTTCAACTTGGAGGTAATTTGGTTTGTGACTTTTATTGATGATTTCTCTAGATATGCGGATATACCTTGTATGAGTCACAAAGATGAAGTTCTGGATATCTTTCTTAAATGGAAAGAAAATGATCGAGACTCGAGACGGGTAGGAAAATTAAAAGGCTCGGTACGATAATGGTGGCGAGTACAAATCGGATCCCTTCTTAAAGTTTGTCAAGATGAAGGGATAATCGGACATTTTTCGGTTCCTCGTACACCACGGAGAGAATGGAGTTGCGGAAACGAATGAATCGAACTTTGGTTGAGAAAGTTCGATGTATGCTATCTCAATCAAAATTGAGCAAGGCATTTTTGGTGAGGCTTTGTCATATGCAACTCATATAGTCAACGAGACTTCTACGACTGCATTAGATGGAAAAACTCCTAAAGAGGTATAGTGCAGGACAACACCTGCGATTATGATTCATTGCGAATATTTGGATGTCAGTATTTTTCATGTTAGTGAATCCAAAGCCCTGGATCTAGAGCGAAAGAAAATTTGTTTTCTTGGGCTTTAAGGAAGGAGTTAAAGGATTTCGACTTTGGTGTGGTGAATCCAAGAAGATCGTCTTAAGCAGAGATGTTACATTCGGACGATTACATTATCTTTGAGACGGACAAATTCGAGAGAAAGAGAATGAAAGTCCAAATACTCTTTCTAAGGTGATGCTTGAGACTCGGAAGATCCGAGAGAAAGATTACTTGCAGGTGCGTCGTGGTGAAGATGAAATTGATGATCGAAGAGATCTCGGTTAAGGTGGAGGTTCTACCATCGCGTCAATCAATGACGGAATCTGTGCCTTGCACTCGGCAGAAGGGAGATTAGAAAGCCTACCGGATACCACCAGACGTGGTAGCATTCGCACTTCCGATGAGTGATGATGATGTCCGTACCTTGAGAGAGCGTGCGAGAGAGTTGATAGTATGAAGTGGAAGATGGCAATGGATGAAGAGATGAAATCTCTACACGAATCGAGACTTGGGAGTTGGTTCAACTTCCCCGAAGGAAAGAAAACTATTGGTTGCAAATGGGTCTATGCCAAGAAGGAAGGTGTTCCCTGGTAAAGACAACATCGGATACAAAGCGAGGTAGTAGCAAAGGCTATGCTCGAAAGAAGGAATAGACTACAATGAGGTATTCTCCACTGTTGTTAAGCATTCATCTATTCGGATACTGTGGCTTTGGTAGCACGGTTTGATCTCGAGTTAGCTCGGCTTCGATGTCAAACACTTTCTCCATGGTACTTTGAACGAAGAAATCTACATGTCTCAATCGGATGGCTTCAAAATTCCAGGAGAGAGAATTGGGCTTGCAAGAGCAAGTCAATTTACGGTTTGAAGCGCAATCACCACGACAATGGTACAAAGCGCTTTGATAGCTTCATTAGAGAAGCGAGAAGTACACACGCGATCGGTTTGATCACTTGTGTATACTTTGAAACTCCCAGACGGTACCTTCGTTTATTTGCTCTTATATGTTGATGATATGTTGATTGCATCTAAGAAGCAAGGTGGAGATCGGCAGTTGAAGGCTACGGTGAGTTCGGAATTTGAAATGAAAGATCTTGGAGAAGCTAAGAAAATTCTTGGGATGGAAATCACAAGAGATAGGGGATTGCAAGCTTACCAATGTTTGTTTGACACGGACTCGATTATCTGAAAGAAAGTACTACAAAGGTTTGACATTGATGAAAAAACCAAACCCGGTAAGTACACTTGCTCCTCGCTTTCAATTGAGTGCATTGATGTCACTAGCACCAGCCGATGAGAAGAAGCCAAATGGAACGTGTTCCATATGCAAATGTTGTTGGTGCCTTGATGTATGCAATGGCACTAGACACGATATTTCCCATATTAGTATGGTGAGTCGGTACATGCGTAATCCGTAAAGGACAGCGACGGTGAAGTGGATTCTCTGTACATACGTAGTGCTTGTGGATATTGGTTTGAAGTTTGAAAGAGACAAAGGCGAAAGGCAAACAACTAGTTGGATATGTGGATTGACTATCTTTGGAGATACGGATAAACGTCGATCTATTTGGTTATGTGTTCACAATGGCGGGAGGACCGGTTGTTGGAGATCAACATTGCGATCCTTGTAGCTTTGTCTACTACGAGGCGAGTATATGGGCATGTGAAGCATTCAAAGAAGCTATATGGCTTCTCGGGTTGACTAAGGATTTGGGTATTGTTCGGAGCACGTGGAGGTTTTCTGCGATAGCAGTGCCATTTGTTTGGCAAAGAACCAAGTTCATCATGGTCGCACTGAGCATCGATGTTCGATTTCATTTTGTTAGAAATCGTCGATGAAGGAAATGTTATACTCGAGAAAGTCGGAGCTGAGATAACCCATGAGATATGCTTACAAAGGTGGTTACGGGGATCAAGTTTCAACAACTGGCTTGAACTTGATCAACATCTCTCGAGCTTAGAGCGCTGCATGATTGGAAATGACGTTATGAACTTTTCGCCAAGGTGGAGATTGTTGAATATTGGCTCTAAAAGTAACAAATTAGTGGCATAATTTAGGGAAATTAGTGGCCTAATTTGTGGCTTAATTGTGGCATGATTTAAGGAAATTAGTGGCATAATTTAAGGAAATTAGTGGCTAATTTAAGGCTTAAATTATGGCACAATTTAGAAGGAGTCTTGCTTCATCTATAAATAGGGAAGAGTTCATGCATTGAAAAAACAAGGCAAAAATCAGAAAAATCAAAGAGAGCATAAGCAAACTCAAAGAGAGAAAATACTTGTGAGTTTGAGAGTTTTCTATAAATTTGGGGAAACACTTGAGAGATATTATTAGTAAGGAAATCTGTATCTGTATTCTATATATTTCCTACTCAGTTCAAATTATATCTGCTGACTCCCGTGGACCTAGGCGAATTGCCGAACCACGTAAATTCTGCGTGTTCATTTTATCGCTTTGATATATTCATACACCGCTATTTATTGCTTCCGGCCACAACAAAAACTTGGCGAATTGCGGACTAATCAAATCGTTACAAAAGATACGAATAAGACTCAATTCGAAAAATGTCGAAGCAGTAGATATACCTTGGTGGGTGGTCGCAGAAGCAGACGCTTCTTTCTTAAGAACAAACTCTTCTTCGTCGTCAAATTCGTCATCCTGAGTATTTTCTTTGGCGGACTTTATCATCTCAATGAAGCTCCGGTTTCTCTGCCCTGGGGGCCTGTCGAAATTTCCATGAAGTTTTCCATTACAAGGATAGGCTTCCAATTGCAACTCATTTTGAAGCTACTAAAGTTCATGGGAAAATAGAAAGAATGAAGGAGAAAGTGACTGACTGAGATGAAGAGAGAGAAACCGAGCTGTTGCAATAGTTGTTGGAAGATGATAGTGACGGTCGCTCTGATGACGTCCATTGTCCTGCTCTAGTCGCTGGCTCTGTTTAGAAAACCAAACTACCATAAGTTTCCCGGTAGTTCGATTTGTAACCCGCTATTAAATCAAATCAAATGAGATCCACAGCTATGGCGAGATGTAATGAATATGAAAATATATATATTTTTCCTGAGTTTTCATTTCACTTTTCATATCTATATATATATATAAACCATTAATTTCTCTATATGAAAATATGCAGTTTTCCTGAGTTTCCATATACACTTTTCATTAAATTCTCTATGATAATCTTCAGAACAAAAAAAAATAATAATAATAATAATAATAATGAATACATAAAAAAATAAAATCTATAAATTATATTTACCATTCTACCATAATAAATATGTATATTAAAGAAATATCTAATTGCATTAATCCCATATAAATTATTAAATTTTTTTTCAAATCAATCTCACACATTAAATTTATTTTCACGCCGAATGATGTAATTTAGAAAACTATAAGTTAAACTCTTTATTAAAAATATGTAGAATAGAAAATTAAGTGGAGGTTATCTTTTTTAGAGAACATGCATTTTAATATTATTTAAGAAAGACATGCATCTTTAGGTTAAATAAATTTTGACCCCAAGAAATATTAGTGATAAATAAAGAAGCTCGGTCCATAAAATAAAGCCCGTTCCAATAGGTTCAAAATTAGTTTTGGGTTGCAGGCTATCCATAGTTACCACATTTTTACCCATTTTGAGTATAAATTTGGCCAATGACAGATTTGTTACCTCCATCGAGGCTCGAAACCACATTTAGTGGGGGCACTTCCGAACATTGACCAGGGGCTGAGGGCAAAATCAAAACAAATTATATTTAAATCTAATGATATACGATAGTTCTTAATCATTCCTGAATCCTGATAGACTGACAAAATCACTTTTAGGGAAAGAGTTTTTTTCCCCTTTATTTCTTGTCGTTTTTCATAACATTAATTGCCATGGCAACAACCACTGTACCCTTTGCAAAATTTCTAAGCAGTTACACAAGGAGGTACATAATATAAGGGATCCATATCTCATTTTACGAACAAAACGAGTGGATAGTTTTGTCGTTGAGTGTAATGTCAAAGCAAATAATAACAAACGCTTTAAATTCTTTTTTTATTAAACGCTTAAAATATTTTCAAATTAAAAAAAAATCTTAGTTTTTAATCATATAAAGAGAAATAGTAATATTATATATATTTTTTCACTTATACCGTGTTTTGAAGATTTGATAATTGGTTTTTTATATTTACAAATGATAAAATATAAGTGATGTGTGTGTGCAACAATTGATGCACATTTGTGGGTAATTAAACTTCCACGTTATATAAATTACTTAAAATATTCAGATGATTATAATGTAACTCTAATGCGTCTATTATTTTTATAAATCGGAAATGATACATTTTTATCAAGAAAAAGATTTAATTTTTTTAATGAGAAAGCACTTCAAGAAGATGGCAAATGTATAAACATGCAAACATGCTAAAGATTATGCGTATATAAAGGAGAAAATGGGCTATATTGTTTGTAAGTAAGGACCAAAATACCCTTAGAAAAATTGTAAAATTAAAATGGTAACGTTAAAAACACAAGTCTGACTCAACTTAATAAGATTTCATTAAGTTAAGAGTTGTACTATTTTGTTATTAGTCGATGTAGGACAATGATACTTAACAGTCTCCCTCCACATGACAAAAAAAGGTACATTAGCGTCACGATGAGACTATAGTAGAGCATAAGGTCCAAACACATAGAGACTAGGTACAACTATGATACCATGTTAAAAACTCAGAGTTAATTCAACTTAATAAGATCTCTTTAAGTTAAAGGTTGTCTAAGCTTATAAGCAGCATTGTTGCTTTGTTATTAGTCGATATAAGATAAGAATACTTATCAGGTAAGTAAATAGTTTCAAAAATGTTGAGCTCAATTCAAAATCCATTAGCTCACCAAGAATGAATTGAAAAAAAAAACTTATTCTGGTTCTTTATAAAGCACTACCAAATCATGCAAAATGTCATATTAATGGACTAACAAAGTATACATTAATGCAGATCCAATGATATTTGCTTTGCTTTGAGTGGGCACAAGGACGTAAGTTCAATCATGTCAAATGTAAAAAGTTCCGTGAGTTTGTATATAATGTTATTAAAATAAAGACAGAGAGATCAACTATGTATTTTCTTTATAATGCACGTTATAAAAGAAAAATAACAAAGCATGCACATGGAATGAATAATGATAGTATATGAATATATACATGAACATTTACCTCTAACGGCACGAGCTTTCTCTCTTATATTCTCCTTCCCTGTCTTTCCCTTCTTCACTGCAGACTCTTCCCACAAAGTGAATCCACTTCCAGTGTAAGAACTGCAGTTTGAATTCTCATCATTTATCTCAGTACTACTCGCTTGAGCTACCGAGTATATTGATGTTGCCTCTGGTTTTGGAACCTTTGGATTGAAATATGAAATGTTGCTGATACTGTAAGTCCCAATTCCACCAGGGAGAAGATGCTCAACAGAAGGAGGTGGATCTGCAGGAGGTGGTGGTGGTGGTTTTTCAGCAGTTGAAACCTCTAATGAAGCTTTCTCCTTAGAACAGGTCTTACCTACTCTTTCCTCTAATGGTTGTAAGAAATTATGAGTTCTAAGGTAACCTAGATCAATGTAAGAAAGAAAATAAACATAAGTTATAATTGGATCCAGAACACAACTATAGCACATGCATCCTCATGTAAATTTTTTTTAAATTTAAAAAAAAATTACGTTTTGATACCGAAAACATCATACAGATACAGAGATGCTAGATTGGTGTTGCAAGAGGTGGCGTCACATTTTGATCAAATAACGATTCCATTTCTTATTTTTATTATACATTTTTGCCATTGAGTTACTCACTCGAGTTAGTCTACTGAAAAATATGAAATGTAATTTTTCTTTTAAATTATATAAAATAAGTAATATCCTAAACTTATAACAATCCAATAAATTTAATGAATTTAATTGATTAAAATTTAATATTAAAATATATTAATTAATAAAAATTTGACTTAAATTATCTCGTACCAAACACATTAAATGTGAAATTTTAGACCAATTTTTATAAAAAATATATGAATTAGATAAATTTAATGTTATTTTGTAATTAAAAACTTTAAATGCCTTATAAATATTGTTTTCTCAATATTTTTTCATGGATAACAATTGAAGCATAAACTACATTTTCTAAATGCAGATTTCATAATCTAAAAATTTAGAATTTAGAATTCTTTTTATTTTGGTCCAAACAATAAGCACCCTATGATCTAACTAACTCTATAAACAGGGATGAAAATACTCGAACCTAATTTACTTTTAACACCCACTTAGCCGAGGGACGGAACCGATCGACTTCACAATGTTGAGGGGGTAACTTATTTATAATGTATTAAATATTAACAATTTAAATAACTAAATAACTTACATTATTAAACCATATATTTCAAATTTCAATCTAAATCCTCATATATCATATTTTGAAAAATATCATTATTCTTATTATTTGAAATACGAATAATGATATTTTATTCTTAAACAAAGATAGAAAACTTAGGTTATTATGCTAAATACATAAATTAAATATAATGGTATAGGCATAAATTTGAGGAAAAAAAAGATAAAGTTAGATGGAAAATATTTGTGTTACAAATTTTAAGTAATAAATTTACTTAGCGAACATTTTTTAAAATAGAAAAGAAAAAAATAGCAAATAAAATGTAATTTTTTTTATTATTTATTTTGATTGAATAGATGAAGTTTATTATTTAATAGCATGTATTCTCATGCTTAAATGGGCCTACTAAAAAGGCTGCATATAAAGAATTTATAATAAGATGCCGAAATGATATTTTTTAGTCATTTTTAAGAAGTACATTATTAACAACATAATTAATATTAATATTTTACTTTTTCCTTCCAGCTTAGGGGTGGCATGCCCCCCTTTTATTCCACTGCAGTTGCGTCCCTGTTTAGCCACATAAATGCATGTCATACCAAGAATTTAGGGTGTGCTTGTTTATGCACTCTTAATTGTGACTTCAGTCAAATGCCGTTTAAGGTAAAATATAATAATAATAATAATAATAATAATAATAAACTTTTAAAAATATGTACATTATTTGAGCTTATGACAAAAGGCATAAATATACTTTATAAATCTTAAAATCATTTCTAGTATTTTTTGAATTTATAGTTTGAAAGTTTTTTTCATTACAAGAAGAGCTTTTAGAGGGTTTAGTACCACTTGCATAAGCTACAATAAAAAGAAAATACAACAGTTTAAATATGAAAATATTCAGTTGCAAACAATACCTAGAATGTTTGAAATTTATGTCATAATTAAAATATGTGTGTAGTATATTAATTTTAAAAAAATATTCAGTTTTTTTTAACTAATCCAAAAAATCTAGATCTTATAATTTTAATAAATAGTGAGAATCGAGTTGAGAAATATGAAATAAATAAACTCAGGTATAAACAATATTGCCCGAGCATCCTATTAAAAACTTATTGAAAGGTGGTCGTTCTTGCCCTTGATATAGTAATATATATTAAAAATATAGTAGAAACTACACATCACCACTGGTTTTGAAGTAGTGAATACGTAACCTATTAGGTATTATTAGCTTAAAATGAGAGAACACTTAAAGGTATTCTAGTGATCTAATTAGTTGAATTAAAATACAGATAACGTATATCGTGAAATCAAATGAGTTAGTTTACTTAATTTATAAACATTTTGCGAGCTTTAAACACAAAATATATTTGTTAAAAATAATTACTATATTGTTTGCTCATAAATAATAGCATTTTTTTTACAAAATTTAATGATTATGATATTATATATATTATATTTTTTTTCTAAACAAAATTTTAAATATTTATTATTTTTATTTTTTAAAAATATAAATACGTAAACTCATAAACTATTTAATATACTCATATAGAAGTGATTTGAGTTGAATTCTACTAGTATAAAATTTAAATTAAATGAATTGGGTTACAATCCACCTAAAATAAGATAGGCTAACTCCAATGTTTTAACACATTTATCATTAAGCGTTAGAGTATAGATGTTCTAAAGTAAATATTTAATTTTAAAATAACTAACATAATATAAAAAATATATATAGAAAATTATTGAAAGAATTTTTAATTTTAAAATATAAATATTAAATAAATAAAGATATAAAAATTATCCTTCTAACACATTATTTGATGAGCAAATCATATCATGTACGTAGTAATGAATTTTTTTTTAAACTTATTAGAATTGCTTTTCTGGGAGAAAACATTGAAATAAAATAGGCAGTTCGAAATAATATGCAATATTTATTTCAGAATAAAACTAGCATATATTTAAAAAAGGATAAATTTTGAACGATAAAATATATCTTTTTATTTACCTTGAAAATTTATTAATGATTTACACCATCTCAATTAATTGAAAAAATAAAAATTTACATCAACAAATATTTAGAAACTCAAACGATTCAGCATTTAGGAAATTAATCTTTTATTTATTTAAGAAACTAAGAGTCTGGAAAGATTCACTTTTTATTTAGATAAAATTAAATGCCAAATAGTTGTTTTAAAAGTAATATATTTTTAAATTTATAATTAAATCATGTACTTATTTTTCAAAAATTATATTATTTACACCAAATGTTATATTAATTTTAAATTATATATTAAATCAAAAAATTAAAATAAATAATAATAATAATTGAGCCTACCCTAAATGAGCAAGCTTTAAGTTGTATATAATATAATTACATAAAATTTATGATAAATATTTTAAAAAAATAAATAGGATTTAATTAATATTTAATTTATAGATATAATAATAATACTATAAAAATAATTTTATTATAAAAATTTATTTAAATTAATATTTAATTTATTTTATATTTTTCTTATATTTTAAAAATAAAATTAAAACATTTTTTCAAAAAAATAAAAATACATAATTTTAAAACTAAATTTTCAAATAAGATAAATAAAATATTCAATATGATTTACTGATATTAAATTTCTTAAACGTCATCTTACTTTAAAAAAGATAACTATAAAAATTATATATATTTAATATTATATAATAAACATATTCTAAATATCATGCAAACTTTCATCATTTATTTTTAATTGTTTGAAGTGGATGGTTATTCTCACATCTTATTTTAATATTTTAATATTATATTTATTATTAATTTTAAAAATTTTAGAAAACGATAAATTTTAATTGACCTATAATAATTATATTAAAAATAAAAAATATTTTTAATAATTTTAAAAATTAACAATAAATATATTTAAAAAAAACTTGTGAAAATAACCAAACGTTGCCTGAATAAGAATTTTTTTTTATCCATGTATGGATCACTATAATACGTAAATAAAAGTAAACGCTTAAAGTTCACGGGAGATGGAACTAGTTACAAAATGGGTTCTTTTAAAAAAAAAAAAAGGAAGGAAGGAATCATATATGATGTATCTCTAGCCTGTATTGATGCTCAAACTTGAACTTCGCACAATCGCAGATCCAAGTTTTTTTTTTCTTCAATTTTTGGACTGTACGGAGAACTTCAAGCATAACAGATCCAAGAGTTTTTTTATTTTATTTTTCTTTAAGTTGTATCCAAGTTTTAATCCTACTTGTTCATTTTCAATGTTTTATTCACATCGGTTGTTGCATAATAACAATTAAAGTTCTATTGACAAAAAAAAAAAAAAATTTAAAAAGGATTGCTAAAAGCCAGAAGGGTCACGCACGCTCAACAGTAATTTGATGAATGAACATAAAGGGCGTGTTGAACAGTAAATTCATGAATATCATGCTACCTATAACATTAGGGAGTGGTTTTGTGATGTGTCAAATCAAGTTTAACATCACTATGGGCCCCACTTGAAACGCAAATGCTGATCGTGTTAACAGACACAGCCCTTTCCCTTTCGGATTTCGCTGCCTATTAAAAGCTTGTGAGTTATGGCCCAGATCTATGATTCAATTACAGTCACGTGCATGCATAATCGCATTGTGAGCTGATTATCTGAGATATCAGATATTTCTCACGCATTTAATTCTAACATAAAAATTACATGTAACCAAAATAACATAAGAATACTAATCCAATTACACTAATAGTTTTATTTAATAATTAAGGTATAATTAATTATAGAGATTAAATGAATACTATTTTATTTGTGATAATAATAAAAATATTGTGGTGATATTATTATTTTCACAAAATTTTCATAATTTTTTTAAGATGATAAATTATTAAAAAATAATTATAACTTACCTTTAAGGTTTATTTTGAAAATAGTCAAATAAGTCGTGTTAAAACCGAAATTGACAATATAAAATATATTAACTAATACAAGGAAAAATTTAATTTACATATTATGTAAAATTAATGGTTTATATGGGGCCACGTATCTTACAAAATAGGGTAAATTATAAATACCTTCATTTAAATTTTATAGATTTAAAAAAAAATAATTAAATTCTTTCTTTTTCACTGTTTATTGTTCGATCGTCAAGGAAGATATTGGAAAGAAAATTATAATATTACGGAAACATATTGTAATATAAATTAATAATAGAGGGATGTAATTTTTTATGTTTTAAACTTAAAAAGTGTATTTGAAATGTTCAAAAACATCAGAAGTTCTATCATAATTTTTAGCAAATTATCTAAAAATGATCTACACGATATTACGAGCAATTTGGTGTCCCAGACATGTTAGTCGGTTAGTGGGACTTAAGTGAATATTTTAAAAATTTAGGGGAAAAAATTAATAATTTATCAAACTTCAAGGAGGAGGGGAATAATTAGGAAAAGAAAATAAATACCTTGTGAAGATGGTCTTGGATCTTGATGAGCAGTTGGATGACTGTACAGTGACAGAAAGTCATGCGTTGGCTTAACTCCTCCTGTGTAGAAAAACTTTGAAATCACAGTTAGATAAAAATAAACTAATAATTTACCCGAAAAAAAAACAGACACAAAAACAAGAACGATTCGAAAAACAGTTTATGAACTTTAACGAAAATCTGTTTTGATGAGTTATTAATGGATGAAAAAAAAAAAAAGAGGAAGATCAACACAAAATTTAAAATGACTCTACTTTCGGTAAATTTAATACCTTCGGTTCCATAAGGACGGGGTTGAGAAAGCTCCATCTACAGTTTTGAATGTTTATCCTAACTGACTGGCTTTATCTTCGTTATAATTCTATGGAATTCTCCAAAACGGTGTCGTCTGAAACCTAAACTTTCGCCGGAATCTAGTGGAATGATTCAGAATTTCAAGGTCGATGAAGACAAAATGAGCCTTTTGGGACACAAATTTGCAGAGAGCATAACAGATCCACAATTAATTATTTGTAAAAAGATGTAAAATTTCTGGAAATTAAAAACACATACGCTTCGTAAGACAATCGGAAGCACATTCACAGTAAAGAAGAAAACCGATAGTTAGCTCCGATTCAAAATCATGTAACTGAAAAACTAGTCTAAAAATTCGCCAAAAGCCAGGAGAATTTGTTTTTTCCTGAACGTGGTTTTTTTCTCGAGAAAATTACCTCGCCGATTCCCGAGAAAATTCCTCTCCAACAAATCCAACGCCGAATCAAATCCTCAGAGAACACTTGACAGCATGAAATTGAATAAATCTGCAATGAAATTAAAGTTATATATAGAGCTATATGAAAGAAAAAAAACTGAATTATGCACAATTAATCAAATTTGAATTAAGTGAAACCAGGGAGGAGGAGATCCAAATTTTCTAGTAGACGAAAAAGCACATTAGAATTAACAAATAATTTTTGATAGAAAGAACTAACACAATATATAAACATGTGCAGATGAAATATATTGATGTGTATACTAGTTTACCTTCGATTCAAAAGTCTGCAATATACGTGCAATCTCAATTTCAAACAGTCTCAACAATAATCCAAACCTTGACTACTGATTGAAACTAAGAACATGAAAAGCGCTTAGAATTCAAATTACGCTTTGGAAAAACAACATTTCAGATTCAGATCGAAATGCGTTAGACGATGAATATTTATTATTATACGTAGAGTTATCTACAAAGTATCTATCTCTCTCTCTCTTAGTTCTTTCTAAATGCTTCGCTTTGACAACGAACACTAGGATGATAGTTGGAGCTTGAGCTCTCTCTATCTTCTTTCTCTTTGTGCGTAGGTGCTTTGGTTGAATATATCTTTTATACAGTCTCTTCTTTGCTAGCTCTATAGTTTGCCTACTCTCAGTCATTCTCATTTTTTTCCCTTCTTTTATGTTTCTTTATATTTATTATTTCAAGTGTAAATTTCTGTTGGCTGTAAACGCCGTTTAAATGACGACGTTGCGGCGGGACATAACGCCGTTAAGATCTAGACTCGAGGTTGATTAAAAGATAATTGGTTAGGGGGTGTGGGTGGGGGTGGCTGTTTCTAGCCGTCTACTCTGTTCGTTACATGGGATTATGGTTCACGGAACTCTATGATACATTTTTAGTTTAGTTTATTTTATTTTATTATATATATATATATATTCGGCAATCCCGAGTAATATTTTATGTTTTCTTATTTTAGAGAATTTTTAATGTTTTCGGCAATCCCTATTAATTGATAAAATACTTTAATTTTATCTTATTTAATCTTTAATCACTATTTTTTAAAGATAATAGATTCAACATGTCCTTTTTGCCCACCGAAGTAAAAACATTTTCTTCCATATTTTTCATAAAAAATAAATCATGCGTTGTCCAATGACTTGTTGATTTATAGAGTACAACGACACAAAACAAGACATTTTTTCCAACACAAAGTTCAGTGTGTGTGTGTGTTTTTTTTTCTTCTTTTATTACTAATACAAAATTTAGTTGATATTGTGATTGTTCAATGATTTTAATTTAGGACGAGGTGTTACAAAATTTGTTTAGATTATATTATTTGTAATGTTTAATAATTTAGATTAAAAAAGATATCATTTAATTTTTTAATTATATAAAAAATAATATAATATATCAATTTTTTTAATTTATAATTAAAACACGCGCATTTAATAAAAATAAAAATAAAATTTAATATGAAATTATTTAAAAAAAATTCAAACAACTTATTTAAATATATATTTTAATTCTCAATAAAATTAAAAATTAAAAAATTAAAATAAAATAATGATAATTAAAAAATATTAAAAATAAATATTTTATGAATTTTATTTCATATTAATTGTTATTTTATCATTGTTAAATACTCATTTTTAATCATGTTCAATAATTTAATAAAAAATAATAATATTTTAATATAAAATTATTAAAATAATATAATTTATTTTTAATTGATTATTTTTACAAAACAAAGCAATTAAATGACATTGTTTCTAATCTAAAGAATTAGACAATACAAATAAACTAATCTAAAGAATTTCTATAACATTTTTCTCTTTAATTTATTAAGGGCAAGGAGTGTGTGAGATTACAAAAATGAGTGATTTATTCATATTGTTTTTAACTTAAGCGTTTTAGTCACTTAACTTTTAAAAAATGTATATTTTAATCTTAAAAGCTCAAAATTACATGAGTTATGTGTTATCCTTTTGAGATTAGAATGTACTGTTTTAAAATTATAGTATTTTTTTTAAGTTGTGAAACTAAAACACTTTAATTAAAAGCTATAAGATTAAGAATTTATACTATTTTTAATAATCTAGTTCAAGATTTATGCTAAGTTTTTATTATATCACATAAATTTAAAATTTATCATATAAATTAAAAAAATAACATATATATATATATATAACAATCTTGCACACGGATCTTTAAGATCTTTAATTAGTATATATGACACCCCAAATAATTACATCAAAAATTAATTCCTACTTAAATAAAAAGGTATCAGAGGTATATAGTTGAAGTAAAGATTATTACGAGTTATTATTTTTTATATATAAACTAATTTAAATAAAATAATTAAAATTAGTGAGAACAAATTTGAGATAAAATGACGAAAGCATATGATTGAGATTACATTCTTAGCCACAATATTGGGTTTTAATAATAAATATAAAAATTCATTCATTTTTCGATCTTAAATTTGTTACGTCATTAAGAACTAATAATTTTAAAAACTTTACTTTTGAGACATCTATTTCGCTCGAATATTTCTACATCTTCACAATGATCAACTGATAAAAATGATTAACTTATTAATCAATCTTAATTATTTAATAACTTAAACTTATGCTTGTTACTATATTTAATCAAACAATACTATGCGCGCTACTGCAGAGGACTCGGCAGATGCACGTAGCTAGACGCAGATCGAGACTTTTTGACCTTTTTGATGATTTTGATCCATTTTGTTTAATTTTTTCATTTTTTTCCTCAACATATTTATGATATCTTCTATATTTTTCTTCAAATTTTTAAATTATTTTTGAATAAAATTACTTAAAAAACAATAAAAATATTTGTGATTCAAAAAAAATATTTTTTTTATAAAAATATAATAAATTATACAAATATAAATCTATTTAATCAATTAAAATATATTAAATCACAATAATTTTAATAATTTTTAAACACTCATCACAACCCCCAACCAACTTCTTATTAGTCCCTTAGTAAGAGAAGCAATAAAAACTAAAAATTAAACTATTATAAATCACTTTCTAGGATTGACACAGTTGTATTTAATGTATGTAACAAACCTTTAAATCTCTAAGTTATCTTAGTGGACGAGTTTGAGTCTCTTGAGGGTTTTCAGTAATTACACCCACAAATATTAATCTAAATGTAAAAAATAAAAAATAACAAATCAAACACTAAAATTATAACAAACTAAATAAAATAAAAAATTAACTTAAAAATAAAATAAAATAAAACAAGAAAACAAAACATAAAAATTTCTTATACCTTTTAATCTTCTTTAAGATCATAATAATTAGAATCGAAAGCATAAGTTATTTCAACTTCTTAAACAATCATAGTTTATAATATTATTTAGTTGAAAATCATTTTCATACTTCATTTTAAAAATGTTTCAATTCAAATTTACCCAATTTTAATGTCAGAAATTTGAATTCGCTTTGACTCTACTCATCACGAGTCAATACTCTCAATTCTCTAAATCCTATGGGTTCAAGCATTCATACTGAGACGTATGCAAATATAATTTATGTTTAGAAATGAACTAATAAGTTCACATACTTATAAAAGAAGAAAGGTTAAAAAATAGTGTATAATTTCGATCTCATGAAATGAATCAAATGTATAAATTATAAAGATATCATATATATTATTTTCATACATTAATCAAACTCATTAAGTAAAAATTTCAAAATATATACCTTTTAGAAGTATAGGAAAAATAAATGCAATGACTTATAGGAGAATTATTTCCTATATTTCTTTTGTACTAACCAACTCTCACAATTGTTAAAGACTAAAAAGGTTGTAGTATGTATATTATACTATATATTCTTTATCTCTCTATTTTTTAAGAGATTTTTTAACATATTTTTTTAGAGAGTAGACCAATATACAGATTGTATATTTTTGTAGGATTTTGGTGAGTGGTAATTTTATGGATTTTCTGTTTGATTTTGGTTTAGGTAACCCCAGATATATCTCTTTTTGGTAGAAATCATAC
Source organism: Hippophae gyantsensis (assembly GCA_030763125.1). Lineage (NCBI taxonomy): Eukaryota > Viridiplantae > Streptophyta > Magnoliopsida > Rosales > Elaeagnaceae > Hippophae > Hippophae gyantsensis. The sequence goes on along the minus strand of CM061038.1, from coordinate 9,130,875 downwards.
ATGAATGAGATAAAGACATATACTATAAATTTATACTTAAATCATTTAATCTAAGCAAATGAAAATTAAATATACAACACTCTATTAAGATGAGAAAACTCATATATTCAATAAAGATCATATAAAATTTTGAAGAAATAGAATAAGTGTTTTGAGTAGAAAGAAAATATTTCACTCAAAATAAAGGAAATTAATACTCAAATAATATCTCATAAAGTAATCTCCACTATTTGATTTATAAACATTGATTTTGGGTTCATTATAATTTTCACACTTTATCATGAAATACTACTTATGACAAAAACTAACTAATTACCATATATTCCATGATATATTTTCAAAAATTACTCTAACAGTGTAAAAGACTTAACTATTTACTTAAATTTAATTTAAGAAAATCATAAATTTTTGTGAGAAATTTTTTAAAACTATTCCTAAAATTCTAAAAATTACTAAATCATACAAAGAAAATAAAATCAAACATAATAAAAATGAATATGTGAACATAAATTTTTTTAAAATTAAGCATGGTAACTTTTCACCACACCAACCTATAATTTACATTGTCCTCGATGTAATAATTGTAAATTAAAGATAAAGAAAAAAGAAAAAAAGTTACCTATTTCTTGAGAATGTGCAAGAAATGATGAAAAAATACAGATGTATCCATCATGTTCATTAGTAAAGTCCACATAGACATATCGCTCTAAACTTCTAACATCTCAAAAATTATTTTTAGTTTTAATAATTCTAAAATTATTCACATGTAATTAAACTAAAATAAACAATAGAAATTGAATAACTAAAAAAATAAAAAATTACCTAAAATGATGGGTTGTCTCCCATCTAGAGCTTAGTTTAATGTCTTAGCAAGACGTAGTTTGGGAGATTTCATTTTAAGTAAAATCAATATCCCCACATCATTGAGTCAATCAAACCTACAGGTAGGACAAGGTTATCTACCTATACGTTTTAAGTTATATCCTATGAATTTTCAAAAAAATTGTTTACTTAAAACTAGGGACACCATTGTTGGTTTTAGATAACCCACTCCTACGTGCAAGTCAAATAAATAAGGCATCAAAACACATTTGTACTTAGATCTAACAAAACAACTACCTCATTTAATCATGGATTGTGATTAAAAACTTTAAAATTTTAGAGATAGCTTTAGAATTTTTTTTAATTAATCTAACACTAACTATTAAAATAAATACTAAATAATAAAAATAAAAATTAAGTAAAAGAAACAAACAAAAGCAAATAATAAAAGAAAAATAAACAAATAAAAGAAGAAGAAAAATAAAGTTAGTAAAATAAACAAAATAATTATACAGATTTTATAATATATATAATACAAATAAATTTTATACAAATTTTGATACATATAATTATATAAACTTAAACTATACATATTTATAAAACACTCTATTTATCATATAATACAAATAAATATACATGATTAAATTATAGAAAATAACTATGTATATTATACTCTATCTAATATATAATTTAAACATATTTTTATACAAATAAATATACATGATTAAATTGTACAGAATATAATACATTCTATCTAATATATAATACAAATACATTTTTATGCATGTTATATCATACAATATTTACAAAAACTAAGTTTATCTATAAGTTAAATAATATAATCAAAATTAACTAAGAATGCTCGCAGGAAAGAATAGTAGGGAAAAACCTCCTTAAAAATCATCATCTTAGATAGAGCAACGTTCCTAGGAAAAACTAGTGGCATAAAGGCTTTCAAGAACTAGTCTCATAAACATAACTCCTTTAGATATTTACTTTCCATGCTATTACATGGTTAGTTTTTTTTAAATTAATTTGTTTTTGATTTTTTAAATTTTTTTTAGAAAAGAAAATAACTAAATAAATTAGTTTAATTTATTTTATTTCAAAATAAAAAAATTACAATTATTTACGACACAAAAAGTTTTCAAAATTTTGTTAAATAATTAAAAAACTCTATTCTTTCCCCAATAACGGCACCAAAAATTTGATGAGACAAAACCAACATCTATTAAGTAATACCGATTTTGCAGATATTTTGGTTTTATATTTGTAAAATTCTCACTAGTGCACGAATCAATTTTAGAAAATAATAAATATACTTCCAAGGTCAATCTAAGGAAGAAATATACATGATTTTTAATTTATTATTCAAACTTTTAAAAATTAAATTAAATCCTAAACAACTTGTCACGATATTTTGATTTTTTGTCTTCCCTAATCTTATAAAATAAAAAAAATAAACATAGATACATATTCAATAAACAATTATGCAAATTTTTATCATTCGTAATAGTGGAGTATTTATGGATATAATAATTAAGTTAATTATGCTTGCTCGTATTATTTAGGTTATTAAAGATATAAATTGATATTTATTGATTCTCTCTTCTTTATATAAATACCACATTTTGTGGGTTAGATATTTTTTGTTAATTAAATGAATCAATTAACACCTATGGGTGTGATCGATAATTAAATTGGTTAATTAAATTAATTCCTTTTTTCTAAGAGATTGAAAATGATTCATTTAAATGCAACCTTTGGTGGGATTAGACATTTTAAACTTTATTCAAGGTGTCCAAATTTAACCTAAGAATTTAATTATCCGAGTACTAACTTTCAAGTTTTAAAACCATTACTGAAAATATATTGTCAATACATTTTCGAATAATAGTTCTTATAATTTTTTTTGAAATAGAGCTTTACTCTAAGTATCGAACGATTGTACCAACAAATAAAAGGACACTACTCGAAATCAGATCGAATAATTAAATCTTAAAATCTAATTTTTAGATTTAAGTTTGTAATGAAAAATAATAGATTTTTCTCTAACATCCTTAATATAAAATCTTAAATAAAAAGAAATCAATTTATTTTATAGAAATGTTTTACCTATTTAATATTTCGTAAGCATAACAACATTATTATTATATCATATTTACAAACAGACAATCATGTTGAATTTAATCACAGACAAATTAATTATAACATATAAGAATAAAATATAAAAATAACTATAAACAATTCAATTTGAAATTATACCTCAAAAGAATACTTACAGAACTTTGATGCCAGTTCCATTTCTAGAAAACCTCCAAATGGACTTGCATTTCTATTTATTGAATCAAAAACTAGAAATTTACAAAAACATAACTAGTTCTTCTAAAAAAAAGAACTTTAAAATTAAAAAACTAAGAAAGCTTTCTAGAGAGAGAGATAAGAGATTTTGAGGGATGATTTTTAGAATGGGGAGAGGGTCCTTTTATAGGTGAGAAAAAGGCTAAAAAGTGAAAAAAATATCTCAAAATTTAGTCTTTGATGTGTTTGGACAGACTCGCACGTATATGAGGGCACTCGTGCACGTTGATGGGCACCGATACGCTTGGGATTTGTGGTAGACTAGCGTTTGTATGCATGTAGCTTGGTAGATTGGCGCTGGCTCTCGACGTGACATGCATGTGGCTGTGCACGAATTGGTATTGGTCTGAGTGGGACTCGGTATGACATGTGCACGGCTCGATGCGGATTGGGGCATTTTTTTTACCTTTTTTTGACAATTTTGTCCAATTTTTTTATTTTTTCTCATTTATTTCTTAACATATTTGTGATGTATTACCTCTAGTTTTTTTCTTCGAGTCTTTAAATTATTTTTGAATGAAAATACCTAAAAAATAATAAAAATACCCGTAATTCTGAAAAGATAAATTTAAATAAAAATATGATAAAATCATACAAATATAAATCTATTTAATCAAATAAAATACATTAAAACATGATAATTTTAGTATTTTTTAAGCACTTATCAGTATCACAGTAGGAAAATTAAAACAAAAAGTAACATTTCCACACACCACCACCTATCACATATAGTCCCAATCATTGTCATCGTTTTCCTTCTCTCTTCTATCTCTATTCTCATAACTTGACCAATCTACCCACCACTACCACTAATCCTAATATATCCAACACCACGAGTCTCATACTCACCAATCATCCAATAGTGCCTAGTAAAGCCCCTAGCCTATTTTGACTCATCATTATTATGACCACCATATCATCCTCTTTCATAACCCCACTCACTCGTCTAACCCCATCCGCCGTCTCAGCCCATCAACCATTTAACTTTATCATTCGTCTAACTCCATGAGCCATCTACCTATCAACCATCTAACCATCTTCTTTGATTTCAAAATTATTTTTTTCCTATTCAAATATTTTTTTCCCAATTGTGGATTGTGCTTCTTTGATTTCAAATCTTCTTATCTTTGGTGTATCGTTTCCAATGATGGCTAGCGCATATGATTTCTCAAAGTATGTAATTTATGTTTATCTTGACATTGCCTTTTCTGTGGTTGGTATTGTGAATTCAAATAATTTGTATTAGGATTATAACCATTGTTTCACAGCCTTAAAAAAACTATGTCTTTTGTGTGATCTTGCATATTATGGACTCTTCCTCAAACAGTTTTCAGCCTAATCATTTTTCCCTTGGTATTGGAAGTTTCATAACAATTGTTATACTGAATAGAGATAACGTTTCTATTTGGAAATGTGGTGTTGAAACTACTTGTTAGGCCAAGGTTACCTCAAGTACCTCACAAAAATACCACACGCTATTGATAAACCATAATATGTCAAATGGTTACAAGAAGATACTCAAATGAAAATTTGGTTATGACATTATATTGAGCCTAAAATTTTGAGTATTATAGCTCAAGCCTGGACTGCAAAAGTAGTATGGGACAAACTTAGTCTCGTGTATGGTGGTAAAACAAACCATTCTCATATATGTAAGTTATATGCTTGATTGTTTGAGATAAAATAAAATGGTCATTCTTTGGTAGATTACTTTGATGAATTAGATATCATTTGGGAAGAAATAAATACTTTGCAACCCATTATTGGTAACATTGTTGATTTGATGAAACAACGTGATATGTTGCGAACTAGTAAGTTTTTATCAGGACTTCATGCTATATATGAATTTTCTAAAAAGTCAAATTTTGGTTGAGTTGTCTTTCCCAATTATAAATGAGGCATTTGAAAAACTATAAAGTGTTAACTTAGACAGTCTTTTGATCTCTCATAATACAATAGCTCTAGCTTTTGTTGCTACTCGTGAACACAATCTTGGTTGTGATCATAGCTTTAGAGGATGTCATCATTGAGGAAGATTTTATTGTCGTCACTGTCAACACACCAATCATCTATCAAAGAAGTGTTGGGACAAGTTTGGTAAACCTGAGTGGGCCAATCAAGTAGGTCATAATGATAATGACTCCCACTCTACATCCACTACTTCTCTATCGATGGTTGATTCTAATGCTTCTATTGCCACTATTTTTTTTAACTCTTCATCATACCTCAAGGTAAATCACCTTTTGTTCCTGATCAAATAACATTTAATGCCTAATTTGGTAATCTCACTATTTCCTCATCAAATTTATCTTGGTGTATTGATTTAGTGTTGCTAAAAAAATTATCGATGATCAGTCTATTTTTAATAATCTTGATCCCCATAATAAAGATTTATTTGTTACTCTTACTGATAGTTCCAAGTCTTGCATTGTAGGAGAAGGAACGTTCATGTTAAATAGTTGTTCTCCCATACCTTCTACTTTATCTATTCTTGAATATCCTATGAGTCTATTATCATTCAGTCAAATAACTAAGCTTTTAAATTATAAAGTCACATTCTTTCCTTTTTATTGTACCTTTTAGGATTTGGTCTTTGGGAAGACGATTAGTGGAGGTCATGAGGTTAATGGTATTTATCTCTTGTCAAAATCTAATGCTATAATTTTGGTGTTATCTACCATTAGCAATCATACTCAATGGCATTATCACCTTAGATATGCACCCTTGTCTCTCCTTCATCATATTGATATTCAGTCATTTGGTTCATCTATTTTAGAATGTGAGTTATGTTAGTTAAGTGATGAGACAAGACTAGCATCGAGTTAGCAATACTGATTTTGCAGATTATTTGTTTTATATTTGTAAAACTCTCACAAGTGCACAAATAATTTTATAGAAAATGTAAAGTATACTCCTAAGGTCGATCCAAGGAAGGAATATATGTGATTTTTAATTTATTATTCAAATTATAATAAATTAAAAAAAAATCCTAAACATCATGTTATGATATTTTGATTTTTTCTGTTTCTTAATCTAATAACATTAAAAAACAAACATATATATGGATTTAATAAAGAATAATGTAAATTTTTATTATTCATAACATTGGAGTATTTATGGATATAACAATTAAGTTAATTATGCTTACTCATATTATTTAGGTTAAAGATATAAATTTATATTTATTAATTTTTTTCTTTTTGGTATGAAATTGTCCTTAGGTGGGATACAAATTTTTTTGTTTAATATTAATTAACTAATATCCTTAGGTGAAACATATTAATTAATTGAGTATTAAATTTCAGTTTTATTTATAAGAAAAATGCAAACTATCTAATCACAGCTTTAAGCGTAGTCACTTAATTAGATTTTATTCAAGGTGTTCAAATGAAATCTAAGAATTTAATTATCCGAATAATAAGTTTAAGTTTTAAAATCATTATTGAAAATATGTTGTTAATAAATTTTTTCTTATAAAAACTTTTGAAATAAAGCTTCACTCTAACTACTGGGCGATTATACCAACAAATAAAAGAGTACTATTCTAAATTAGACTGGATAATTAAACTTTAAAATCTAATTTTTTGATTTAAGTTTGTAATGACAAATAATATATTTCTCTCTAATATCCTTAATATAAAATCTTGATTAAAAACAAAATCAACTTATTTTGTAGAAATGTTTTACCTATTTAATATTTTGTAAGTATAACAACTTTATCATTTATATCAAATTTACAAACAGTCAACCATGTTAAATGTAATCACACGCAAATTAAATAGAACATATAAGAATAAAACATAAAAATAACTGTAAAGAATTCATTTAACATTATATCTCAAAAGAATCTTTACAGAATTTTAATGTTAATTCCATTTCTAGAAAACCTCCAAACAGATTAGCATTTTTGTTTATCGAATTAAAAACTAGAAATTTACGAAAGCATAGTTAGTTCTTCTCAAAAAGAAAAGAACTTTAAAACCAAAAAAACTAAGAACTAGAAAGAGAAAGAGAAGAGATTTTTGATTTAAGGGATGACTTTTACAATGGGGAAGAAGGTCTTTTTATAGGTGAAAAAAGGCTAAAAAAGTGGAATAATATCTTGAAAATTTATTTTGGATGCGTTTAGATAGGCTGGCATATGTGAGGGGGCAAGATTTGCAGCATACGGGTGCTCGTTCATGCTGGACTTGGTGTGACATGCTCTTAGGGAACACGTCAAATAAGCGTAAGAGTGTGCTGGCCCGTGCGGAACTCGACACGGGCATGTACTGGCACACTTAGGACTCGGTGCGGGCGTGTACTGGGTGTGTGCTGGCTGTGCATAGACGGAACTCGCTATTTTTGACATTTTTTACTGTTTGAATGAAAATACTTGAAAAATAATAAAAATACTCGTGATTCCAAAAAGACAAATTTATATAAAAATATGATAAAATCATTCAAATATAAATCTATTTAATCAATTAAAATACATTAAATCCTCGTAATTTTAGTATTTTTTAAGCACTTATCACAACCTCCAACCAACTTCTTGCTAGTCCTTTAGCAAGAGAAACGGTAAAAACTAAAAATTAAATTATCTTAAATCACTTTCGTAGATTGACAGGGTTGCATTTAGCGTATGGAACAAGCCTTTAAAACCCTAGGTTTCCCTGGTGAATGAGTTTGAGTCTCATAAGGGTTCAATAATGATATCCACAAACATTGAACTAAATGTAAAAATTAAAAAGAAATAACAAAAATAAAAATGAAAAACTAAAATTATAACAAAATAAAAACTAAATAAAATCAAAAATTAAATTAAAATAAAATAAAACTAGAAAACAAAATAAAATAAAGCAAAACATAAAAATGTCTCATGCTTTTTAATCACCTTTAAGATCATAAATAAAATTTAAAGCATAAGTTATTTTCAAATTCTTAAACAATTATAATTTATAATAATATTTAGTTGAAATCATTTTCATATTTTATTTCAAAAATGTTTCAATTAAATTTACCTAATTTCAGTGTCAAAATTTTTGAATTCGCTTCGACTATATCCTTATAAGTCAATACTCTTAAAACATGGAATCCTATGGGTTCAAGCATTCATACTGAGGCATATGTGAATAGAGTTTATGTTTAGAAATGAACTAATAAGTTCTCATACTTATAAAAGAATAAAGGCTCAAAAAAGTGCATGACTTTGATCTCATTTAAAGGAATCGAATGTTTAGGATTTCGTAAAGAAATCACAATTTTTTTTCATGCCTAAATCAAAATCATTAAATAAAAATTTCAAGATATATGCCTTATAGAATGAAGAAAGTGCAATGACTTTATAGGGATTTACTTCCGATAACGTGTTTTTGTAATTAGCCTTTTCTCACAACTTTGTAGGCTATATGGGTCATAGTATATAGATTATACAATTCATTTCTCTCTCTCTCTCTCTTAATATATATATATATATATATATATATATATATATATATATGTTTTAAAGAGAAGATCTATTTTTTTAGTGAGAGGACCTGTGTACAATTTGTAGATTTTTTTGTATGATAAGGTGAGTTGCTAAATTTTTTGGCTTTTCTGTTTTATTTTGATTTAGATAACCACATATATGTCTCTTTTTAGTATAAGCCATGCATGAATGAGATAAAGGGCATATACTATCAATTTCTACTTAAGTCATTCAATTTGAGTAGTAAAAATAACATATGACACTTTACTAGATGTGGAAATTCTAATATTCAATGCTAATACCTATAGAGATCATCTAAAAATTTGAAGAAATAAAACATATGTTTGGAATAGAAAAAAATACATATTTCACTCAAAATAAAGGAAATTAGGGCTTAAATTATATCTCACAAGGATACTCTCTACTATTTGATTCCTAAACACAGATTTTGGGTTCATTATAATTTTCACATCTTATCATGAAATACTACTTATGAAAAAAACTAACTAATTATCATATACTCTATGATATGTTTTCAAAAATTAATCTAAAAGTGTAAAAGACTTAACTATTTACTTAATTTGATTTAAAGAAATGATAAATTTTTGTGAGAAATTTTTTACAACTATTCCTAAAATTCTAAAAATTACTAAATCACACTAAGAAAATAAAATCAAACACAATAAAAATGAAAATGTGAATATAAAAAAGTTTTAAAATTGTTAAATTTTTTGAAATTAAGCATGATAACTTTTCACCACCCTAACCTAGAACTTATATTTTCTTCAATGTAACAATTGTAAATTAAAAATAAAGAGAATAAAAGTTACCTATTTCTTGAGAATGTGGAAGTAATGATGAAGAAATACAAGTGCATCCCTCATGTTCATTATTAAAGTTCCCACAGACAAATCGCTCTTAACTTCTAACATCTCAAAAAATATTTTTAGTTTTAATAATTCTAAAATTATTTACACGTAATTAAACTAAAATAAACAATAGAAATTAAATAAATAAAATAAATTTTTTTACCTAAAATGATGGGTTGTCACCCATCTAGTGCTTATTTAACATCTTAGCAAGACGTAACTTGAGAGATTTCATTTTAAGTAAACTCAATCCCACATCATTGAGTCAATCAAACCTATAGGTAGGATAAGATTGTCTACCTATACTTTTTAAGTCATGCCTTATGAATTTTCAAATTTTATTTACTTAAAACTAGAGATACGATTGTGGGTTTTAGATAGCCCACTTCTAAATGCAAGTTAAATAACTAAGTCATCAAAACACATTTGTACCTAGTTTTAACAAAACAATTACTTCATTTTTATCATAGATTGTGATTAAAAGCTATGAAATTTTGGAGATAGTTTTAGAATTTTTTTAAAACTAATCTAAACACTAAGTATTAAAATAAATACTAAACAATTAAAATAAAAATTAAGTAAAAGAAACAAACAAAAGCAAATAAAAGAAGAAAAAGAAACAAATAAAATAAGAAAAAAATAAAGTTAGTAAAATAAATAAAAATAATAATTATACAAATTTTACAATATTTATAATACTTTCTATCTATCATATAATACAAACACATTATTTTTATAAATAAATATACCTGATTAAATTATGCATAATAAATATTTATAATACATTGTACCTAATATATAATATAAACACATTTTTATACATATTATATCATACAAAATTTATAATTTAGTATACAGAAATACTATATAATAAATAAAAAAGAATAAATTAAAATTAATACAATCTAAAAAAGTTGATAATTGTTAAGTTAATCTCTACTTTAAATAACATAATCAGTATTAATCAAAAGTGTTTCATAGAAATAATGGTGGGATATAACCTTCTTTAAAACTATACTCATAAATAGAGTAACGTTTCAAGGAAAAACTATACGCATAAAGACTTCAAAAAACTAGTCTCCTAGATAAAACTCCCATAAATTTGTACTTTTTATGTTATTACACAATTAGTTTTTTTAAATAAAATTTAAAAATTAATTAATTATTTATTAAATTTTTTAATTAAAAAATACATAAAAAAATTAAAAATTAAATGAAAATTAAAACTTAAAATAAAAGGTTAAATTTATTATTTTTTTTAATTTTTTAATTTTTTAATTTTTTTAATTTTTTTGAAACGAATTTAATAAATCAAAGTGTAAATATTTCTTTTTAAATTTACTGTTTATTAAGATTTTTTAATTTTTAATTTTATCTTTAAATTCATATTTTTATTTATTGTTTATTTAGATTTTTTTCAATTTAAAATTTTTGATTTACTATTTATTTAGATTTTTTCAAAATTTAATACTTATTTATAATTTATAATTTTTGATTTACTTATCATTTTTTTGTTTATTTGTTTATTCTTTTTAAGCTAAAAAAATCAAAATTATTTATAAAATAGAAAGTTTTTATAATTTTGATAAATAATTTAAAAATGTTATTCCCTCGCCAATAGTGTCAAAACTTGATGAAGACAAGATTGGTATCGGGTTAGTATTACTGATCTTGCAAATACTTTGGTTTTATATTTGTAAAACTCTTGCAAGTGTACGAATCATTTTATAGAAAATGATAAGTATATTCCAATGGTCGATCTAAGTAAGAAATATATGTGATTTTTAATTTATTATTCAAGCTTTTAAAAACAAAATTAAATCGTAAATATCATGTTATGATATTTTGATTTTTTTGTATTTCCTAATCTAATAACATAAAAAAATAAACATAGATATGAATTCAATAAAAAATAATACAAATTTTTATCATTCATAATAATAGAGTATTTATGAATATAATAATTAAGTTAATTATGTTTTCTTATATTATTTAGGTTAAATATATAAATTTATATTTATTAATTTTTTTGTATGAAAATATTGTTAGGCGGGTCCAAATTATTTTTTAATTTTAATTAACTAATATCTTTATATGAGGCTTATTAATTAATTAAGTATTAAATTTCAGTTTTATATCTAAGAAAATTATAAACCATCTAATCAAAACTTTAAGTGGAATTAGTTAATTAGACTTTATTCAAGGTGTCCAAATTAAACCTAAGAATTTAATTATCCGAGTACTAACTTTGAAGTTTTAAAATCATCACTTAAAATATGTTGTCAATACATTTTCAAATAATAGTTCTTATAAAAACTTTTGAAATAGAACTTTACTTTAACTACCAAGCGATTGTACCAACAAATAAAAGAGCAATACTCTAAATCAGATTGGATACTTAAATCTTAAAATTTAATTTTCTGATTTAAGTTTGTAATGAAAAATAATATATTTCTCTTTAACATCCTTAATATAAAATCTTGATTAAAAATAAAATCAACTTATTTTGTAGAAATGTTTTACCTATTTAATATTTTGCAAGCATAACAACTTTATCATTATATCATATTTACAAACAACCAACCATATTAAATTTAACAACAGACAAATTAAATATAACATATAAGAATAAAACATTAAAATAACTATAAAAAATTCATTTAAAATTATATCACAAAAGAATCCTTACAGAACTTTGATGCTAATTCTGTTTTTATAAAAGCTCCAAACGGATTTGCATTTTTATTTATTAAATCAAAAATTAGAAATATACAAAAGCATAATTAGTTCTTCTCAAAAAGAGAAGAACTTTAAAACTAATAAAAACTAAGAACTAGAGAGAGAAAGAGAAGATATTTTTATTTGAGGGTTGATTTTTACAATCGGGGAGAAAGTCTTTTTATAGGTGAGAAAAGGCTAAAAAAGTGAAACAAATATTTTGAAAATTGATTTTGGATACGTTTGAACAGGCTAGCACATGTGAGGGGGAAATATATGGGGTAGATGGGAACTAGCTCGTGTGGGACTTGGTATGACATGTGTTTGGTTAGCGTGTGAGACTCGACATTTTTGACATTTTTTATCGTTTTGACCCATTTTGTTCAATTTTTTCATTTTTTTTACTTTTACTCATTTGTTTCTCAACATATTTGTGATGTATTGTCTCTAGTATTTTTCTTCAAGTCATATAAATATAAATCTATTTAATCAATTATAGTACATTAAATCATGATAATTTTAATGCTTTTTAAGCACCCATTATTAAGAAAACATCAGAGTTTATTTTCCTACTCGTATCAATAATGTTCGTCCATATATTTTTGATTTAGTTTATTCAAATATTTAGGGACTTATATGGATTACTACTATTTTTGATTTTAGATATTTTATTATTTTTGCTAATGATCATTCTAAAGTTACTTGGGTTTATTTATTAAAAGAAATGTGAGAATATCCTTTTGTGCTTGACACTTTTTACGAAGAAACAAAGAATTAGTATTAAAGTCTTGCAATCACATAATGCATTAGAGTATTATTCATCTATTATTTCTAAAATTTATCATTTGAATTGAATTTTACATCACACTTCATGTGCTTACCCACCTCAATAGAATGGGTTACTGGAAAAAAAATATACATTTACTTGATGTGGCATGTACTATCTTGTTCTATATGAGTGTTACTTCCAAATTTTAGGGGGATGGTGTTCTTATTGCATGTTATTTCAAAAATAGGATTTGTCCTCAAGTTTTGCACTACATACTCAATGTTACATTATGAGAAAAATGTTTTTTCTCTTCCACCTCAAGTATTTGGTTGTGTATGCTTTGTTCATGTACATCATCCATAAAATAATTTATCTACCCATTCACTAAAATGTGTATTTTTAGGTTGGAACTATTACTTATAAAATGATACAACCCCAATAATTACTACAAAGTCCTCCCAATTGCCTCGTCCAGCATCTGATCCTCAACTATTTGATCTTGATATTCCTATTGCTCTTCAAAAAGCCACCAAAACTATTTTCCTTCTTTTAATATATTTCCTTTCTTAACTTGTTACCTTTTATAGACTCTCTATAACCTTTTTAGCCTTCTCTGCTACTTTACCTAGTATCACCTTATCCAAGTCAATTGATGAAGTTTTGGATCATTCGCTTTAGCAAGCTACCTGAAATTAGAGTTCTCACATCTATAGGTACTTAGGAGTCGACTGAGTTACCTCTGGATATGAAGGTAGTTGGTTATAGATGGGATTTTGATATAAAATTTCTTCCATATGGTACAATAAAGTGATTGAAAGTAAGATTGGTTACTAAAGGATTCACTCATACTTATGATGTTGTTTTTTTAGACCTTCTCACCAAGTCCTTATTTAAATTATGTAAGGATCATAATATTTGTACTGGTTAACTTTGATAAGCCTTTATATCAACTAGATGTCAATTTTTTCCTATATAGTGATCTACATGAAGAGATTTAAATGGAGTACCTATGTGGATTTGTTGCTTACCTGGATTTTTTGCTCAGGGGGTATTTATGTATACTGCATAGGCTTAAGAAAGCTATCTATGGCTTGAATAGTCTTTTAGGATACAGTGTGATAAATTGAATGGTGTATTGCTAGCTTTAGAATGTAAACAATGTTATCCTAATCACTTTGTGTTTGTGAAACATACAACTAAATATGTCGTGGTCTTTGTGGTAAATGTAGATGACATTAAATTCACCTAAAGTGATCTAGCAAGTATTGAATGAGTGAAGGCACACTTTAAGGAGGATTTTCATATAAAAGATTTGAGACAATTGAAATATTTCTCAGGTATTATGATAGCTAAGAGTAGGTAAGGTGTAATTTGGTCTCAATGAAAGTACGTACATGACTTGTTGAATGATACTGACAAGTAAGGTTGTAAACCTATTGATTCTACTATGAATCAAAATGGTTCACTTGATGATGTAACCAGTGTTGCATTTGAAGATGTAAGAAGACACAAAAGTTTGATCGATAAACTTATTTATCTTACGATAATTAGACCAGATATCATGTTTACTATTAGTGTATTGGGTCGAATTGGTTTAGGAGTTCTTTACAAAAAGGGGAGCTCGAATTGATGTTGTCGAGTACTCTAATACCAATTGAGCAAGGTCCAAAAATGACAGAAAGTCTCTTTGTGGCTTTCGTTCCTTTGTTGGTAGAAATTTGGTCACTTGGAGGAGTAAGAAAGAAAGTGTAGTTTCTAGATCTAGTGTTGAGATAGAGTACAAGGCAATGGATCATACAGCGTGTGAACTTACGTGGATTAGAAATCTAATAAGATAATTGTATCCTAAAATTGAAGAACCGTTGATAATGTTGTGTGACATCCAAAATGCTATTTACATTGCCAAAAATCCAATTTATCATGAGAGGACTAAACACATTAAAGTTGACCATCATTTTATTAGAGAAGTTGTTATGAAATGAGATGTTATTACTCACTACATCAAATTTACAAGACACCTTAAAGATCTTTTTACCAAAGTTATCTCTGTTGGAATTTTTTTCTTACCTTTGTTCCAAGTTAAAAATAGTAAATATTTATATTCCAACTTGAGAGAAAGTGTTAAAATAATTATTTATTTCCATTATAAGATTATTTTAATATTTTAAGTCTACTCAAATGTAGTACATATACATAGCTCTTGTACACTTATACTTGTGTGGAAATAGTTTGCTCTTTTACTCGACACTATCAAACTCCCTAATCTAGTAATATATAATGAAACCAATTAACTAGTCACACATAATTAATCAAGTAAAGAATATTTACATTCAAACAACATATTAAACATATTTAGAAGGATCTCCTAAAAAATCCAAGCTATTCCTACCAATTTTTTCTATCTTTTTCTTTTTTGATTTTGGTTTTGATCTGTGATAACTAGAGAGAGTGCTCTCCTCTTATAGGACTCTTATATTTTTCTAGTAGGTTTTTTTGTTAGGTTTAAATTCGTCATAATTTGCAAAGTATTTATATTTAAATCTTAATTTATGGGTATTTTTTGTCATGTTTTTGATTAATTTTTGGTATATTTTTCATTCTAGATTTATATCTAAATTTGTTAGTTTTCTTAACGAAGATGCCTTAGAATTCAAAGACATGAAGTAGATTGATTAAATACATGAAAGCACCGTTAAGAAAAATTTAAACAAACAAACAAAAGCTTATAAAAGAGGTGATTATTGTCAGTGCTATCACCAGTACTTGTAATTGAATTATCAGTATTATTGCAATCTCAATAAATTAATATAAATTGTTTACTAAAATAACATTAAATTAAATATATCTCTAAAATAATTGTAGCAAAATAAACCAATTCATAAATTTAATTAATTAAAATCATTATTTAAGACTTATAACTAGCTCTCAATCACATTCAAGAATTTAACTATCTATAACAATTGCTAAACAACAAATAATCCATAAAAATAGAGAGAAATAAAAAAAAATTAATTATAAATAAAAAAGGTCAACGTTGACGAATGAATACAAAATCATAATCTTCACTTTATTCTTCAACATTTTCAATAAAAACTAATGGAGAAGTTTCTCCAAATATACTTGTACTCTTAAAATTAATAAAAAATGTGTCACAATTCACAAAAATTGGTCCAAAATTATATATATACACACACGTGTAGGGAAGCTCTAGGATCAATCTCGATGGTTAGATCTTGAAAAGTGAACTAAAGAAAAACCAAATGTGAAAAAATTTATTTCGTTGCATATTCACAAAAGCAAGAGTTACAGCTTTATATTAGAATTGTAAATCACGATCCTATTCTATTGCCTATACTTACGATTGAACAAATACAAAATAAGAAAGTAAATAACTAAGTATTAATTCACATATTCTATTGCCTTATGATTGACCAAATAAAAAATAAGAAAGTACATAACTAAGTATTAATTCACAATATTGACTCCTTATTTTGTGTGATCTTCTTTAACACTCCCCTCAAATTGGAGTATATGTTTATGACACCCAACTTGCTAAGCAATACTTCAAATTGTGTCGAACTCAATGGCTTAGTAAACAAATCAGCTGGTTGATTCATGGTTTGTATGTAAGCTATTCGTATCATCCCTTCTTGAATCTTTTCACACACTAGGTGAGAATCTATTTCTATGTGCTTTGTTCATTCGTGGAATATCAGATTGGAAGCAATATGCATAGTGGCTTGATTTTCGTAAAAGTTTGTAATTGGTTGTGTGTGATTTACTCTCAAATCTTTCAAGATGTTTTTCAGTCATGTAATCTCACAAAAATAGTAGTCACAGAACGATACTCCACTTCTACACTTGATCGAGATACAATGCTTTGCTTCTTCATTTTCCAAGAAATTGGTACTTGGGTGAATAGAATGCAATAACTAGTCATCGACCTTTTTGTATCAATACATCGAGCCCAATCGACATAACAAAATGACCATAATTGTAATGAACATATGGAAGGTAAGAAAATTCCTTGTCCAAGTGTTTGCTTGATGTATCTGAGAACCTTATGCACCATTTCAAAGTGTGGCTCCTAAGGTTTATCCATAAATTAACTCAATATATGAACTACATAAGTTAAATCAGGTCTTGTGATGGTCAAATAAATTAACTTACCTATAAGCCGTCTGTATGAAGATGCATCATCAGTAGCATCACATTTGTCTGTGTGAGTGACAAATTTTGTTCCACTAGAAACCATGAAGGTTTATCATCTAGGAACCCAACATCATCCAATATTTTTAGGGCATATTTTCATTGACACAAAGCAATACCATGTATTGACCTTGCAACCTCTATCAGTAAGACATATTTAAGTTGACCTAGTTTTTGAGCTTAAATCTCTTGGAAAGAAATTGCTTAGTCTCTTTAATGTCCTGTAAGTTGTTGCCTGCCAATATCACATAATCAACATAGACAAGTAACGTTATGAAACTATCTTGATAATTTTGGACTAACAATGATTGATGACATCGAGTAGTTTTGAAAGTAATTGACAATTTGAGAAACCATTGTCTCGTGGCCTACTTTAGTCCATACAAATATTTGTTTAACTTACACACACGAGTCTTCCATTTTCATTTGAAACCAAGAGACAAGGTCATGTAAACATCCTCATCAAGATCATCGTGCAAGAAAAATTCTTTAACTTTATCGAATTGTGCCCTAGATCGCCAATTGAGCACCAAACTAAAGACTACCCAATACACTAGCGTTGGATCATCTCGTGCTGCCAAATGGGCTCAAATGCCTCTTGGGACAGCTGGTGGTAGTTTGTGTGACGTGTTCCTAATGTATTTAGTTTACAATACTTCATCCCATCTTGTCCAAAACACCGTATTTTTTAACTTGTTACGACAAAAATATATCCAAGTGTTAAAAATAGTTTTAAAATTCAAAAAATTAATTAATTATGCTCGCCATATTCATATTTTACATGCATATGCATGATTTTAGTTAAGGACTTTTTATAATAATGAATTTCTAATTGAATTGAACAATTATGATGAATTATTTTTATGTATTTGTTATTGTATCCAAAAATTTCAAATATAATATATATATAAAGCTGTTTCCGTGTAGTACACATATCTTTAATTAATTTATCTATTTTACTTTATATAAAAATCTAAATAAAACTTAAAATAATTTTAGAAAAAAATACACATTTTATTTAAATTAATAACTTAAATAAAAAAGCTTTTACAACATTAAATAGAGTAGTTTTTAATAAATATATCATCTTTATTTTTTCATGTACAACTTACTGGAATAACAAATTCATGTACATGTCAAACACACTTTTAAAACTCAAAAAACTTGAATGAACAATACTTATTATGCTTATTTTTTATGATGTGTTTTTCTTAAAAAATATTACTATAATGTATCTCTAATTAATTTTAAAACTTGTGATTCTTATTTAGTTTACTTTTATAATTAATTTAAAAGCTTAAGAAATTTAATTTAACTTTTTAATTCAAATATGTGTAGAAATTAACCCAATAAAATTTAAAGAAGTAAAACAATTTACATGTATCTCTTTAATATATATCCCTATAATACTTATTATGTTCATTTTCTTTATGTGTACGTGGAGGGTAGAATCGATGACCTCAAAATATAAATAGTTGTTTACACTTTTTATTCAGGGGTTGATATTTAAATAAAAAGTTTTCTCTTAATTATCTCTTATAAATTTAAAAATTTGAGATATGAGGATGTAAGAAATTGAGTAAAAACTAAACCCATTGATATTATCTCTCTCACGCACAAACCTAGATAAGATTGGGATCGGATGACCAATTATTATAACAAATAATAACAAATAAATCTAACAAAGTATATTTAACTCTTAAATTACTCAAATCTAATAACAAAGTTATTAACAAACCTTAAAACTTAAAAATATTAATTAACAATACTTATGTAATTTATTTTCAACATGTATGTATAATTTTGGTCAAAGATTTTATACTTTAATTAACTAATTTCATAAAAAATTTCCTTTTGAAAATTAATATTTTCTTCGATTTTTATTTATGTAGTTATTCAATTTATTATACTAATACAATTAAAAAATTGAAAAAATAAAATAAGTTTTTTCCAAAATAATTATCACTCAATTCAATATGATTTAACTAAATTAAAAAAAGAAGTTAAAGAGACTTACTTACTTAAGCGGAGGAACACCTCCTTAGCTTTGTATTTATACTATCACTTTTATTTTAAATAACAATAAAATTAAATTGTTATAAAAAAATAATTAATAGAATTAACTGAATTTCCATAAATAAAAGACCTTAATGCTATTTTCCCATTTGTTTTAATGCTTTTTTTTAACATTTTATCATTTTAATCTTTTTTTTTAAGATTTCATCCCATTATCATAATACAAAACAAAATAGTGTAAACTTTAAATGGTACTTACTTATGATATATTTGATACTTGTATAAAACAAAATAAGTATATTTGTATTAGATCAAATTGTATTTAATCGTAATATAATTAGTTTGTGTATTATTACTTGACAATCTATATTATGTTATTGGATAAATTGTCCAATATTTGGTGATACATTATTTTTAATAAAATCAAATATATTTAAAATAATAATTTTTTTATTGAAGAATTGATTTATTTGCTTTATTTTTCTTTACATTTTAAAAATATTATTTTTAATTTGAGATAAAAGAAAACAAATCAATACATATATTTTTAAAATTAAAAATTCAAACAAACTATATTCAATGTGTAGTAAAATTTAAACATATAATAGGTTAAATTTTTACATATTAATATAATTTTTATTGTTTATGATATCATAAGACTTTCCACTATATAGAACAATACAAACATTAAAAAAATTTAATATTTAATATTAAAAGTTAAAAAACAAAATTATATTTCCTAAAAAACATTTCACAGTAATTTAACTATTTAGTAATTAATTTTAAACTACTTTTATAATATTAAGAGAAATTGCTATGTACTATGTCTGCATTGATGAAAAATTATCACTTATGTCCTTGAAGTTTAACATATCTTCACATATGCTTTTGAATTTTATAAAAACAACTATAATTCTCTCAATTTTTATAATTAATATCACTAATGCCGTTAAATGGTTAACGACGTTAACTTTTTCATTTATTGGTGTATTTTTCTTTTCTATGGCTTTTCATACTAAATTATGGCTAGTTATTTTATAACACTAGTTGTTGCTTCTAGAAGATTATTATTTAAAGGCAAGTCTTTAAGTTTTTTATTAAAACATTGTTTTGACTTTCTAATTTTTTAATTTTTATTTTCATATAGACTTGTGGCTAATTTCTTTGTTTTATTTTCTTATTTATTAGTTTTATAAATGTGATAAACAAATATTTAATCATCTAAGACTCATAGTTGACTTAGAATTATAATTATCATATTTGAATTTTATGGGTCTACCACGATCTTTACTTTAATTATTTGTCTTCTTTTATTACACCTAATAAGCCTCAACTTGTTCAAGCCTTAATATTCTCATAGTAATGGCAAATTTTTTACATCCATACATGATATGGTGTCCAAATTATATGTACTAGAGAATAGAAACAGAGTTACTACACTCTATTTTATTCATAATATTAACAATTGTAATTCATGTAGTCCTTTGAGTCTATGTTAGCTTCTTATGTGTAAACATGGATTCTATTTATTTTACTTAGTGTAATTGTCTTCCTCTGTATAAGGTTGGTTAGTGATGATCATTAATGCATTCATACATAGTTAGGTACACTTTTTTTACAAGCGTATTTATACATATGACTGTGTTGGTTTTCGTAGTATGTATGCTAGGTTGAATATTGTGATTTTTGATAAGCGAGCCAACGTTGTTTCTCATGTTTTTATTTCATTTCGGGTGTAGGTATTTTTGAAAATTACTCAATAATTTTGGAAACAAATATGTGATTTTTTTGGCACTTCAATGAGGCCTTCATCGGACCCCTCGTCAAACTTATTGATGAGATGGTCAATGAGGAACCTCGACGAGACCTTGGAAAAGCTAGCTATTGAGATTTGGTGATATCTACTCTTTGGTTTTCTTATCCAAAAAAATCATAACGATGCTTTGTCAAATTTTCATCTCATTTTCTATTTTCAAGTCACTATTACCTTGAGTGTTGCTCAGTATTAGTGATTTGTGATTGTGTGAGTAAAATTATGCACTTGAGTGGTGATTACTCAAGGTGGTTTTTGTGAGTGAGTGTTATGTGAGGAGCTTTTATGGCTATGAACCGTGTTTTCGCTAGTAGTTCCTTGGATGTAATATTTTATATATGAAGAGCATGTTTAGCTATGAGTCATGTGTCGTGCGTGGTTGATCGTGTGTCACATTTAGAAGATTTATAGCTCATGGGTGAAAGTGGTTCCCACAATGAGTATTGGTTGTTCGTGATTGAGACTGGTCCTCAAATTTTCTTATTCACTTCACATTACTCATCTACAGTTACTAATCACTCCACATCAAGTGGTGTTGGTTATAGAGAAAATCCAGGTTCATGTATTGAACTAAGCCGTTACGGAGGTAGTAAGCGAGGGCAACAATAGGTAGTCAGGACAAAAGTCATGACTAATAGAGGTAATGATGGTTTTATTTTTATTAGTGTTGTATCTTTTTTTTCTTAGTGGATTTATTTTTTGTTGAGTGGTTGCTATAAGCAACCCAAGGATGATAGAACATAGGCAAGACTTCTATGCGGGTTTACCTCATTATATATGATATTATGCTTGCTATATTATTTGAATAATTAAATATGAGTTTAAATTATGTATGTTTCTACATACTGAGGTTTAAACTCTGATGAGAAAGCCTTTAATATTTATTTCTTGCTTTCTAATTATTGATTATATATATACTACTTGTTTACAGTTTATCCGTGATTATTTGTACTGCTACTATAATTATCATTTGAGAATTTTTTTTGTCTGTTGTTATGCATGATTAGATTTTATGTTAGTAAAATATGAGTTTCTATCATATATGAACCACCATACTAGATGTAGACTCTTATTAAAAAGCTTATTTATTCTATGTTGTCGTATGCCTTATTTCCTTTATGTGTATTGTTTTTGTTGTATTAAATTAATATGCTTGTTTCTTGATTAATTTATGTTTCTTCTACATTTTATCTATGTGTGAATTTAGTGTGAGTCTCTCAAACTCTTTATTATAGTTTGTTATATAATGTATGATTGTATGCTGTAAAAGTACAATCATCATTTACCATATATGTTTTCAAATATGAGATGCTAAAGTGATTGAAAATCTTTATATCTTTTTTATATGTATGATTGATTTGCATGTTGTGTGATGTTTTCTTGTTTATGTATGCTACTAGTCTGTACAAGAAGCTATAAGACATACCATCACTAGTACAATAGTACGTTCTTTCTCATTTTGGTTGTTTTTGTTTTGTGTTAAATTGAGCATATTTTCTTGTACTTCTATTGTGTTATCTGCTTAATTTATGTTTGTGAAACTTGCTTGGTCAAATTGGTATAGAGCTTATGAAAATATTCCATGGCTTGGTGTTTTCACCCATCATCTAGGTCATGGTTTCCTAATCGAAAGAACAATTGAACTTCATGTAATTATTCTTACGTATGGGAATCTTCAATAATTATTACAATTCTAAAAGCTAACTAAGAACCTTGAAGAGACTTTTAGTTGCTCATAGTTTATAAATACATAGTTGTTAGATGAGTAATTTTTAGAGTAGAGAGTTTGTTATTATTGAAGCTGTGTCCAACTATAGGATAAAGAATCCCTATTTACAATAGTGAAAAACTACTATTTTACTCTTACTTTAATAATCCACCTAACTTTTTACTTTTTAATTTTGAATTTAAACATTTTATTTTCTTAGCATGATTTGTCAACTGAAGATGTGGGTTCTACATCTTTATTCTTATTTGTCATTTTCTATTGATAGTCATTTTAATGATGTAGACAATGATGCATCTTTATCTTCTCGATCTCTATTGCAATAAATGCATCGTGATCCTTAATGGTTTTCTTGGCTTAAAAACAATACACATTTCTTATTTCTTGACAAATTTCTAGATTATTACAATTAAAATTGATTTCAAACTTTCTGATTTTCTCAACATTTTCTCCAATAAGGAACATATTTCTGTGAGAAGTAACTACAACTTTACTAGTTGGGTAATTTACCTTAAGTTTAAAAAAATTTCAATTTTTTTGAGTTCACGATAAATTTGACTTAGCATCCGTCCTCTTGGATTACATAGTTCATCTATATTGAATTTCTTTTTTGAAAGTGCATTAGTTTTGGAACTTCTCTATTAGTGTTAGAAATTTTAATTAGATAAAATGGTAGGGACTAACACAATATTCTTCATTCCATTTTATAAGTGAACTGAAAAAATTAAAAAAATCTAGGATAGACAGGCTTGTCACTTGTTTTGGTCTTCTTTCTGAAGCTCTTAATAACCTTCTTGAAATTTTCAGGATAATAATTTAATTCATTGAAATTAATTTTTGGATATAGGTTCTCAGTTAAACATGCATGAAAAGCTTTATAAACAAAAATTGGATAAACTCCTTCAAGAATATTAAATTTACTACCTACAGGGAGTTCTTTTTCTATGATGTAAAATTTTATATCTTTGATATGTTCCTAAGTAGATTTTATGGCTAAGTTATAGAGACTCAACCATTATAGCTTACTTAAATTCCTGTATTGATTTTTTTCGTTTTCAATGACCAATGTATTCCTAGGGGATATTTTCTTAAATAGTACTAATGATCATACTATCTTTACTATCTCTGTAAGAAGCATTTTCCTGAATGATATTGATGGTTGTCCTATCTTTACTAGGGTCTTCAACTTACTTGGTAGCGATATATTTTTTTGTAATGCTAAAGAGCAATTTTTAACTATATCTTCTGGGGTTAATAGTTTTGGTACTCTATAGTTGGCATGACTGTCTCCAGCTTCTTAAACTTAATTGAGCTTTTTCTTTTTTTTTTCCTCAGATGTGTCACTCTCTTTTGAATTGTTAGGTTCTTCTTATTTACTTCCTTTCTCCAAAAAAGACTGTTCTAGATATAAAATATAGAGTTATGCCTTAATGATTCGTATCTCCTTTTCTCTTGATTTTGATATCAAGATGTTTCATTCTTGCAAGAAAAAAAATAGTTAAATTTCTTAATTCTCTTGCAAGGGCATCTACTAAACTATTTTTGTTTCCTTGAAGATGTTCGACATCAAAAATATAGTGGTTAAACCATTGTTTCCATCTAACTAATCTTCCTCATATTTTGCAATATTAGTCTTCAAAAAATAGCCAAAATTATTGTTATTGGTTATGACAATAAATTAAGAACTTATTGCATATATTGCGAGTTTCTTAATATTTTTTTTGACAACTAAGTATTCTTTTTCATTACTATGATAATTTAATTTTGGACTAGGAAAATATCCTACTATACGTCTTTGCCATCTATGTTTGCTTTTAAAACTACTCTCCAATATTTATATGAAGCATCTATTTCAATTATCATTTTATCATTAGGACTTGGATGGTATAAAGTTTGTAAATTTTTTATTGATACTTTTACCTTATCCAAGCACAAGTTATCTTGTTATGTCCTTTTCTAAACATGATATTTTTTTAATTTTGTTTGTAAAGGTTTTCGTATTTTTGCAAGTTTCTTGATGTATGTTTTAACATATGTCAAACATCCTAAGAATCTTTGTAATTGATTTTTATTTTTTAATTCGCTAGAAAATCCTTGAATGTTATTTATTATATGAGACTATAGATTTGTTTTCCATCTTCAATTTCTAACCATAAATACTCAATTTTTTATTGAGTAATTACTGCTTTATTTTCAAGAAGTATAATGCCTTTTTTCTGCATTCTTATAGAATATTAATTATATACAAATGATATTTTTTTAATTCATTACTAAAAATTAAAATATTATCTATATATACAACAAATATTTTATAATTTCTTAAAGATGTTGTCCATATATCATTTAAAACTACATGGAGCTTGTTTTAATCTAAATAGAACAATAATGCATTGGAATTGTCCTAGAGGGCAACTAAATGCCATTAGTTTTCGAGATTTTCTCATCCAGTCTTATTTGCAAAAATCCACTTTGGCATTCAAAACTTGAGAAGTATTTCTTCCTTTTATTAATGATTATAATTCTTCTTTCTTTGGAATAAAGTATCCATCATTGATAGTTAGTTTCTTTATTCAATGATTTGAAGTTTATTATTGTTCTCTTTTTTCCTTTCCTTTTTTAAGCTTCTTTTTCGACTAAGAATGATGGATTCGAGTGAGATGAATTACTTCGTATTATAACTTTTAGTTCTAAAACTTCTTGAATTTATTTTTCAAATTCAATCCTATAAGTTCGTTTGTACTTTGTGTCTATGTTTGGCTTTATGCATGCAAAATACGATGTATGTTTATTTTACTCATTTTTTTATCTTCCTCTATGTAAGGTC
Organism: Hippophae gyantsensis; assembly: GCA_030763125.1. Lineage (NCBI taxonomy): Eukaryota > Viridiplantae > Streptophyta > Magnoliopsida > Rosales > Elaeagnaceae > Hippophae > Hippophae gyantsensis. The sequence continues at coordinate 9,105,296 of CM061038.1, read as the reverse complement.
GGTTACTAGGATCAGTAATGTGCATACACACATATCTAGAAACAATGTGATTGAAAGCATATTTTTTACACACAATAAGGTTGGTTGTTTAGTATGTATGCTAGGCCGTAAGTGTCAGATTTGGTTCATTTCGAGTGCAGATATTTATGAAAATAACTTGATATTTTTTGAAATGAAAAATTATGATTTTTGGAACCTCGCCAAGGGCCTTGCCACACCCCTCAACATGGTCGTGGTAAGGTTGTTGGCAAGGTCCACGATGAGGGTGTGTCGAGGTTTGCTAGCTATTGGGAATGTTATATAAATACCCTCATTAATTGTTGTAATTAATTCAAAAATTCTATCAAAACTCTGTAAAAGTTTCCAATCATTTTGAATTCTACTTTCACTCTTTATCTTGATAGTGATTCGATAATAGTGATATGTTTATGTGAGCATAAAATAGTATGGTAGACTAGTTTACAATATATCTAAGAACTTAATAGTGAGAGCGAATTGAGCTAAGTTATTTGAGTTCTCATATCTCTGGCTATGTACGATAAGAGATTGGTTGTGAGTATCACTTTTGCTATGTGTAGTAAGTGGCTACTCGATTTTATCAAATTTTTAGCTCTATGCATTATGTTGATTGAATTTGTGTCCCACGTAACCAATTTGTGGCTTATGGTGGAAAGTGGTTCCATCGTGATTATTGGGTGTTCGTGTTCGAGGGTGATTCTGTTGATTGTTCACATAACACATTACTGATTTTTGATTTAGGATCAAACCACATTGGGTGATGTTGGCTTTTGAAAAGAGCCAACATCACATAATGTGCCTTTAGAGTTCTTATATCTCTGGAGGTAGCAAGCAATAGAAGTAATAAGCAATTCGGGCAGAGGTCTTGACTAATAGAGGTATTGTTTTTTTTTTGTCAAAGTTGTACTTATTTTATTGCTTAATGGATTGTTTGCTATTGAGTGGTTTCCATAAGCAACTCAAATATGTTGCCTCATAGATAGGGTTTCTATATGAATTTATCTTGTTATATCATGTGTTATGCATGCTTTGTTATTGTATTAATATAATCTGAGTTTGAAGTGTGTATATTACCACATATTATGTTTAAACTCTGATAAGAATACTTTAATTATATTTACATGCTTTTACCTACTGATTTATATATCTATTGATTAAAATGTTATAACTACTTGTGTCTTTTATATACTATTGTATTTGTTAATCCATTGCTTATAGGACGAGTCATTTAAGAGTCTGTTTCTTCTTACCCTGGTAGTGAACCAAGTTGTGGACTCTTTCAAATCTTATCTTTTGAAGTATAAATCATATGTTTTACTTTAAAGACTTTGTTAGGGTCTCTTAGTTTTATGTTATTAAGTATTTTAGATTTATTTATTTTTGGATCTAAAGGGTTTTATGAGCTTACTATTTTTATTCGATACCTGTTAAAGCTTTGGCTTCCTATATTTCAGTAAGCAAAGAGTTTTATTTCTCTTTTATATTTAATGAAATGTTTTCTAAATAAGTTTTTTTGTTATTTTGTGTCTATCTCACCATGTTTTACTTTTTATGTTGTTACATAAAAGTTAAGTTTGATACAACCAAAGTTTTTTTATTTTTGACACATAAATGGTTGCACCATCTAGTATTTTTAGATTTATTTTGTCTAAATATTGGATAAAATATTAATATAAGTTTAGGATATTATTTCCTATTAATAAATTAAATCCTATTTCTTGTTGATTTATGATAGGATTATGAAATTCACATCCTCATATTATTAAACTTGTATCTTTTAACACTTTAATGAGATTTATTATAGTATTGTTAACAATTCCTACAGTTAAATCTTTTTTACTTGTTTCCAGAGTTTCTTTGTGAATACATATTTATTAGCTCTTATATCTACATATGTATGTAAATGGTAACTTGTGTCATATTTAAATTTCAATCCTATCTTAATATAAGTACTCTTTGGATTTGTATTAATATATAAATCATTCATCTTTTGATGAAGAGTATTCATATTCTGAATTGATTATTTCTTCCTCAATTTTTTCTAACAGATAAATAACATAAGTATCATTTATATTTGATTCCTTTATTTCTTATAATTCCATCTTAAAGTTTCTTTAAACATTTTTTCTTTCTGTGGGAATTCTTTTCTAAATTATATTTTATATTGAAGTTTGTTAGGGTATTCATTAGTGTAATGTCCTTCCTCATTACAGATCCAATATCTATTTTCTTTTTTGGTAGCTTATACCTTTTTTTTCCTAAAATATATTTTTCTATAAGGTTCTTTATTATATATTCTCTTATATTTTTGAAAGTCTTGTTTTCTAAATTTATATATTTTGAAAGTTTTATATTTTTTATGCTTATGTTTGTAAGATTTTATGTTACATCTATAGTTTCTTAGCATCCAAAAATCTTTTGTGTCATAACTTATTTTATAATTTCTTCTTATTTGTTTAAATCCCTATATTTCTTAACATTTAATGATTATCCAATTTTTAAGAGTTCTTATTCTTCCTCCTAAAGTACCTGGTATAATTTTTCTATTTATTTTATTCTATCATTTTGTTATAACGTTATGTAATATTTCAGGTAATTTCTAGAAAAATATTTATTTATAAGTTTCTTGCATGGAAGGTTGTAACTTATTATAATACATTTCATATTCATAATTAAAGGATTTTATATAACACATATAACATATTTTCATATTTTTTAAATGTCATTTAGCTTTCTCAATTTCATATTCACTAGATTCAGTGATATATCGACCTTTATCTTCTCCACTAAATTCATTATATATTTTATTTACTATAGTATCTAAGTACTGTCTACCTATAGGAGAATTCCTCTGTATTATAAATGTAGTTATTCTATTAAATTTATAAACCAAAATTTAACATTTTATGTTATTTTGTGAGCTACTAAGACTTTACAAGTTGAAGGTTTGATTATATGGTTGAATAAGTTTGTATGATTACACTCATACCACTAGACCATTCATCTAGAACTTTTTTCGTGTCTCTTATACAATCTAAATCCAATGTAATCCTTATTCTATTTTGGGTTGTTGTTTTCTTCTAGAAGGAATATTAGGCTCTTTTGGTCTTTGTCAATTTCTTTCTTCCCTATGTGGATATGATGTTCATTGTTGATAAGGGATTGGTAATGTAATAGGTCTCATGTGGTTTGTTAGGATTCTATTTTCTTGTTCAAAATCAATTTCATTAACTATTTTCATATTATCTTTCTATTTATTTGTATAAAAAATTTCATCATGATATCATCCTAGTTCTTTATCTATTTGGATTAATAGACTAACTAATTTTTCTATATCCTTATTCTCAAGATCCATAAATTATTCTTCTAATTATTTTCTATATTCTTTTAAACTAGGATTGTAGCTTAATTTCTATACATTACTTATGTATGTCTTGTTATAATTTATTATAACCAAATTATCTTACTTATTTTAAGATTTCTTTTTGTGTTTTATTTATGTCTTATAAGGACTTAATTTTTGATTTTTGTGTTATATTCATTTAATAGAGGTTTTTCCTTCAAGATCTATGCATGTAAATCTTGAAACATTACGTTCTCTTGCTACACTATTTTTTTTCTTTATGGTATCAGATATTTTTCTTTAATATTTAATTTTATTCTTCTAGTATGTCAAAGTTTATTAATATTTTTGGTTTTATTAATTGTCTAATTTCTTAAAAAGTTTTATCTATTTCTATGAGTTCATTTTGTCCATATTTTGAACTACTATGATTATTTGTTAATAAATATTTTACTAGGTAGTGCACTGAAAATAGATGATTTCCTTCTTTCATTAAATCTCCCTTTTTCAAAATCATAGGCTAAACTAAATAGTTGGTTTAAGTTCTTATTATTAATATTAATGGTAAACCTAAAATATGCTTTAAATTTTAATTTCTGATATCGTAAGTTTTCATTAATCATTTATAATCAAATATTTTTTCTATTTACTATTTTATTGTCTAACAATGATGTTAGGATATACTCGTGGGTCCCGTACTCTACCGTGGAAGAGTCCTTAGACTCCATCTCCAATCTGAGTTACGTTAACGAGTTCTTTTCGCCTTCTCCAAACCTCGAATTAGAAACCTAGTCCTTAAGTACCTCAGGTTCTTAGAAATTGATATCCTAAATTGATACATTTTTTAAGTTTTTTTAAACTCAAACTATTAATGAAAATAGCAACGTATCGACACAAAATAAAAAAATAAACATTACATTTGAACTAATTGTTATTGTTAAATGGGATTTGATAAGCTTGTTGTTATTGTATTTATATTTTTTATATCTTATATTATTAAAATATTTTATTTTAATGTCACAATTTAATTATTGATACATCTTGTAGTAATTAAATTATTATTTTTTATTATTAATTTTTTATTAAATTTCTACATATATGATTAATTTTAATTAAGAAAACAAATACTAATCAAAATAGTTAAAATATATAAATATTTAAATTAAAATGTTAAAACATAAACTTTTAATAGCATAACATAAGACATAAAATACATTTCGAATCCCAAGTTAAGTTTAAGAACTGATACCACTTTTTCACCCATGTTTTTAAAAGGTTTCAATTTAATAGGCTAATACATCAATTGATTCTAGCATTACAAAATTATAAATAATAATTATATTTAACTAAGGACATTTTTGTCATTAAATTTTTTTAATTTTTCTTCTTTCCCTTTCCTTTCTTATTCTTTTTTCTTAGTTTTTTCATTTAAGCTTTTCAGTTTATTTTCTTTTTCTTTACTTGTTTTTATTCTTGAAAAGACAAACCCAAAATTTATTAATTATTATTTTTAGTACTATTCATCATCATTATAAATAATAAATCAAAGTTAATTAAAATAGAAAATAATAACAAATAAAATAGATTAATAATACTATTAAATAATAATTTAATTAAAACGATAAGGAACTCAATTGTAGAAGAAGGAGAATAAGAAAACAAGGGAATGAAGAAAAAAAAAGAAAATAAATAAAAGAAAACTAAAGTGCTTTAAATGAGAAGAAAAATAAAGGAAGGGAGAAGAAGAAAAAAATAAAAAAAATTAATAAAATAATTATTTTTGAATAAATGAATATATTATTCATAATTTTATAACGTTAAAATTAATTGATAAACTAAAGTATTAAATTTTAAAAAAAATTAAATAAAAAGAGATATTAATTGCTAAATTTAAATGATAATATGTTACCAATCCCTCAAACCCCTACATGGTTCAAGAATTTACCTGCAATATTGGAGTCAAATGAGGGTAAAACTAACGGATTAACTTGAGAACAGTGTGTGATGCCTTGAACAGTTGACACCATAATTAACTACCGTTACAAAAATAATACTCGATATTTGAGGGAGAATAAATGATGATTAGGGCACAACTCCCAATTATCATCAGAGCTAACGATCAGGTTTACTAATATTTTAAATTTTAGATATTATTTTAAAATTATTATTTTAACAACAACATATTGTTATCAATAAAATATTTTTTTCATACTTGTTATCCCTTTATCTCTTTAAAAAAATACATAATCTTAAAATAAAATAAAAATTATTATAATAACAAAATGTATTAGATAATATCATCACCATTATTTTATAAAAAATAACATATTTTAATTTAATTAATGGAAGTATAAATATTTGTATAATTTATGTATTTTTTTAATTTTTGTTCTTGTTTTATAGCTTAGTAGTAGTTAAGGGAAAGTGGGAGACAGAGAGAGGAGGGGTTATTATTTTTTTATCAGGGTTACTTCTTTTCTAGCCTAATTAAGGAGTATAGAAAGGAAATTTTTAAAACCACAAATTTAAGGTCAGAGACACCAATACTTTTACTACATATTAAAGTATGGAGACACATGCTTCACATATGTTGCGTCTATATTTCAAATTAATTTATATTATGTATAATTATTAAATAAAAATAAGATAATTATATTATCATAATCATTTTTATTAATATAGTAAAAAATATATATAAAATGGTATTTTAAGTGTATAATAAATTGTATTTTAATATTATTATTGTTATAAAATTATCACAATCGTGACAAAAGCAATTGAAAACAATGTATTGTTAGCCCAAAAATAACGAAATTGGTGCAATTATAAATTTAATATAACATTATAATTAAATTATTTTATTTTATAATACAACTTATATTTTTAAATTATATGTATAAAGTATAGACACATATATATATATATAATTATTTAATAGAAATAAAAATAAAATAGTATCAAAAATATTAAATAGATAATGTATAAAAAATGATCTAAATTATAATATTGAAAAAATATTCCTGAAAAATGAGATATTAAATTAAATGATATATATATATATGATTATTTTTTAAATTTTAAATTTTAAATATTTTTTAAAAAAACATTATTTGGCATGAAATAAAAATTATATTATAGTGTGAAACTTAAGTGACATAATAATTTAATATATTTAATTAAAAGATTTATGTATTTATTATATAAAAAAAACTTAATATAGTTGTACAAAATATGACTTAATATATTAGATTTGTTAATATATATTTCTATCGATCATCATTGACGATATTAGATTACTCAATATATATTTCAAGTTTCTACATTCTATAAAACTTTGCTCATACTTTGTATTATTTATTTTAGATGAATATGTACAAATTTTTTGTACAGTTTAATATATTTTCAGTTTATGTATGATGTAAGTAATTTTTTTAAAATTTGTATTATTTATATTTAAAAAAATGTATGAACTTTCTGTATAGTTTATAAATTATTGTATATATTTTATACATTTTACGAAGTAAATTCAATATAAAGTTATTAAATTAAAAATATTATTTTTATGAATATTTTAATGTTTAGATTATTTTGTAAGATATACATAAATTATACATAAAACTTCACATAAATGTTATTTTGTAAGATGTAAATAAATTTTATATAATTATGTAATATATATATATATATATATATATATATATATATATATATTAATTTTATATTAATTTACATGAAAAATATTTAAATTTAATATTAAATAAAATAAATTTAGAATAAATTTTGCTTAGAGAAAAAAATTATATTATAATTTTTTTTATTCTATAATTTTTTTAATTATACTTATAGTATGTATTCATGTATGTAAATATTTAATTGTTTAAAAAAGTATAAAAAATATAATATTGTAAAAATAAATTTAAGTTTAATTTAATTTATACATGAGATACACAAAATATATAATTATAACTTCATAGTGACATGATAAGTGTAGAGTACTCCAACAGATATAATATGCTACATACAAAGGTATATATAAATACAATATGTTACATCTGGTAGGTCACTAGAAATATAGTGCATTTAACATGTTTACATACAATGATACATGTAAATGTAACATGTTATATACAAACATATATGTAGATATATTAAGTTACAAAAAATTGATAAATGTAACATGTTATATACAAAGATACATATAGGTGTAATAGATTATATCCGGTGAGTCGTCAACGAAGATTGTCGGAACTCTGGTAGGTAATCGACGATGATCGTCGAAATATTGGTAGTAAGAGTATTTTGTTATTTATATGTATGAAATTATGAATTTTGGATTAAGTTTTTACCGTTTGAAAAATATATTATTTGAATGAAAAACTTACTATATGAAGGTAATATTCTCTCTATATAAGTCATTAAATCTTAGTATTGTCATTAGGAATTATATTTGAAAATATAATTTTTTAATTTATATTATATATTTAAGAGTTTTGATATTATTATTTTGTTTATATTTTACTTTAAAAGTTCATTTTTTTATATTTATAATATAAATTTAAATTAAAAACAAGGACCACGACAACGATGATAAAAAAATTCAATTTTCTGGAATTTTTAACTCAAGACCAATTAGGATTTTCCATGTGGCTTACCACGCAAGTAAGAGAGGTAACTGAGTTCGGAGTGCGGTCAAACTTTTCTACCACGTGTCATTGCCCGATTGCTTATCGCATTCCACCCATGTGTTATACCATCTATTTCTATAAATCACATTGCACCACGTGGCATTGACTCAGTGATCGTTGATTCTGACCGGTCACGTCTGCCATGCATCGTGTTCTGATTTGCTCAATAAATTTCTTATGCCATGTGTCACGTTGTGATCGGTGGCACTATCAATTTTGCTTTTTTGATCGCAACCTTTGATTTGAAGTTGATTTAACGGTTCAGATCGCATCTGAGCAATATTTAAGCCCTTAATTACTCTATAAATTTTAAGGGACTGTTATTAGCATAATTTTGGTCAATTTTTGGAGCTAAAAAGAGAAAAATATAGAAAAATTCAAGAGATGATACAATTTTGGTGGAGATTTAAGAGAAGATTAATATTACAATTCAAAAGATTAATTGTATTTCTCCTTATATTCTTTATCAATTTTTATGTCTTTCTTTATAAAAAAATATAAACTTTATGAATACAAATTATGTGTATTTAATTTATTAATCTAGGCATCTTATGAACCCAATTTTCATTATGTGATAATTTAATATTTGTTTTTCAATTATAATATTAATTTAATTATATTATTTAATCTGATTTTTATGCTATTAATTATTTTACTAATAATTTATCTATAGAGACAATTAAATAGATTTGAGAGAATTATTTAATTATTTGTCTTTATTAAATAACATGCATAATTTCTAGGTATAGATGTATGATTCTTATATATGTGATTCATAATTTATGAACTTAATGAGTAGTATATAATTTAATTGACATAAGAATGTGATTAAATTAATTTTTAATAAAATAATTTTTGTGAAAAAGATTTTTTTAATAATTATATTACTTATTACGATACGTATATTTGTATATTCATTGTACGCATTCATACGTGGGAAACAATTATCATTTTATATATTTTATTCATTATCTTAAAAAAAATTATAAGTTTAATTTATTTAAATTTTATTTTATTTATATATGTATCAGACAAATAACAAAATCATAATTTTATAATTAAAGTTTTAAAATATCATCTATAAAATATAAATTAAAATTTTAATATTATCATCATATAAATATATATTATTTAATAAGAAATAAGAAAAAAATGGTAAGGGTTATTTCTACCTAAATACACAAATATCAAGTACTAATTTTACTCTCAGTTAGATAATATCTCGTGTAAATATATATTTTATTCATTTATAAAATTTAAATTTATGGAGCGAGAGGATGATAGTGATATTAATATAAATCTTCCTTTTTAAAAGAAAAAAAAAGATAATGGAGGGGCCGTTAGGTGGTACATCACGTGCAAGGCTTTGTTTTCTTTATTTATTTGTAATTGGGATTTAAGCTGTGCCGTAAAACGCGGGGCGCTTTTTTATCTTTCTATCACCTTCTCTCCCTCCTGCCCATGTGCTAGGCAGCTTCTATTCGCTTTCTTATATAATTATTTTTTTAATATATATTAATGTTAAGTTATAATAATATATCAAATAATTTATATTATGGTAATATTATCATTTAATATTATGTTTAAAAAAATAATATATTAAAGTTATAGTAAGATTATTTATATTGTGATATCTGAATCTATACATATATATATAAACATAAAATCATCGTGATGTAAAATATTTTTTCTTTTTATATCATTAATCCAGTATACTAGAAAAATAAATTGATGTAACTTTTTCATGAATCATTTTTCTTTCTTTATGAAAATTTTTCAAATGAAAAAATTATTATAAGATTCTTGAGATTTTTTAAAATTATAAAAATATTTTTTAAGTTTAAAGAATAAACAATTATATTTTTTGTTACTATTTTATTATATAATTTTTTTAAATTTTATAATTTATATTTTTTTTATTGTAAATAATTCTTTAAAAAATTAAATAATAATAATAATAAAAATATTATTTTTATTTTTTAAGTTTAAGAGATTTTTCGTTATTTTAAAAAACTTAAAAGTAATGTATTTGTAATTTATCTTTTTAAATCGTGTATCTTAAGAAATAATTTTAGTTTTCCAAGGTAATGTTCATTGTAACCAGAATAATGATTCGAATTTTCAAAAAAAGAAGAAAAAAAAATTGGATATTTAAAACATACGGCTTTGAAATTTTGTTTTGTTTTTTTTTTGTTTTTAAATTAAGGGAGGAGTTAATATATTTATTTTGAAAAATATTTAAATTTTAATTGGCTATTTAAAACATACGGCTTTCAAATTTTCTTTTGCTTTGTTTTTTTTTTAAATTAAGAGAGGAGTTAATATATTTATTTTAAAAAATATTTAAATTTTATATTTATTTTTTATAATAATTTTTTTTATTATAAAAAAATATAAGACAAAATATTATTTGTATATTTTATTTATTTTTTATTACGGCTAAAAAATCAAAAATAAAATAAAAATTTAAATAAAATAATTATAAAAAATAAATATAAAATTTAAATATTATTTTTATAATACATGTAAGATTGCGACATTATTTATCTTTTAAATAAAATATTTTATTTTTAAACTTAGCATATTCTAAGGATTTTTTTTAAGATTTGATGTACCTAAAATAATATATCAATAGACTAGCAATGTCAAAGCGATTATAATTCCTCTTTTTTTTTTCTTCTGCAAAACTATTGTAATTTTTCTACTCCTTTTTTCGGTTGGAGAAAAAAAAAATGGTTTCAGAGATAATATTTTCTTATTTAATGATAGATATATGGTTATTATTTATTTATGTTGAATAAACATCACAATAATTATTCTATAATTTATATCAATTTAATATATTTAGATTTAATTAATGTTAAAATTTATTCATTATATTTTTGTAAGTTTTTTTCCACATTTAAATCATTATGATAAATAAATGGTTATTTTTTTATTTCTTATAATAAACATCATAACAATTAATCTTTGATTTATTTCAATTCCAATAGATTAAGATTTATATTATTATATTTTTGTAATTTTTTCACATCTAAATTATTAAGGTAGATAAATCGTTATTTATTTATTCATTATAAATAAATATCATAATAATCGCTCTTTAATTTATTTTAATTCATATATATTTAGATCTAATTTGAAAAGTTATTTACCTACATATGAATTACGGTGTAGTTAGGCATGCATTGTTGTGTTTTTGCAAAAAATTTCCCACATCCAAATCTAAATATGATATTTTTAAGTTATCTATTTTTAATTTAAAAAAAAATCAACTTAGATAAAGATCAGAAATAAAACGAAGAATAATGTTCCAAAAATATACTTACAGGAATACATATGTGTTTTTTTCCCTTCTAATACATATATATTGTTATGATTTTTACGATGATTTTATTTATTTTTTAAAATAAGCATAAATAAAAATCACAAAAGTATTTATATTAATTACTCTAAAAAACATGTATGATGTATTTTTAAAGATGTAAAAAAAATAAATTTTTATGTATGTAATTAAAAACAGTATATTATATATATGTGTGTAAACGGTGTCATACAACGAAGTTAAATCTAAATAAAAAGCGTTTATGATTGTATAATGCAATGACGGTTACTCCTTGAATATACTAAAACTACATGAGTTTTGCGTCGTGTAATTGTTTATATAAAGAAACGAAATAAACATAAATAACATATTAAATTATTCAAGTTTTATGTTAAGTTTGTTGCAGAATACAAAAAATTCAATCAATATATATATCGACTAACATGTGAACGGAAATTAAATGTGAAAAAATAAACAAAAGATATGCATATATAATTTTATAATATGATATAAGATTGTGTACTATATTATAAATCTCATCGTGGTTTATAAAGTAATATACCACAAACGTCATGATTAGTTTAATTATATACTAAATATTAAAATTATATGGTTGAAAGAGCTAAGAGAGATAAAACAAAGTTTATAATCTTTAAAATAGAAAATAAAAATATGTGAATTATATTATTAATTATAAATAATCTTTTTGCAAAAAATACCAAATGTCTATTTTTTTAATATCTAAAATTCAATAATCAATTACTTGTAAACATGTAACAAAATGAGGAGGGAGGGAGGGAGAGATATGCTTGGCGCAGTTTTGCCTAAGATGTTGTTGACTTCTTGTTTGTGGTGTTCATGCCGTGATTTTAATATGATAAGTTAAATAATTTTAATAAATTTATTTAAATTAAAAAATATGATCTGACTTTTTGATTCTAAATAAATTAAATTCATAAATTTTATAATAACGTACTATTTAAACTAAAAGTTATATAATCTATTTAAATTTAAATCGAATTCAAATCAAAAGATTTTATAATTTATTGTATTCTATTCAAATTAAATTAATATTAAATTATAAATAAATATATATTTTATTTTATATTATATTATATTTAAATATTATGTATATAAAAATTATATAATCTGTTCAAATTTAGATCGAATTCAGATGAATTTTTTTTATAATTCGTTATATTTGATATAAACTGAATTATTATTAAATTATAAATAAATACATATTTTATTTTATAATATATTATATTTAAATATTATGTATATCATAATTATATTACATTATTATTTTAATCAAAAATAAATAATTTTAATCTACTATTCATCTTTATTTTTAAGCATATACTATTACCTGTATCAAAAATAATTTCATTAAATTATAATCGTTTATAATTTTGAACAAAAAAGTTTACCTTTTTAAAAAATCTTAGCCATGCATTGTCCTTTCTTCCTGTGAAAGAGTATCTCCTTGTACAATAGCTTTTATTTGATAGATTAATTTTTCATCTCTTTAATTTTATTTTATTTTAATAAAAATATCAATTTATATTTATTTACTTAGAGAAATTTTTTTTATCTAAATATTAATCTAAGTTGATACAAGTTATATTTATACTCATTTTGTTCATGAATTATGTTATTACAATATGATATCAAGATTTAATTATTTTTAAAATATATTTAATATATCAATTAAAATAATTAAACGTTTGATTCAAGAATCTTTTAACTAATATTCGAGTTTTTATATATGTGTCAACCTATGTTATTAATTTTCTTTTATCAAATTTTATTATTCATATAGTTAGATATATACGTTTTAATCTAGATTGTATTATTTATTTTTGTTAATAAAATTTAATTTTATCTATATAAAATTTTATTTAAAAAATATTAATATATGTATTTAATTTTTTAATGATATTTAAAGTAAAAAAATGTTGTTTTAAAATTAAAGGAAAAAAATATCAAGAAATTTTGTTGAAAATTAGTAATTTAGTAATAAGATTAATTTTTCTTTATTTTAAGGCATAACTTTTAATCTATTAATTGCTTTATTTATAAAAAATAAATTAAAAACATACCAAATTATGTCAAATACGGAACTCCCTGATCATGAGTCAGAAATTTACTTAACTTTTATGTAACTTCACAAATAACATATATAATTATATAATTATGGTTAGATTTTTTTTTTATAATAAATTATGGTTCGATATGGGTTATTATAGATAAATGTTTTTTAAAGGTAAAACTTAATTTACAAAATTGAAGGATATTATTGATTATGAAAGATATTGGTCTCCTCTCCAAGAAAACGTGTTAAGTTGGTGTTACCTGAGACTGGCCTATGTGTAGATTTATAATTTTCATTTTCCATATAATATGATATGATATGTAATAAAAAAATTACAAATATAAAATAATATAATTAGATAGATATTGAAAGTCTTTTAGTGTCTACATTCTAGTAATGTAGGAATTCCTGTTACATATATTTTATTTCGTAACCATGTTAGTTTTAAATAAGGAAAAGTGGTAGATGATAGACGCAAATATATGTATTGGGATATTGTAGTTAAATTAATATTTCTGTAATACTTTTATTATTTTGTCTTATAATTATGAGTATTATTAAATATAAAAAATTAAATATATAAATTAATTATTAATAAAACTTGTAATTAAATATGTTATTAATATAAAAAAAAATACTAATAAATAATGAGGTATTTTATCATAGGCATATCATCGTTGGTAATATAAAGGATGAGAATTAAACGATATAATATATTAACGTGTTTAATTCATTTTTTAAATTTCAAAAATATAAAATTTGGTCAAAAAATACTCAAATCTTTATATATAAAAAAATTCGAAGTTTTGTAGTTGTGTTTAGGCTTGTGAAAACTAAAATGCCCTTGCTTTTTTTTTTATTTCTTTACTTTATTATTTCTTCAGAAAAATTGTTACCTTTTTATACCATAAATCTCAAAATATTTGTAAAATAAATATATTATACTCTTTTGAATAGTATATTTGGTAAATTTATGGTATATTATGTAAGAAATAATACACAGATAAATAATTTAAATATAAAATTGTTTTATTAAAATTAAATATATATATATATATATATATATTATAAATATAAAATTTAAATAATATATAATTTAAATTGAAAATATATAATCGAGACTTGTGTATCATACAGTTTTCTTAAAATAATTTTTTTACTCACTGTAAGTGTTCGAGAACGACGAAAAGTTATTTTTCAGGATAAAACGATTAAACAATAATAAACTTATACCATAGTTTATTATTGTATGAACTTTCAAGTGTCTCAACTCTATTATAAGAACCTAACTCTATATAGAAAATACATAAAAAAAATTCCTTTTACCTTTTCGTACATGATTTTTTTTCCTTTTCTCTTTCTTATTTTCTTCTTATTTCTCAACACTTATGTTCCTTTTTTTCTCTTTTCCCATGCTCTGTTTATTTTTTTCAGCTCTATTTTCTTCCTCAATAAACAAGTATTTATATACCCATAAGAAATCGAAAGTAGAGCTAGAAAACTTCAATTCATAAACAAAAAAGAGAAAAAGGAAAGCAAAAATTTAATTTAGAAACGAAAATTTTTCAATGGAAGCAGAACAGAAAACTGAAGAAATTGAAACTGAAACATGAAATAGAAATTGAAGATGAAGAGAGCTATTTCTAACAATTTAAATTCATAATTTCTAACAATCCTCCACATGAATAAAAATTGACATAGATTTTAAATCAAATTTGACATGGAAATAGAGTTCAACGGATTGTAACTTTCATAGGATAGATAAGTGTTATCCTTTGAACCTTCATTTATAAAAGTATATTTACCTTACTGACTGACCAATAGATGCGATGTTCTTGAACGGTTTTATCGTTTATATAAGTGAGGACATACTTCACACAAGAATCTTTCCTGACATAATTCAATTCTTACTGTTATGTTCATTTTGGCCATGAACATATGCCTGATTTTATGAGAGTCTCTAAAGAATTGACTCTTATACATTCTCTTTCAAAACGACCTTTCTTCTCCTTCATATAGGTGATCTCTTATCTTTAAAAGTAATCCGCAAAGAGTAACCCACATACTTTACTCGGTATTTCCTTAATAAGAATTATTAAAAGCCTTAACTTATCCTATATCTCACGAGTATCACAATTTTCATCATATGAATGGACTTGAGGGTAAACCCTCATAGTGATCTCACTAAGTCTTTACAATTAGGTTGTCCTTTTGAACTTAGATCTTGTGATCTCTAGTCAAGTAGGTTAGGTTTCCTTTGCAAATCCTTTTCATTCATGGACTTCAATCCTATTCCTCTCAATAACTTATCAACTAACTCTCGATTTAACCCTTTAGTTAAGGGATCCACTATGTTATTTTTTGACTTCACATAGTTAATAGAGATAACTCCAATTGAGAGTAATTATCTAATGGTATTATGTCTATGACATATATGTTGAGACTTACCATTATACATATTCCTATGTGCCCTACCAATAGCAGATTGACTATCACAATGAATGCATATTGTAGGTATAGGCTTCACCCACTAATGAATATCCTCTAAAAAATTGCATAACCATTAGGCTTCTTCACCATATTTATCCAAAGTAATGAACTCAGATTCCATCGTAAATCTAGCAATGCACGTTTGTTTAGAAGTCTTTCATGAAACAGCTAAACCATCCAGTATGATACATGCCTACTTGTAGAATTTGAGTCTTTTATGTTAGATATCCAATTTGCATCACTGTATCTTTCTAATGCAGATGGATATCTTGTGTAGTGCTATACATAGTTACATGTATATCTTAAGTATCTAAGTAATCTTGTAATACATTTCTAATGATTAGATCCTATATTACTAATGTATCTACTTAGTTTGTTTATATCGTAATCTATGTTTGGTCTCGTACAAATCATCAAGTATACTTCCTATCACTCCAGAATATTCTAGTTGAGACATACTCTTACTTTTATTCTTGGATAGGTGTAGATTTATATCTACTGCTATTCTCACAATTCTAGAATCATCCTTGTTGAATTTCTCAAGTATTTTGTCAACATAATGACATTGACTTAGGATGAGACCGCTTAATATCCTTGATATCTTAATTCCCAGATTTACATCAATAGGCCCCATATCTTTCATATAAAACCTTTAATTCAACATAAACTTAGTAAATTTGATCATTTGATTGTTACTACTCACAATTAACATGTCATCAACGTAAAGACACGAGACAACATAACCATATTCTTTATCCTTGACATATACACATTTGTTATATTCGTTGATTTTAAAGCCATTTGTCCTCATGACATTATCAAACTTTTCTTGCCATTTTTTTGGTGCTTATTTCAAGCCATATAAAGACTTCACTAATTTACAGACCTTTCTTTCTTACCCTTGGCATGAAAAACCTTTGGGTTGTTCGATGTAGATTTCTTTATCTAACTCTATATTTAGAAAGATGATCTTTACATCCATTTTATGTATTCCAAGATCTCGTAGAACTGCGATAACAATTATCATCCTTATACATGTTATTTTTGTCACAGAAGAATAAGTATCACAGTAATCAAGGCCATGTCATTTTTTGCACCCTTAATTAGAAGTCTGGCCTTGTACTTATCAATTAATCCATCTGATTTATGTTTTCTTGTGAAAATCCACTTAGACCCTAGTGTTTTACTACTTGGAGATAAATTAACTAGTTCTTAAGTGTGATTTTGTAGAATGGACTCAATTTCACTATTAATGGCTTCTTGCCATTAAGGACTTTCAAAAGAATTTACAACATCTTCATAGGTTTGAGTTTCACTTTATAGAAAATAGGTCAAATAAACTAGACCATAGGGCATTTCTGTTCTAACCTTCTTGCTATGTCTGAGTTCAACCTCAACCTCTTATTCAGGTTCTTTGTTTTGACTATCTTCATTCATAGTCTTATACGTTCGTTTAGACGAACTTGATTCTCCTTGAGATTTACCTGGAAGTACATGTTCAAAGAACGATGCCTTCCTTGATTCCATTATGGTATTCTTGTGTATATCTGGGATATTGAGTCATGCATAAGAAACTGATAAGCACTAATATTATGTGCATATCCAATGAAGATGCAATATGTTGATTTTGGACCTATTTTCACCTTCTTAGGTATATGTAGAATTACTTTAGTAAGACATGCTCACACTCACAAATGTTTAAGGAAGGTAGTCTTCTTTTAAATAATTTATACGGTGTCTTATGTGTTTTCTTTCAGGGTACCTTATTCAAAAGATAGTTAGTTAACAAAATAGCTTCCCCTCATAAGTTTTGTGGCAACCAAGAACTTAATAACATTGCATTCATAATTTCTTTCAAGGTACGATTCTTACGTTCAATAATTCCATTTTGCTGAGGTTAATAAGACATTGTGGTTTCATGAATAATTCTGTGTTATACACAGAATTTACCAAGTTGTGCTTCATATTTACCACCACAATCACTACGCAGTACCTTGATCTACTTATTGATTTGATTCTCAACTTATGTTTTACAAAGAATAAATTTCTCTATAGCTTAATCTTTGCTTTTAAGCAAATACACATAATAATGTTTTGTGCTATCATCAACAAAAGTAATAAAATACTTATTTCTACCCTTTGTTTAAAGAAATTTCAAATCATATAGATCACTATGGATTAAGTCAAAGGTTTAGTGTTCTTTTCAATTGAATAAAACAATGACCTAGTCATGTTTTCCTTAACACAAGTCTCACACTTATGCTTTGATTCTATTTAGAATGCAGGTATGTGTTCTATGTTAATTAGTCTATGCAATGTATCGTAATTAACATGACCTAGTCTACCATGCCACAAGTTGGAAGACTCAAGTAAATAGGCAGAAGAATTAATCTTATTAGTATTCTTAGCTTTTACAGTCATTATATTGAGCTTAAATAACCCATCAGATACATCTCACTTTCCAAAAAACATCCCATATTTTGTCACAACGACCTTATCAGATTCAAACACTATTCGAAAGCCATGATTTTTTAGAAATGAGCCAAAAATATGATTCTTACATATGTCTAGCTCATAGAGTACATTTTTTAATGCAAGCTCTTTTCTAGATATCATCTTAAGTTTCACCTAGTATTGCCCTTGAATGGTTGATGTGGCAAAATTTCCTATGAAGAGCTTGTATTCACCTTTCACTTCTTCAAAAGTAGTGAATAGATTCTTATATGACCAAATGTACCTTATTGTACTTGTATCAATCCATCACTCCTTTGGGTTTGATCCCATCAATTTTAACTCAGAAATGACTGCACACAAGTAACATCGAAGATATCATGAGTGATGTTATCAACCATGTTTGCCTCACGGTTTCTATTTCTTTTTGGAAACTTTCAGTCTGGGGCTTTATGTCCTTTCCTATGATAGTTAAAGTAGATCCCTCTAAAGTTATACTTCTTAAAAGTTTCTTCTCTAGGTCCCAATTTAGATCCTTTACTTAGCTTACCCTTTCTCTTATTCTTAATATGTTTGGAACTTTGACCATGTTCCATCACATTAGCCTTGGGTGTTGATGAGATATACCCTCTTTTATAAGAAGCTTTATTGTCTTCTTCCACTTTGAATCTTATCAGCAATTCTTTAAATGAAACTTCCCTTCACTTATGCTTAAGGTAGACCTTGAACCCTATCCATGAAAAAGGAAACTTTTCAATAATAACTGTAACTTAGAAGGTTTCACTAAGTACCATCTCTTCATTATACATCTCTATTATGATATCTTGGATTTCACTGCTTAACTATATGTAGATTTAAAGTCCATCCTCTTATAATCAAGAAAACGACCAACCAAAAATTTCTTGGCACCGATGTTTTCAGTTTCATACTTCCGGTCCAATGATTACCATAAGTCTTTAGTCATCTTCTCCTTATTGTATTCATTGTACAAGGAATCTGTTAGACTATTTAGAACATAATTCCAACATAGATAATCAGAATGCTTCCATGCTTCAATAGCACTAGCAGATAGAAAATATTGTTCATCCTTAAGTTGATTAGGAGTTTCTTCGGTCAAAAACCTTGCCAAATTTAAAGTACTGAGATAGAACATCATCTTACTCCTTCATCCCTTAATGTTCAAGCCATTAAACTTCTCCGATCTCTCTACCACAACATGGTTCATAGGAACACAAATCGGTAACATTAGGGTTACCCTACGAGCCATAGAAGGATTCATCATTTGATTCACAGTAAAACCACCCACAGTAAGGTCATCAACATTCATAATTGGGTTTTCAGTTCGAGATACTGCAATTGTCATTCTATATTCTATAATATTTTCTTTACTTTTTCTATTAAATATACAAATAACAAAACAAGTTTTAAAAAATCACCGAATAAAATTTTAAATTTAAAAATATAAATGATAAAAATACATTAATTTACATATATATTTGAAATTTTATTAATTATAGTGATTAAATAATTTAAAAATAAAATAATTTATTTATTTATAAAATTATAAAAATATATAAATAAAGAAATATATATATATATATATATATATATATATATATATATATATATATATATATGTATGTATGTATAGTAAAATAAAATATAAATATAAAGTAAAAAAAATTAAGATTAGTAACACAAAATAAATAAATAAAACAAATATACTTAATATAAAAATAACAGTATATAAAAAAATTATAGTTATATAAAATAATTAATGATAACAAAAATAAAAATAAAATATTAATAAGTCAGTAGGTAAAGTGATTAAGTAAATGACTCAGGAAAATCCTGAGCCCATGAGTGCAAAGATGCATCGTTTTTAATTAACTCGACTTTGAGAGCTTGATTTGAAGAAGCCTTAGAAAAGAAAAATAATAATAAAAAAATATAAAACTTGATGGAATTAAGTAAAAATAAAGTGAAAGTAATTTAATATAAAAGAAAAATTAATATTGAATAAATGATAAAAAGAATTAATAAAGATGTAAAAATTGAACGATAATTATAATAGAATATATAGTAGAACAGATAAATATAAATATTATAAATAATCTGTTTGTTTTAAGTTATTTGTTGATTTTTTTGTCCAAAAAATGAGGAGTAAAAAAATTATCTTAAGATTGTAAGAAATAATACATGAACAAACAATTTAAGAATAAAATTATTTTATTAAAATTAAAAATATATAAATATATATAAATTATAAATCCCAATTTAAATAATATATAATTTAAATAGAAAAAAATAATAATCGAGAACTACGGAAACTTATCTTCCAAGATACAACGATTAAACAATAATAAACTTACACCATAATTTATTATTTTATGAACTTGTAAGTGTCTGAATTCTATTGTAGGAGCCTAACTCTAGATAGAAAATACACATAAAAAAATTCTTTTTACCTTTCTATACAGGGCTCTTTTTTCATTTTCTCTTTCTTCTTTTCTTCTTATTTTTGAACACCTCTGTTTCTTTTCTTCTCTTTTTTGTTTCTCTGTTTCTTTTATTTTCAACTCTATTTTTTTCTTCCTCAATCAACGAGTATTTATATACCCATGAAAAAACGAAAGTAGAGCTAGAAAACTTCAATTCAGAAACAGAAAAAAGAAAAATAGAAGCAAAAATTTAATTTAGAAATGGAAAATTTTCAAATGAAAGGAGAACGGAAAACTGAAAAAAATAAGCAGAAGTTGAAAATGAAGAGAGCCATTTTCTAGCATTTTTAATTCATAATTTTTAACATATTATATTTATATTATTAAACTTGATTAATTGTTTTAATTACTTAAAAATTGTTACACTCATAAGAGTGAAAATTCATGCGATTTATGCTTACATATTTAGTAAATGGGTCAAGTCCGATCATTCATTTATAAACATATCATATTTGTATTGAACTCATCATTTCATGTCGATAACAAATAAAAACTAATTAACTAATATTTATGTATTGAACTTATCATTTTAAATTACCTTCCTTTTTTTTAATATTTTTTGCTTTAGTTTTTTATACACTAATAAATATTAAAATACTCTTATATAAATATATTGTACTATTATGAATAATTATATTTGATATTTTTATTATGTATTAATTTTATATTATTAACCTTGGATGATTGAGTTAATCACATGAAAATTATTGGACTTATAATCGAATGACATTCGTGTGGTTTCTGTTTACACATTTAACAAACGGGTCAGATTTGATTAATTCATTAATGAGTGGATCATAATGGTATTGAACTCATCATTTTTTTAACAATCACAATTAAAAATATATTTAACTAATATATTTATATATAGGATTCATCATTTCGTTTAAGATAGATCATGATATCAACAAAAAATATATTCTATAAATATACATTACATAAAATAATACAAGAAACTAACACAATCTTAACCCAATTTAAATTATTAGTTATGTCAAATAAGAATATGAATTAACTCATTTATTATCTAACATGCAAATCATTTTAATGTAAATGAAACCAATCATTTTGCAATAATTTGAATTTATGCTATCTTTTTATTATCATTGTTATTTTATTTATAAACATGTATTTTTTTTATACAAAAAACACAAATACACAACATTATACATTTAACAACTATATGCATAATCTATATTATCTTTTTCTAATTTTTTACCTGATTGCTAAAATTTATTATAATAAAATAAAATAATATTTTTAACAGTGTATATCATACTCCCCTCCAAAACTAGTATGTATAATATGGTAATGTATATATACATTTATGGTACATTTAAGGGCATATTTTATGTTTTTTTTTTGAAAATATTAATACTATAAGCATATTTGACAACAAATACAACATAATATTAGGTAAAGGATCACTATTACAATACATACATATAATCTCGGACATTTAACCTCGGTTATTTAAAAATCGAGACTATAGACATACCTTATGACCTCGGTTATTTAAAAATCGAGGCTATAGACATATCCTATGACCTCGGTTATTTAAAAACCGAGGCTATAGACATACCTTATAAATTTTCTCTCTTTTATGCATAACATTAAATTTTTCTATTAATTTTTTCCTTTTTCTCTTTTTTTATTACTTTTTCCCTTTATTTATTTCCATTTTCCCTTTCTCTCATTTTTCATTTTCCCTCTATCTCTCTTTTTTCTTTATTATTTTTCCCAGTTGATTCCATTGCTTTACTTTCTTTTTTACTCTGGCCAGAAAGAAAGCTCTGGAAACATTTCTTCGTTAGTTGTGTTAGAGTTAGTGGTTCAGCTCGAATGGGATGATAGACTTTGTGTACATTGGTGGACTTTATTGGTGTTGGTTACACGCTAGTGGACTTGGATGCTTGATGTTCACGGTGGCTAGCATAATTGGTATATTTTTTTTCCTTTTCCTGGCCAGATTTTCACTCTTTTTTATTTTTCCTTTGCCTTTTTTCTCTTCCCCAGTGCGAGCTATGCATGCATTTCCCCAGTGCTAGCTATGTGATTTGCATCTTCTTCCTCTTCCTTTGCCTTATTGCTCACCTCCCCTCACTGACCGCTTACTTGGGTAGCTAGTTTCTCAGCTCAGACTGTATTCATATTTGTGGTTTTCACTCTTCTCAATTTTCAATTTAGGGTTTGTCAATTTTCCCTCTTTTTCTTACAAATACCTACTAAGTGAAGGTTTTTTGTTTTATTGGTAGATGTTTCTTGTCTCAATCTATATCAGTTGAGCCAATAATGCTTTTGTTGAACCAATGACGGTTATTCTATTCTAATCGAAGTCCTTGTATCTTTGATGGAGCTCTGGTGGTGTTAAAGAAATGTTTGGTTGGAATGGTGGCTAGTTAGGTTGATTTTAGCTTTTGTCCATTTTGGATTCATGTGATTGGCTTATCTCATGATTGGACCAATGTGAGGAAGTTTGGTAAAATTGGTGCTACTTTGAGTGAGTTTATTGATGTGTATTTATCTTCTCCTAGTGGACTGGTGTTAAAGGGAGCAAGAATTAGTGTAGTTGTTAATATTTTAAACCTTTTCTACCTGGTGTTTGGACTAATCGAAGAGAACTTGATCTTATTTGGCTTGATTTAAGGTATGAAAGATTGCATGTGATCTATTTCAAATGCGGTGTGGTGTCTTATGACACTAGGAGCTATCGTAAGCCAGTGATTCAGAATTATGGTGATTTGAGGATTTATGGCTTATGGATAATGTTTGAAGAAAGAAGAACTCTTGATTGTGTGAAGTGAAGGTAAAGGTGGATGTGGGGAACTTTGTGAGTTTTCTTCGATAGATCTCATTAGTTCAGTAGGCATTAAAGTTACCACCTAGGTATTCTTCCTCTACAAAAAATAGTTTTGGTAGCAGAATGAGTAGTCATGTCCCAAGTGAAGATAGTTTTTGCAATCTAAGTAGTGAAAGTGCTGCAATTGTTTTGGAAATAGAAATTATCACTGCCTTACATCATAAGAACATTATTTCGCTTTTAGGGTTCTATTTTGAGGACAACCATCTCTTCTTGGTTTATGATTTTCTACTAAGGGAAATCCTTGAAGAGAATCTTCATGGTATGTAGCTTAAAATATATGCGCCTTATTTGAATTACAATTTACTTTCTCATTAGTTCATCCATTTAAAGTATTTTTTTTCTTGTAAAATATTGCATTAGGGAATAAGAAGGACTTGCTTGCATTTGGTTGGATTGAAAGATATAAAGTGGTTGTGGGTGTAGCCAAGGCTTTGGATTATCTACACAGTCACAATGTTTGGGATGTGATTCATAGGGACGTTAAATCATCAAACATACTGTTATATGATGATATGGAGCCATAGGTATTATACGTTTACGTCTCTTTTTATTGACTCATAAATATATATATAACCTTTATGAATTTACAAATAATTGTATTTATTGCTAAAAATGGTTTATTCAGCTTTTTGATTTTGGACTTGCTAAGTAGGTACTAACAGTGTCATCACATATAACTTGCATAGATGTGGTAGACATATTTGGTTATGTGACTCCTACTTTTATAATTTTGTTGTCTATTTCATATGCTATGAATATTCATGAACTACTAGATGATGAATCTTTGCTATAGTTATTTTGCTCCTGAATACTTCATGTATGGAAAAGTTAATGATAACGTTGACGTCTACGCTGGTACTGATGCTAGTGCTTGGTGCTGGTACCTGGTACAAGGCACTGTAGCTTGGTACTAGTGCCTATTTCAAATGTGGTGTTGGTTTCGGTGTTTGGCATTGGTGCATGTGCTGGTGCCTGGTACCTGGTGCATGGTGCCTGGTGTATGGTGCTTGGTGCCTGGTGCCTGGTGCTAATGCATGTGTTGGTGTTGGTATTGGTGTTAGTGTTTGGTGCTTGGTGCCTGGCGTTGGTGCTGGTGCTTGGCGCCTAGTGAGCTTGATTGCATATATTTATTTGAGAACTGGTTTGTGCAGATATGTAAATAATTGTCGTTTCAATCACCTACTTTTGTTTCACATGTTATTATCTCTATTTTTTCTCCTCTTTTTAGTTTTATTTGTCTGTTATACATTTCCTCATTTCCATTATACACATTACACAATACCTTTTTTTAAGAAATTAACATATTAAGAATTCTCGCTTTTACGAAAGAACATGTTAAATTTTCTTTTGCGTTTTAAGCTTTTCCTCTTTTGTATATCATTGTGTTTGTCTACTCCCACACATGTCTTCCAGTATTTTCTGAAGATAGAGACTTGCAAATATGGAGCAATATGTAAATTTCACCATCTAAGGGATAGACATGGTGCTGGAGCGGTTTCTTTCAACTTGTACATTTTACATGTTGCTGGATCCATTGATTTTGAATAATTACACTTATAAATAATTGTAATAGTAAAAAGTTAATTTGTAATAATAAGACTATTCTTCATAGTCATTGTAAATATTAGAATTACCTAGTAAATTTTTATTATGTTTTAATGTATAAACTCTTAAATGTAATTGCAATTTTAATTTTAATATAATATGATTTTTAATATTTTAATTAATAATTACATTTTTATTTAAATTTATGGTCATAGCTACTTTTATAATTTTGTTGTCTATTTCATATGCTATGAATATTCATGAACTACTAGATGATGAATCTTTGCTATAGTTATTTTGCTCCTGAATACTTCATGTATGGAAAAGTTAATGATAACGGTGACGTCTACGCTGGTGCTGATGCTAGTGCTTGGTGCTGGTACCTGGTGCAAGGCACTATAGCTTGGTACTGGTGCCTATTTCAAATGTGGTATTGGTTCCGATGTCTGGCATTGGTGCATGAGCTGGTGCCTGGTGCCTGGTGTATGGTGCTTGGTGCCTGGTGTATGGTGCTTGCTAATGCATGTATTGGTGTTGGTGTTAGTGTTAGTGTTTGGTGCTTGGTGCCTGGCGCTGATGCTTGGCGCCTGGTGAGCCTGATTGCATATATTTATTTGAGAACTGGTTTGTACAGATATGTAAATAATTGTCGTTTCAATCACCTACTTTTGTTTCACAGGTTATTCTCTCTATTTTTTCTCCTCTTTTTAGTTTTATTTGTCTGTTATACATTTCCTTATTTCCATTATACACATTACACAACACCTTTTTTAAGAAATTAACATATTAAGAATTCTCGCTTTTACGAAAGAACATGTTAAATTTTCTTTTGCGTTTTAAGCTTTTCCTCTTTTGTATATCATTGTGATTGTCTACTCCCACACATGTCTTCCAGTATTTTCTGAAGACAGAGACTTGCAAATATGGAGCAATATGTAAATTTCACCATCTAAGGGATAGACATGGTGCTGGACCGGTTTCTTTCAACTTGTACACTTTACATGTTGCTGGATCCACTGATTTTGGAATAATTACACTTATAAATGATTGTAATAGTAAAAAGTTAATTTGTAATAATAAGGCTATTCTTCATAGTCATTGTAAATATTAGAATTACCTAGTAAATTTTTATTATGTTTTAATGTATAAACTCTTAAATGTAATTGCAATTTTAATTTTAATATAATATGATTTTTAATATTTTAATTAATAATTACATTTTTATTTAAATTTATGGTCATAGGGTATATATATGGCCTTAGTTTTTGAATAATTGAGGCCAAAGACATGCCCTATGGCTTCGGTTATTTAAAAATCGAGACTATAGGGTTGTTTATGGCCTCAGCTAAAAGACCAAGATCATAAATAATAATGTCTTATCTCTCTAACTTAGGCCTCAGTTCTTATAACCGTGATCATAAACCTACTATCACGATTGAAAACCGAAGCTATATGTATGTGTTTTAGTAGTGAAAGATTATTTTATCTCAAACTTTTAACTACTATAGTAAACAAAATAAAAAAGCCATAATCGTGTTCAAAATAATAAAAAAAGCCAAAGCTCTATCAGGGAAAAATAAAATAAAAGCCATAGACACAGTTCATACACGATAATCTAATTTTAATAATAGCTCAACTATAGTCAATATGCATGGTCTATTTGTCCATTCATGAAAGTCTTTCTTATAAAAATAGTAAAATATGCATGTAATTGTAATATGAATTAAATAAATATTAATTATTGATTAAATATAAAATTTATAATATATTATATAAATTAATTATGATATTATTTATTAATAAGGATTAAATAAATTATAATTTATGTTGTATAAATTATTGAATGCATAATAAAAATTATATTTAAAAAATGGTTTTTGTTAGAAATACTGAATGATTGTATTGCATTTCATATGTTAAAGAATATACATGGTGCCTTTATATAAGAGTTACAAGTAAATTAGATATACCTAAAGTAAACTAGTTATACATGAGTAGATATGATATACATTAATAGCCCCCGTCAAACTCAAGGTGGATATGAGACCAACTCGAGGTTGTCAACCAAATTACGAGTACATTCGTTAGGAAATGCCTTAGTGAAGATATCTGCAAGTTGATTGTTAGAGGATATGGGGAAAAGCTTGAGAGCACTATGGATAAGATGAGAACGAACAAAGTGATAATCAATCTCGATGTGTTTAGTCTGTTTATAGAAGACATCATTGTGAGCAATATGAATGGCACTTTGATTGTCACAATAAAGGGGAGTAGCAGAGGATATGGACACACCCAAATCCTTAAGAAGCCATCGTATCCAAAGGAGGGCAAATGTGGTATCAACAAGAGCATAATATTTTGCTTTAGTATTGGAGCGGGCCATGAAAGTTTGTTTCTTACTTCACCAAGAAATCAAAGAAGAACCATGGAGAAAGCAATAACTTGTAGTGGACATGCGATCAGTGAGATATCCTTCCCAATCAGCATCAGAGAATGCATGAAATACAAGAAGAGACTAAGCTAAGTAGAAAATTCCATGGAGTCGGTCGTGGAGCATACATATATTGGCTCACCTGATGAACAACATAAGAAATGTCTGGATGAGTAACTGTAAGATAAACCAAGCTACTAACCAATCGTCTGTAAAGAGAAGGATTAGACAATGGTTTCCCCTCCGAGAGTGTCAGATGTTCATTAAGTTCAATTGGAGTGTCAACAGTCATGCTGTTAGTGGGTCTAGCTTGAGATAAAAGGTCATATGCATACGTGGATTGAGTAATATAAAGACCTTCTATGGAACAAGTGATCTCAAGACCCAAGAAATAGCTGAGATGTCCAAGATCTTTCATCTCAAACTGTTGACTAAGAAAAATGAGGTCATCACCAATTATGATCATATCATCCATATATAGGAGAAGAAAAATGGTGCCTTTATCATTGCAATGAAGAAATAAGGTATAATCATAAGGACTGACAGTGTAACCCAAGCAAATGATGGTGGAGCTGAACTTGGCAAACCATGCTCGTGGAACTTATTTAAGGCCATAAAGTGCACCTTGAAGGTGACAATCCTTGTTTGTTTCAACAGAAAGACCAAGAGGAGGTTGCATATAGACTTCTTCATGCAGATCCTCATTAAGGAAGACATTTTTAACATCCATCTAAAAAAGGTCCCATTTACTAGCAATGGCAATAGCTAAGAGGGCATGAACAGAAGAGATACAGGCAATTGGAGCAAAAGTCTCTTCATAATCAATCACATACTCTTGTGTCAAACCTTTTGCAATAAGACGAGCCTTGTAGCGCTCGATGGACCTATCAGAGTGAGTCTTGATCTCACAGATCCACTTACAACCAACAATAGATTGACCAAGAGGGAGAGTAACCAGATCCCAAGTATGGTTTTTGGTTAATGCATTAATTCCCTCTTTAATTGTAATATGCTATAAAGGGTTAGTAGATGCCTCATGATAGGTGTGAGGCTCATAGAGTGTAGCAAGGGCAATGTAACAATGATAGTTAAGTAAATGTGTAAGAATATATCTTATCTAGGTTAAGTGGCGAGGTGGAATGTTTTGTGGAGGATCTTTAGGCGGAGTAGGAGTAGGGGACCTATGCTCAAGGTGGGGTAGCTCATCATCAACCTGCTCATTTACAAAATGTCTAGAAGAATCATCAAGAATATCTGAAGATTGAATAAAGAAGTCTAAAGGATGATCAAGAGTATCTATAGAAGGAACATGAGACTCATTTGGAAAAATTTCTAAAATAGAAGAGTTAGTTAGGGAAGAACGAAAGTGAGAAAGTTCAACAAATAAGCAATGTTCCCAAAAGACAACATTACGGGAAGCACGAAGACTACGCGAGATAGGATCATAACACCGATACCCTTTTTGAGTTTCACTATAACTAAGAAAATAAAAAAAGTTTAGATCGAGATTCAAGTTTGTTGTGCTCATGAGGCAGAAGAAGAACAAAAGAGGCAAATCCGAGGAGCGAAGGTAATGATAGTTAGGGGATGACCGAAAAAGGTGCTCATACGGAGTCTGATTATGAATAATAGTGCTTGGAATGTGATTAATGGCATGAACAATATGAAGAGAGGCTTCACCCCAAAATGGGACAGGAACTTTGGCAGAAAGAAGAAGAGCACGAACAGTGTCAAGAATATGACAAAGTTTTCTTTCAGCTCGACCATTTTATTGAGAGGTACCTAGACAGGTTAGATGATGCACAGTGCCATAGGGTTGTAATAGAGCTTGAAAAGCATATTGAGTATATTCAAGAGCATTATTAGATCGAATTTTTTTGATATGTTTGGAGAATTATGGTTCAACCATTTTTGCAAAGTTTCTGTATGTTGGTAAGATTTCAGAATGAGATTTCATAGGAAAAATCCAACTAGAACGAGAATAATCATCGATAAAAATAACAAAATAACGAGATCTACCAATACTAGTAATAAGAGAAGGTCCCCAAACATTAGAATAAATTAAATCAAAAATACTATTAGAGATTGACTTACTATTATTGAAAGGCAAAGCTGGTTGTTTTCCTAACTAGCATGAAGTACAATCAAAATTGTCTTTGGACATAGAACCCAACAAACCTTTAGAAGCTAACTGTTTTACCTGAGTGGATGGGATATGAACAAGACAAGAATGCCAAAGTGCGAGAAAAGGTAAGGAAGAAACTGCAATAGCTGTAGCAGCAATAGAGACAAGAGCAATAGGTGAAAGATGGAGATTGTTCACGGGAAATATATGCCCAACCCTAGGACCAGTCCCAAGCTCTTGCCCCATCCTTGGATCCTGCACAATACACCCAGAATAGTCAAAGATAAGGTGATATCCTAGTTCAGCTAATTGTCACACAGAGCATAAATTATAGGATAGGTCAGGTACATGGAAGACCCCATGAACAGAGAGGTTAGAGGTCGAAACAAAATATAGATTATTCCCATGCATGGTGGAAGCATCAGATATATGAATATTAAGAGGATGTGGTGTAGGATCAAGTTTGGAGAATAAAGATGAGTGAGGTGTCATGTGAGTACAGGTGGCAGAATAAAAAAGCCAAGTTTGAGACTCACTGAACAGAACTGAGAGAGTTGTGGAAAGAGATACATTACCAACCATTTGAACAACCTGAGTTATGATCTTCTGTAGTTTAGTGGGGGAGAGGTTGATAGTGGATCCAGAAGATTAGGACTCGTTTGAAATGGAAGGCATTAGCAGAGTAGGCTTAGTAGTAGCAACAACAGTAGTATTTGTTGCGACGGTAACAAGTCTTAATGGTGTGGCCATGACGCTTGCAATAATGTCAGAATCTTTTGTTGGTCTGCTTGTGACGATTTCTAGAGTTAGAGGAATCACCTGACTATTGAGGTTACTCAATGGCAAGAGTAGAAGGAGTAATAGCCAAAACATCAAACTTATTCTAGGCTTTTAGGGTTACAAGTTGAGTTTCTTATCTAACCAACTCGTTAATGATAGTATCAAGAGAGGGAGGAGGACTACGATTGAGAAGATGACCCTAGATGGTTTCAAATTCCATGTGAATGACATCAGGAACTCATAGAGATGAAACTCATCTCCAAATGCAACATATTACTGAGCATCCTTTGAGCATGCCCAAATTGGATCACAAAGGTCAATTTGGTCCCAAAGAAAGCAAAGCTGATCATAATAGTCATTGATGGATTGTTCTGGTTCTTGTCGAAGTTGATGCAATTCAACTACTAACTGATATTTCATAGAACCGTGAGTAGTGGAGTACCTTTTGACCAACATATCCCATGCTAATTTTGCATCATCAAAGCTGCCTAATAGATTGGAGATGGAGGGAATGGAAGAGTTCTAAATCCATGTGAGGATCATATGGTTGTGACTATCTCATTCCATCATGCGACTAAGGTAGGTAGCATCTTCTTCACTTGCTCCTTTAACAAGAATGGTAATTAAACCAGTACAGTAATTTTAGAGCATGCGACCCTTAAGAAAACTACGCATAGCTTGAGACTAGGATAAGTAATTATTGGGCCCCTCCAATACAATATTGATGGGGAGAAGAATAAAAACATCTTTTTTATATATTTAGAAACACAATATGCAAAAACAGACTACAAAAATGAGCTCTACGCAAAAAATCGGGTAGGGAGAACCTAATATATAGAAAAGTCAACGGTCAATAGGTGGGGTCAATGGCACCAACGAGTCACGGTGGTCAACGGTTAACGGTCACGGTTGTCAATGATTAGCAAAGTTAGCGGTCAATTGAGTCAATGGTTAACAATTGCAACAACGATCAATGGTGGTGATGATGTGAGCAAATGGCGATGATGATGTCATCCCTAGGAAACGTGCCACTGATGACATCATAGGACTTGAGTGCGGCATGTGAATTTGATGCATGGTTTCTATTGGTGGCGCATGAGTGCGCGTGTGGGCTCGAATGCTTATGAGATTTCCACGATTTTGTAGATATGGTCGAGCCGATCACAGTGGTACGTTAAAAAAAAATATCGAAGTAAGATGCACGGTAGAGATAGTGATTGTAGTGATCTTTATGGTGCGGGACTCCTCAACGATGGTGGCTACTAGCCTGGAACCCAAGGAAAATGGTTGAGAGACATCAAAGGTTCAACGTTGAGTGGCTGTAGCGACTGTTGTTGGAGTAACACCAGAAGAGATAAGAATGCTAGAAGAAAGGTTAAAACAGTGACTTTGATACCATGTTAGAAATACTGAATGATTATATTGTATTTCATATGTTAATGAATATATATGGTGTATTTATATAGAAGTTACAAGTAAATTAGATATATATTAATAGATATAATATATATTAATAAATATACATTAATTTATTAATAGATATATATTAACAATTTTAAAAGATTTTAATAAAAAAACAAGTAATTATAGATTAATAGTACATGCCAAAAGGCAACACAATTTTATATGATTGTAACGTAAGTGGCAAATAATTTGTGATAGAATATTTAATCTATATTGTTTCTTGGGTTAAGTAACATTTTTTTTTATAAATAACGTTTCAAAAATTTATTTTATAATTTTGTCTCATTTGAATCCCTCTTAACCTTCTTTAAAAAAATCTATTATCGCAACTAATTTGTAAATTCAAATAGTTTATAATGCCGGCCAACACTACCACTGTATTCCTTGTATTGTCTTCGAAGATTTATTTAAATTGTGTTTCTGATTTTTTATTCCTTTTTGTCTTATCTAAATTTGAATCATGACATTTGAATATCTTTAAATTCTAATGCTTGTTTCCACTTTGCACGAAATTGAATTCATTTTGTTAATTTGTACTATTTTAAGGTTTGAAAATTGTTTGTCTTGTTGTGATAGTTGGAATTTGAAAACTTTAGAAGATTTTAACAAATTTTGAAATAAAATAAAAACAATAGTATTTTAATGAAAGAAAATATTTATTATTAGTTCTTAAATTTTGGTTTGATACAAAATAAAAAATATCACCCCTATTTATTTTGAAATCTTTTTTTAACTAATGGTTAGAATCATGTCAACCCGATTTTAATCTAATAATCATATTGACCTATTAGAATTATCCATCAAAATATCTAGTGTTTAGGATTATCTACTTCTATCTCTTTTTAAAATATTTTGATATTTTTCTAAGACAATTCTAGATGAAGTTTCTGTAACTTGGGCCTATTAGACTTAT
Organism: Hippophae gyantsensis; assembly: GCA_030763125.1. Lineage (NCBI taxonomy): Eukaryota > Viridiplantae > Streptophyta > Magnoliopsida > Rosales > Elaeagnaceae > Hippophae > Hippophae gyantsensis. Next base: position 9,072,267 of record CM061038.1, on the reverse strand, counting down.
ATATAATGGATTCTCAATTACAACATCTAAATAAGTACATTTTAAGTCCAATATTACATGAGTTAAATCAAGTTTATTTCCAACACTCTATTAAGTTTGATTTGTCATTCTAAGCAAGTTTCTCAATTTGATAAAGTCTTCAAGCTTGAGTGGTTTGGTGAAGATGTTAACAACTTGATCTTGAGACTTCACATATTTCACTTGCACATCTTTTCTTTTAATGCACTCCCTTATGTTGTGGTAGTAAGTATCAATGTATTTTGCTTCGATCATGGAACATTGAATTATTTACTAATGCTATACCCCACTTATTATAAACATAAATCTTAGTTGGATCTTTTTATAATTATCTTAACTCTTTCAACATATTTCTAAGCCAAATCGCATGATAGATATATGATGTAGCAACTATGTACTCTATTTCACATGTTTAGAGAGTGAATGTTGGTTGTTTCTTTGACATTTATTTGAATGCAGCATCTCCCATGAAGAACACAAGTAGTACTTTCTTGATCATCAATATTTCCAAGCCAATCATTATCACTATAATCAATAGGCTTGTAATCATTACTTGATGAATATAAAAAGCCAAAGTTGATTGCACCTTTGAAATAGCGAAGAATTCTTTTTGCAGCTTTGAAATGAGTAGTAGTTGAATTCACCATGTAACAACTTATAAGTCCTATAGAATAGAGAATATTAGGTCTTGTGCATGTCAAATACCACATACTTCCAACCAAACTCTCGAAGAGTATCGTGTCCACATTTTCTGATGCATCATGCTTTGATAACTTGCTTCCACATTCCACTGGTGTACTAATTGGCTTACAGTCATTCATCTTAAACTTCTTAAGGATCTCTTTTGAATTGCCTTCTTATGAGATAAACATTTTGTATTCTTGTTGTTTAACTTAGATGCCAAGATAATAAACTATAAGTCTAATGTTAGTCATCTCCAACTCACTTGTCATTGTTTTCTTGAACTCTTAAAATATATTTGGACTATTTTTTATGAAGATCAAGTCATCCATATACAAGTATACAAGCAAAAAATCTCCTTCTTTGATCTTGACATAAAGTTCATGCTCATGTGAACATTTTGTAAAGCTGTTATGTTGCAAGTAATTGTCAATCCTATCATTCCATGCCCTTGGTGCTTGCTTCAACCTATAGAGAGCCTTTTTTTAGCTTTAAGACTTTGCCTTCTTATCCCTTGACCACTGATCGGGGCAGAACCGACATCGCCGATCCTGCCCGATACTTTGGTTTTATCTATTTATAAAACTCTCGCAAGTGCACGAATCATTTCGTAGAAAATGATAAGTATACTCCCAAGGTTGATCTAAGGAAGGAATGTATGTGGTTTTTAATTTATTATTCAAACTTTTAAAAACGAAATTAAATCCTAAACATCCTGTCACGATATTTTGGGGTTTTGTGTTTTTAATCTAATTACATAAAAATAAACATAGATTCAATAAACATTTATGCAAATTTTATCATTTATAATGGTGGAGTATTTATGGATATAATAATTAAGTTAATTATGCTTGCTCATATTAATTAGGTTATTAAAGATATGAATTGATATTTATTGATTCTCTATTTTTTATATGAATACCACCTTTGGTGGGGTTAGATATTCTTTGTTAACTAAACAAATCAATTAACACCTATGGGTGGGGTTGATAACTAATTTGGTTAATTAAATTAATTCCTTTTTCTAAGAGATTGAAAATGAACCATTTAAATGCCACCTTTGGTGGGGTTAGACAGTTTAAACTTTATTCAAGGTGTCCAAATTAAACCTAAGAATTTAGTTATCCGAGTACTAACTTTCAAGTTTTAAAACCACTACTGAAAACATGTTGTCAATACATTTTCAAATAATAATTCTTATAAAAACTTTTGAAATAGAGCTTCACTCTAACTACCGGGCGATTGTACCAACAAATAAAAGAGCACTACTCTAAATTAGACCGGATAACTAAACCTTAAAATCTAATTTTCAGATTTAAGTTTGTAATGAAAAATAATATATCTCTCTCTCTAACATTCTTGATATAAAATCTTGAATAAAAATAAAATCAATTCATTTTAGAGATTTTTACCTATTTAATATTTCGCAAGCATAACAACGTTATTATTACATCATGTTTATAAACAGCCAACAGAGTTAAATTTAATCACAGACAAATTAAATATAACATGTAAGAATAAAGCATAAAAAATAACTGTAAAGAAAATAAAATCCTTACAGAACTTCGATGCTATTCCCGTTGCTGGAAAACCTCCAAGCAAAATTTGCACTCCCATTTATTGAATCAAAAAGCTAATAAATTACAAAAACATAACTAGTTCTTCCCAAAAAGGGAAGAACTCTAAACTAAGAGAAATTAACTAAGAACAACTAGAAACTAAGAAAGAAACTAAGAAAAGCTTAAAAACTAAGAAATGAGAGAAAGAAAGAGAAGAGAAGAATGGTTTTGAGGTGTGTTTAGAAGTGAAGGGAATGGGGGTATTTATAGGTGAGGATGGAGAGAAAAAATGAGTGAAAAAATGTGAAAACGCGTAGTGCAAATGCTGAGGTCATTGATGACGTCAGCATGACGTCATGGGGCGGCTACACGTGAAAAATGGGGCGAAATGGGCGTCGCGCGCCGATGGCAGGCGCTAGCGCCTGCGCGCGGAGCAGTGAGATGCACGCGGTGCGCGCGGAACTGACTGGCGCGCTGATGCGCGCGCGACGCGGGCGTGTCGCGGCGTCGTCCGCGCGCGGGGCTCGGCGCGGCGGCGCGATTTTCTCCTTTTTGACATTTTTGACCTTTTTGACCCATTTTATCCAATTTTTCCATATTTATTGACCTTTCCCCATTTATTTATTAATATATTTGTGATGTATTGCTTCCAGTATTCCTCTTTGAGTCTTTAAGTTACGTTTTTAAGCCAAAATACCTGAAAAACAATAAAAATACCCGTGATTCCGAAAAAGACAAATATATATAAATATATGATAAAACATATAAATATATATATATATATTAATCAATTAATTTGCATAAAATCATGGTTATTTTAGTGCTTTTTGAGCACTCATCAACCACATAGTCCATTGGTTGTTTAATGTAGACTTCTTCTTTAAAAACTCCATTTAGGAATGCAAAATTTAAATATTTGATGTATTCTCCACTTGTTCTAGGTTGCCAAATAAATAATAAGTCTAATAGTTTCCAATCGAACAATAGGAGTAGTTACCTCATTATAGTTGATGCCAAATTTTTGTTTATATTCTTTTACAATTAGCCTTGCTTTGTATCTTTCAATCTTTCCATTGACATTCTTCTTTGTTTTGTACACCTATTTGACACCTATAACTTTATGACCTTTTGGAAGTGAAACAAGCTCCCAAGCATCATTCATCCTGATTACTTTCACCTTCTTATCCATAGCATCTCTCCATTTCCTTTTTGCATGGCTTCTTTGAAGCGTACAGATCCGCATTTGACAAACTGATAGAATAGTGTGAGATATACTATCCTTATAGTGTTCTCTTAAATTTCTTCTAGATTCTTTATGCGTGGGATGCTCATTTCATTTAGAAATGATGGCGATGAGTCTCCAATTTTTGTAGTTGATGAAGTAAGTGGAGTGGTTGGCTCTCGTTGGACTTCTCTTTCTTGCGCTATTATTCTATGTTCTTTTGTTATTCGAACTGAGGAAAGAAGTTCAAATCATCAAAATGAGAACCAAAATGCCATTCTACTTCTTTGTTAAACTCCACATATTGACTTATCACAGTTTTCTTAGTATTTTTATTGTATAACATATAACATTTAGAGTTTGAGTCATACCAGATGAATATGAAGGCCTCACTTTTGTCATCAAGCTTGTTTTTTTATCTCATTTAGTACACGAGCATATGTTAAGCTTCCAAATACTCTTAGATGGGAGATGCTAGACTTTCTTCCATATTGTGCCTCTTGTGGTGTATTTCCCCAAAAACTTCTTATTGGAGTTCAATTGGATGGGTAGATTGCATATGCATCTAATTCAGCCCAAAACTCCTTTGGTAATTTCTTATGCTTGAGCATACTTTGTACCATGTTAAGGATTATTTTATTCTTCCTTTCTGCCACTCCATAATGTTGGGAGAAACTTGGCATAGTTAAAGGGAATATAATTCCATTTGCTTCACAAAATTCATGGAACTCCTTAGAAGTGAATTCTTCTCCTCGATCGAATTTCATGGCCTTGATTCGTCATCCATTTTATTTCTCCATTGTAGCTTTGAAATTCTTGGATACTCTAAATACTTCGAAATTTTGTTTTAATAAGTACACACCCATGTGTTTCTTAAAAAACCATTTGTAAAAAAAAAATTAGTTACAATTACCTAGGGAGCTTAGCTTGACCAAGCTATACACATCAGTATAAGTGATTTTCAGTGGCTTTTGAGCTCTTGGGTTTGACTCATTTGAAACGTTTTTCTGAACTTTTTCTCAAGCAAACATCCTTCACAAAGTTAATCTAGATGATTGATGCATGATAACCCGCTCACCATTTCCTTTTTAAGACACTTTGTTACATCCAAATCAAAGGTGCCATAGCCATGATGCATCTTTATAGAAAGTTTTAAGACACTTTGCTACATCATTTCTAATGTTTAATAAGAACATCATAATTTCTTGACATTTGCAGCTTGGTGATCAAGTTACTTCTATCATCTCTTATTAAAATACTACCACCTTTTATGTGAATATCATAGTCTTTTTCTAAAAGTTAACCCAAACTTAAAATATTATTTTTTATATTAGGAACATAGTAGACATTTGAAATAAATTAGAGTATATCATTCTTCAATTGGATAAGGATATTATCTTTACCTTTCACTAGGATCTTGGATTCATCACCAAAAAAAATATTGTCGATCATTGATTCATTTAACTTCACACACATGTTTCTTTTCCATATATATGGTTTATCGTACCGATGTTAGTATACCATACATTATCTTTTCTTTCATCATCGCCTTTATATTCTAGTAATAAAGTTCCCTTATATTGGGTCTTATCTTTCACATAGTTGATTGTTTCTTCAACTTTGGTTTGAGGATTTCTACATTCTAAAGAGCAGTGTCAAAACTTTTGACAATTATAGCATTGAATTTGTGATTTGACATATCTCGAGTTTGAATGTCCTCTTTCACCACCTCGTGTTGAGTTTTCTCCTTTCTCATAGTTGTTGTTGGAATTTTTAGTGTTGTAATTCCAACCTTGTCCACCATCATGACCTCTACCTTTTTTTCAACCTTGACCTTTTCTATGACCATGATTGTATTTATCATAGTCTTAAATTTCTTCTTTCTCCTTGAGTTTCATCTTGAGGAGTTGTTCAATAATCCCTTGCTTCTTTTTATACTTTTCTTCATAAGCTCGCAATGACTCTAATAGTTGGTCGATAGTCATCTCTTTCAAATCTTTTGTTTCCTAAATCATCACCATATCATACTCGAACTTTAACTCTAGTGAGTGGAGTATCTTCTCTATGATCCTCATGTCTTATATTTTCTTACCGTTTATTTTTCACTTCATCAAAAATGACCAAAACTCTAGAGAAGTAATCAAAAATAGGTTTGAACTCTTTCATATGTAAAGCTTCAAATTCACCTCTTAGTGTTTGGAAATGCACCTTCTTGACTTTCTCGACTTTTTTACACGAGGTTTGAAGCTTCTCCTGTGATTCCTTGGCGTATGTTGCACTTCAAATCTTCTCAAAACCATAATCATCTAAAGCTTGATAGATTAGATAAATAGTGTTCTTGTCTATCTTTCTTGAGTCTTTTAAATTATCCTTTTGAGCTTGAGATATTGTTGTCTCATCTTGTGGCTCATTGTATCGTTTATATACAATATCCCAAATAATATGTGCACCTAGTGGAGCCTTCATCATGATACTCTAATTATTGTAGTTGTTTTTATTGAGTCTAAGAACTTGAAATGATGTCATATTATTAGCCACATCTCTTAATACAATTAGAATTATGAAATTCAAACTGCACGGATGGATTTAGAATGTCAAAATACCTTAAAGGGTATCTGAATTCATCTAACTCAGTTATAACTCGGTTGAACTTGGTGGTTTCTAGTAAGAAGCTTTTGTCGATGCCTGGTTGTGTATCCAAATTCCAATTGGGTTTATTTTTATAGCATTCTACTCCTTTCATTGAGAGCTTCGATTTGATATGCTATAGTGATATGTATGAAACCATTTTACTTATTCTGATACCATTTTCTTAGAAGATGAAAGCTTTAAAATGTTTTAAGAAATTTTAAAAGGGAAAAGAAACAAGGATATTCGGTGAAAGAAAATACTTATTATTAATTCTTAAATTTTGGTTTGATACGAAATAAGAAAGATCACCCATATTTATACTAAAAGCTCCTTCTAACCAATGATTAGGATCATGTTAATACACTTTTAATCTAATAATTATAATTGACTCACTAGAATTATCCAACAAAATATTCTTATTTTATCTTCTCTTCTAAAATTTTCTAAAACCTTCTAAACCTTTCATCTTCTACTAGTTATGTATTTTAATTATTGTTTAATAGTGATAAGTACTTATAAGACATAGAATAGAATTGAAACTAGGGATGGTAATCATTATTTGAACATAGGAATCCATCCTTTTCCTTGAGAATGAGTACATTTTGTGATTAACTTATCCGGAGGTTTCATCAAGGTTCCTCATCATGAAGTGATTAACATCATTTTTTTTATTTTTCTAACAATTATTCTTAATAACAATTGATTTTTAAACTTTGTGGTTATTTTTCTTTTAGAACCGTTGATCTTTCTCTCAAACAGTTACTCATTAGTTACCTAGAGAGACATGTGCCACTTTATCTCTATGCCATGTTCAAAATTTTATTGAACTCTGGATGATATTCTCTCACAATAGTTCATTGGTTATCTTGCGAAGTATTTTTACTATTCTCTATCAAAGTGACAATTTTCTTTGCCAACATTAACAATCTGCATTGTTTCCATCAACTATGGTGGCAATTAGGAGTACAAGTCCAATTAGCATGCATTGATGGAGTTGATGGTGATTAAAAATATTTCTTCTTTGAAGTTATATAATCTTATTACTTAAGGAAAGGTTTGAGGATTATAACTTAATGCAAGTGTATTGACATTGTAGGAATAAAGTGGTTGAATAGGTTGTTCGACAACTCGAAAACTAAGTTGTTGCCGCTAGATTTGATCTATACTCAACCCTTATCTATTATTTAAAAAAAAATTCAAGATGTTATCTTCTTGTTTAATTTCAATATGTACTTGTACTTATTCCTCTCCCTATCGACTAATGAAATAATTTTTAAGAAGAAAAATAAGAAATGATTGAAGAGGTGTAATATGGATGCTTGACCAAAGTTTAATAAGACACTTATACTTTACAATTTTTTTTAGTAAACAATACTTATTGTGATACGAACTTATAATTTGAAATTAGAAATAGAGAATTTTACCACCAAGTACTATGTGAACCACTAACTTAACCCACAAATGTACGTTTTGAGGATACATTCAATCTCTTTATGGCTTTATTATGCATTAATCTCACAAAATTAAGGTTAAAAAAAGTGAATTTTAATTTAACTCTACTTCAAAATAAACATTTATATTGTGTTTATGGTTTTTGCACTATGATTGTTCTAACATTTACCTCAAAATAGCACGTGTTTTCTCAATATTTTAAAACGTATAATTTAATCTATATTTTTTAAAAATTAAACAATTTGAGTCTAATTTAATAGCTTTTGTAAAAGAAAAGTTTAATGACCAAATTTTATTTCAATGACCAAATTTTATTTCAATGAAAAAAGTAAAAAGTTAGGGGTTAAATTCTGATAAATTGAAATTGTTAAATTTTTAAAAATTAAGGATTAAATTATACATTTTAAAATATTACGAACCAAATTCTATTTTAAGGTAGTAAAGACCAATAAAGTACAAAAGTAGAATCAGTGTTAAAATTTTAATAATATTACACCACAATAAAATATAAACCTATATAATATTTTGTTCGGGCAAATAATGTTTTCTTTTTTCATTTTTAGATTTATTATTCATTATTTAAGGTTAAATGACTTAGGGTTGGATATAATAGCATATAAACTAACCCATCGTTATGAAATCGATGTAGATCAAATTAAGTTTTTTTAATAAATCCAAATACGATGATTTTAAATTAGAAATGTAAAAAATAACTTGCTACGCCATTAAGTCTTAAAGTTTGCCAACATACATTTGGATGGAACCAATAATTTTTATTTAGGAAGGGCTAAATATTCTTTACCTGTTATATTTTAATTAGAATAATTAAAAAAATTAACCTTTTAATTAGGAAACACCAATTGTTTTATTCTTTACCTTATAGTTTAGTAAACTTAATGCATAATTTTATATATATCGAGAAATTTAGTTCAAAATCAATGTATTTATAATATTATTGACATAATTTAACAATAAAATTATTATCACAATCAATTTGATTATAAATAGCAAATTTATGTTAATTTTGTAACAGAAGGTTTTTTTCTTCTTTTGAATCGTATACCAAAATAACTAAAATTTGTTAGAATATAGACTCAAATTGATCATAAATATTTATGTTATTTAATATTTTATTTTAATTATCAAATCTATAAATACATGTATTATAATTGTTTTTCAATTAAACTTAATAATATAATAAATTTTCATGTCTTGCTTTAATTTAGAGAATAATTAGAACAATTTAAATAGAATTTATAATAAATGAAAAGTAAATGAAACATTGAGTATTATGCAAGTAGTATCCAAAATAAACTCATAAAAATGTTTAAAATAAGATGTAATAGTTAATTGAGTAGGAATTCAAAAATATTATTGAATTATTATATTTGTTGTATTCATATGACATACTATTTTTCGTCTTATTTATTCTACTCAAATCATAAGAAGCTATATTTATACTATTTCGTTAGTTTTCTTCTAAGAAATCACACGTCAATGTTAAATTTAAAACAACATAAATAATTATGGAGTATATTGAAACAAATTGAATTTCCAATCTATCATTTAAATAAATGAGTTGTTTCAAAACTATGACTTAAATATCTAAGTTATTTCAAATCTACCGTTAATATATGACGTCGTTAAACGTATATTAACACAATGATATAAATAAAAAAATTTATGAAATAGGTAATATAAACGAAATAAAAAATAATTCAGTGATATTTTTGTAGATTTATCCTAATTAATTTATTGAAAGATTAATTTACTACCCTTATTTTGTAATATGATTGAGCTAGTCCTTAAAAATTAATTTGACTAATTTAATATTCTAATTTTTTTTATACCATTTTGTCAAATTTAGTATTCTAACTTTTCTAATTTAACCGATTTAAGATTATAATTTCTTCAATTTAATTAATCTAATATTTTTAAGAATATCAAGGTAAAATTGAAAAAAATAGAATATTAAAATAACCAAAGTGAAGAACTAAATACTAAATAATTAAATTAATACTTAGAAATAACTTGAAGTGAGATATATGTTTATTAATGCATATATGTATTTTGTTTTAATTCTATTCATTATTGTACATATATCATGTAAATTTATGATCATCATATTATAATTAATTTTTTATATCAATTGAAAGTATAAAATAATTTATATAATTATATATATTGTTTATTTTTATAAATATTTATTATAACTAATAATTTAAATTATTTTTGTTTTCAAATTTTTAATTATTATTTTTATTTTATGCAATAATTTTTCAACTTAAAAATTAATTATAATTGAAATATTATTACGTAGTTTTTTAAATTAAATTATTAATTAAATATTAAATTATATTAATTCATTTATTATTAATATAAAGTTAAAATTAATTTTATTAATTTAAAAATAAATATGGTAGTTAAATATTTTAACTGATATTTTATAAACTAATTTTAATGTTTGATTTAACACATAAATAAATATATATATATTTAAATTTAATTAATATTTTATTCAAAATATGAAAAGGTAAGATTATTTTTATAAATTTTATTATTATTTTTACAACATATTTAATATTAATATTTTAAATTAAAAATATTATTTTATTTTAAATATATTTATTTTGTATTAATTGAATTATTTAATTTTTTTTTGTTAAATTAAAGATATGACAATATCTTCACTGAATATAAAATGTAGCGCTTGCCCGTGAGTAGTAGCAACGTGTACACTTTATCCTTAAAAGAATATTTCTAGGGATTCGTTAATTAATCCTTTTTGTTTGTTTCTTGGATTACGACAATTTACACCCACTCTCGTTTAAACAGACATTTTTTTTAATGGTTTGTGAAGTTGTCAACTCATACTACTATAGCCCTTGGCGAATTGAAAACTTCAATTTATAGAAGCTATTGATAAAAGGGTTCATAACACTAGAATTTTATAATTATCTTAAAAAAAATTCTTAAAATTTGTAATTTGATATTCTAAGTCACGTGATTTATAAAAAAATGTAAAATTTAGTTTTTTTTTAAAAAACACACAAAAAAACATTTAATATACATGTGATCTTATCCTCAAAGAGTATGTGAGATAAAATAAATTTACTATACTTGTAATATTTTTCTATAATCTCTGCATTTTAGGCTCTATAAAATCACTTACAAAACCTCTCATTTATAGCAATATTTATTCTAAAATTTATTAAAACTTTAAAAAAATATCATTATTTTACATTTTTTTATCCAAATCTGTCGTGCATGGAAGCTAATAATATTTTCTTACAAATTTCAACCTTTGTAGTGATAAACTTAACAATATTATTATAATAAAATTTCTTTGTTATAAGCTATACTTATAACCACAATAAATGCTTGAAATAGATAGAGAATGAGAATGAGAGAACGTAAAAGTGGATTTGCATAAGAGAGATGGTGAGAAAAACGAGTAAACATGAGAGAGATAGAACTTTATTATTTAAAAAAAAACCTTTTAATGTTAGGAGTAAGAAGTTAATTTTTTTTTAGTTATCTCACACTTTAATCATTTACAGAATAATCATTACTTTTAACGAAATAATTTAACGTCATTAACCACTTATGACTGGCCCATTAATGAAAATAATAAGACTTTATAACACCCTAGGTTTTACCTTGAAAACAAACTAGGAATTGTTATCATTTTTTGACTATTTTTATAAATGAGTAATTTTTCAGTAAAAAATTCATTCTTTTATTTAATAATTATTAAATGAATAATTTATGATTTTATTATAAAATAATTTTGGTCTTCACAAATTCAATTAACATGATTTAAAGGTCATAAAATTAACCACAATAAAAAATATTCAAAAGTAATTAAATTTTTGATGGTCTCTTTATTAGGAAAATCAATTGATAGTCATACAATCGATCGTTCACTTTTTGTTATCTAAGTATCTATTCATTGATTTGAAAAATATTAAAACACACATAAATGAGCTAACACTCAGTAAACGAATGCATATATAATATGGACCTTAATAAATGTATATGAAAATCATGCAATTATTTATTTTTTATCATCATACAAATATCATTTTTTACGGTGGTATTTATTCATTTATTGTTTTCATTGGTAGCTTCCATTTTTCATGGTAGGGTTCTTATGTGATACTTATGCTATCAATGACCAATGAGCCATGATTTTTGAAACCTATTTCAATTACTCGATCCTTGATAGTATCACATTTAGGGTATGATGTAAGTGTGGATCAACTAAGTCGTCACATAGATCAGTGATCTCAAAAGAGCTTATCATTCATTCATTTAACATTAATGGGTTCGTCGCTTTCCTGCATCTTTTACCCACTTAACCCTCAAGACGTAAATAGCCATAGACTTTAAACATTTTTATTTCATACATTCATGATAACTTCTCTTTATTATAATGTATGTATCTTATTTTATATTCTTATGACTTGTTTAACATTTCAATGCTTATGTATGACTTGAATATTTCATAATAAGCATATATGCATGAGCATATCACAAAATAATTTCATAAATTCACATAATCATATAACATATTTATAACCTATAATTAATGCAACAAGATCGGGATTTAATTATTTGGATCCTTTAGCAAAGAAAAATGCAAGAAAATACTAAATTTTGAATCGAGCTTTGTAAAACTTTGCAAAAACGTATGGAATATTGGGAGATAATGTTTCGTGAAAAAGGATGGAAAAACTTTCGAATGAGTAAGATAATGGTTCATTTGCAGTCTTTTTATAATTTCTGTGCTCCTTGTCACCCCTTCGATGGGTTGGGCGACAAGTAGTTTGTTCTTCTAAAAATACAGAACATGTGATTTGTTTAAAAATTCATAAAATCTGTTATTTAATTCAAGTTAAAAGATAAAAATATCTTTGAGAAAAAGTAAACGAATTTAGTGATCTTACAAATTATAGTACCTAAGGCAAGCATTTTATAACTAAGTGCATTTTAAGCATAACTTGAGGATTAATAATACACTTTTCTCCAACAATTAATAACATGAATTTTTTTAAAACAATCACAAATAAAAATTAAATTAAAATACTAGAGGTGAACTTTGATTTGAAATTTTTGAAGAAAAAAGTATTAAATTGTATGAAATAATCTCCTTTATAAATAAAATTTTATTTAAACTTATCACAAAAAAATAAATTTATTTTTCTTACAACGTAAATGAACATATGTTTTTTAACTTTGTAAAAAAATAAACTTATATTTTTTTATTAAGGAGTCAAAAGTAAAATAATAATTGAGTTTTACCTATAAAATTAGCGCTTAAATTACTTTACACTTAAAATATGAACTTAAAATTTAAATTTAGAGGTGAAATTAGAGTAATATCAAAAATACTCTTAAGGTTTTAAAATACCCCCAAACATAACGAAAATTAAAGTTAATTTAAATGAATAGTAATATTTCATAAATAAAAATAAAATAAATAGAAAACTAAGAAATAATAAAAAATCAAGGAATAGTAGAAATAGAAATAGAAGACATCTCATGATGTTTTTTTACAAGAAATGGTAATAAGTAAAAAGAAATTTATAGAAATTTAAAAAGCAAAATTAAATCTTAAAGAAAGAGATGGATTTAAAGACCCATTGTTTTTATCTTTAAGGAAATTATTCCCAAGAAAAGACATAATTTATTATGTAATAAGTAATAAAAAATAAGAATTAATATCGCATATGCAAATGGAAGGAATAATATACCATTAATTGACAAGGAAACTATATTGAATAAACTATCCAAAAATTTTCAAAAGGATAAAAAAAAATTGGATACATTCATTTAGGTGGAATCCAAATATTAATACAGGCTCATTTCAGAGAAGAAATAGATACACTCATAAAAATAGCATTGCTAGATAATAGAATAATAAATAGGAAAAATGCTCTACTAGAAATGATCTATGATAATTTAGGATATCATAAATTAAAATTTACAGTATCTCTTAAGTTTGGTATTAATATTCATGATAAGAACTTAAACCAAATATTAACTTTATTTGAAAGAGGAGATTTAATGAAAGAAGAAAATCAACCATTTTCAATACACTATATAGTAGGGTATTTATTAACAAATAATCATAATAGTGCAATATATGAATAAAATAAATTTATAGAAATAGATAAAACCTTCTAATAAGTTGGACAAATAATGAAACTAGAAATCCTAACGGATTTTGAAATATCATAGGAATGACATTTAGATATAAAAAACTTCTGATGCCAGGAAGAAAAAGTAATGTAATTAAAAACAATAATATACTAAGATTTATTTTTATAGACTATGAAAGAGAAACCTTCAGGAAAGAAGAAGTTAAAAAACTAAAAGATGACTTTCAAGTAATGAAAGTATTAGTTCATGATGTCATATTAGGAAGACAATAATGTTTTAAAAAAATTTAAAAAAAATGTATAGTTAGAAGTAGATAGAAGCCTAGTAAGCATAGAAAAAAATCAAGCAATATTAAGGAAAGCTTCGAGACTTTTAACAGAGGAAATGAATTTAGTCCAAAAATCAAACACGAAATACCTACAAGATATAATCAAAACACAAAAATAATTATTAAAAAAATAAAAGAATGTGATTATAATAAACTATAACAAGATATATATATATATATGAAATTTATAGAATTAAGAAAATATGCATATAATGTATCTAGAAACAATGATATTATAAGTCATAAATACAATCTCTTAGAAGGATTAAAAGTAGAACCATCTAAGAGATCAAATGCATTATTCCTAGAAATAAGAGAAGAAAAAATAAAGAAATATCTAACGAAAAAGATATAATTCCAATTTAATGGAATATGGAAAAGAATTAAAAAACAACATGAACACAAAAAATAGGGATATAGAAAAATTAGTTATTTTGTTAACACTAACTAATGAACAATTAGAAAAACATTACAATAAAAAATTTTGTACAAACAAAGAAAAAGATGATATGACAATAATCAGTGAGATTGATACTGAACTAGAAATTATGACCCCAAAAGGTCATATGAAACCAATTTCATTACTAGTTCCTTACTAAGAAGGAACATCTGACTCCCATAGGGAAGAAAGAAATAGACAAAAGTCAGAAGATCTTGACACTACCAATAGAAGAAGAAAACCACCCAAAATGGAAGAAGGGTTGCATCGGGGAACTAGAGGTAGTATCCTACTAGAATTCAAGCTCCACAATAATTATAAGTCTAATCTCGTAGATCTAGATTGTATAAGAGATAGGAAAAAATCCTAATATGAATGGGCTAGTGGTATGAGTGTGCTCATACAAACTTCTCAAACTACACAAATAAACCTTTCAATCTGTAGGGTTTTAGTAGCTCATAAAATGACAAGAAATGTTAAAGTTTGGTTTTCAAATTTAACAGACCAACAACATTTATTAATGTAAGAGAATGCTCTTACAGGAAGAGAATATTTAGATATAGTATTAAATGAAATATACAAGAAATTTATTGAAGAATACAAAAGAAGAACTATCATTGAATTCAGTGAAAATGAAATCAATGAAGCCAAATGGTATCTAAAAACTATAAAAATATGTAACATGTGTTACATAGATTATTTTATTTATGAATATGAAATGTATTACCATAAATTGTCACCCTCTATGTAAACAACTTATAAGTAATTGTTTTTCCAAACATTACTACGAAGATTACATAAGACCTTAACAGAAAGTTGGAATCAGAGAAATAGGAAAACTATACTAGACACCTTAAGAGGAAGAATAAGAAGCTTTAAAGTTGGATAATTATTAAATTCCAAGAAAAAAAGAATATAAACAAATAAGAAGAAACGATAAAATCAGTTATGATACAAGAGATTTTAGAATAATAGAAAAATATGGATGTAACATAAAATCTTACAAACAAAAATACAAAAATTATAAAAACAATACAGGATATTTAGAAAATATAAATTCAAAAAACAAGATTTTCAAAAATATAGAAGAGGATTTAATAAGGAAACTTATAGGAAAATATATTTTAGAAAGAAGAGATATAAACCTCCTAAAAGCAAGAGTTATTGCCTTTTAGGGAAGAAAAATGCAGATGTTGGATGTATGATGAAGAAGGACATTATGCTAACGAATGCCCAAACAGGCTTCAACATAGGAAATAATTTAAAAAAGGAATTTTCACAAAAAG
The DNA here is from genome assembly GCA_030763125.1 of Hippophae gyantsensis. Taxonomy (NCBI): domain Eukaryota; kingdom Viridiplantae; phylum Streptophyta; class Magnoliopsida; order Rosales; family Elaeagnaceae; genus Hippophae; species Hippophae gyantsensis. Next base: position 9,056,486 of record CM061038.1, on the reverse strand, counting down.
AAAAATTTTTGGAAAAAATATTTTAAGATAGAATTGAAAGCAATCGAGGAATTATATATAAATGATACTTACATTACATACGCATTAAAGAAAATTAATGAGAAAATAACTGATTCGGAATATGAACACTTAGAATATAGGTACTCTTCATCAGAAGCTGAATGAGTTGTACAATATTATAAATCTAAATAGTAAATATAGATACAAGAGCTAGTATGCGTGTATCAAATAAATATGTGTTTCAATAATAACATTGGAAACATACACTAAATTATTTAATTGTAAGAATTTCCAATAATAATACAATAAATCTTAATAAAGTTTTAAAAGATATAAATATAATAATAGGAGGAGAAAAATTTCATATTCCTACCATATATCAATAGAAAACATGAGTTTATTTATTAATAAGAAATAATTTCCTAAACTTCTATAAACTTTTTACATAATATTTTGACAAAATAAGTCTAACAATCTTAGATGGTGATACCATTCATGTATCAAAAATAAGAAAAGTTTTTACTGTATCAAACCAAACTTTTATGCAACAATATAAAAAGCGAAAACGTGGTGAGATAGAGCAACAAAAACCTTATTTAAAAAAATATTTCATTAGAAATAGAAGAGAAACAAAACTTTTTTCTTAATGAAATATAGGAAGATAAAGTCCTAACATGTATCATAAAACTATTAAAAAATAGTAAACTCAGAAAATCCTTTGGATCCATGATGAGTGCTCAAAAAGCACTAAAATTACCATGATTTTATGCACATTAATTGATTAAAAATATATATATTTATATGTTTTATCATATATTTATATAAATTTGTCTTTTTCTAATCAATGTGGTGTTTTTATTGTTTTTCGTGTATTTTCACTTAAAAAACGTGAACTTAAAGACTCAAAGAGGAATACCGGAAGCAATACATCACAAATATATTAATAAATAAATGGGGAAAGGTCAACAAATGATGGAAAAATTGGACAAAATGCGTCAAAAGGGTCAAAATGTCAAAAAGGAGAAAATTGCGTCGTCAGACCGCTTCACCATTGTAACCGAGCTCAAGGCGCTAACGCCAGACTACAGCATACAAATACAAGAAGACACCCCACGCACGCCGGCATACAGACCGTTTACGCTGGCTACTGAAATACAAGTAGGCAATGACAACACCATCCGCGCGCCCAACGCTTTTTTCATTTTTCACGTCAGCCCGCTTCGTCATCGCGTCGACGTCATTAATGACATCAACAATTCCAATACGCGTTTTTACATTTTTTAATATTTTTTTAACATTTTTTTACTCATTTTTTCTCTCCATCCTCACCTATAAATACCCCCCTTCCATTCACTTCAAAACACACCTTCAAAACACACTTCTCTCTTCTTTCTTTCTGTCTTTTCTTATATTTTTAGGTTTTTTTAGTTTTTCTTAGTTGTTAGTTAATTTCTCTTAGTTTTAGAGTTCTTTCCTTTTTGGGAAGAACTAGTTATGTTTTTGTAATTTATTAGCTTTTCGATTCAATAAATGGGAGTGCAAATTCCGCTTGGGAGGTTTTCCAACAACTGAATAACATCGAAGTTCTCAGAAGGATTTTATTTTCTTTTACGCTATTTTTTATGCTTTATTCTTACATGTTATATTTAATTTGTCTGTGATTAAATTTAACTCAGGTTGGCTATTTGTAAACATGATATAATAATAACGTTGTTATGCTTCATGTAAATATTAAATAGGTAAAAATCTCTAAAATGAATTGATTTTATTTTTATTCAAGATTTTATATTAAGAATGTTAGAGAGAAATATATTATTTTTCATTACAAACTTAAATCAAAATTAGATTTTAAGGTTTAGTTATCCTATTCGATTTAGAGTAGTGCTCTTTATTTGTTGGTACAATCGCCTAGTAGTTAGAGGAAGCTCTATTTCAAAAGTTTTTATAAGAATTATTATCCGAAAATGTATTGACAACATGTTTTCAAAGAGTGGTTTTAAAACTTGAAAGTTAGTACTCGGATAACTAAATTCTTAGGTTTAATTTGGACACCTTGAATAAAGTTTAAACTGTCTAACCCCACCAAAGATGGCATTTAAATGGTTCATTTTCAATCTCTTAGAAAAAGAAATTAATTTAATTAACCAAATTAGTTATCAACCCCACCCATAGGTGTTAATTGATTTGTTTAGTTAATAAAGAATATCTAACCCCACCAAAGGTGGTATTCATACAAAAAAGAGAGAATCAATAAATATCAATTCATATCTTTAATAACCTAATTAATATGAGCAAGCATAATTAACTTAATTATTATATCCATAAATACTCTACCATTATAAATGATAAAATTTGCATAAATGTTTATTGAATCTATGTTTATTTTTATGTTAATAGATTAAAAACACAAAACCCAAAATATCGTGACAGGATTTTTAGGATTTAATTTCGTTTTTAAAAGTTTGAATAATAAATTAAAAACCACATGCATTCCTTCCTTAGATCGACCTTGGGAGTATACTTATCATTTTCTACGAAATGATTCGTGCACTTGCGAGAGTTTTATAAATAGATAAAACCAAAGTAACGGGCAGGATCGGCGATGTCATGCCGGGCTTAATCAAGTTTTTGGCGCCGCTAAGTCGATGGTATCAAGTTTTTACGCCGCCATAGTGGAAGGAATAGCGTTTAAATTATTTATCAAAATTTTAAAAATTTTTGTGTTGTAATAATTGTGATTTTTTTTTATTAAAAAATTAAAAAAAAAATAAAAAATTTTGTTGTTTGAGAAAAGTAAAAAAAAAATTCAAATTTAAATTTCGTGAATACATAAAAAAAAAAAAATATAGCATGAATAATAAAATAATTTTGCATTTTGAAATTTGAAGTAAAAAAAGTAAATAAATTTTAAATTAAATTAATAAATAAATAAGAATAAAAAAAATAAAAATAAAAAAAAATAAAAAATAAAAAATAATAAATAATAATAAATAATAATAAAAATAAAATTAATAAAAAATAATAAAATCAAAAAAATCAAAAAATCAAAAAATCAAAAAAAATCAAAAACTTTATTTTCAATTTTTTTATTTTTATTTTTTATTTTATTTTTGTTGTTTTTTTTCTTTTTCTTTTTTTTTTTTCTTTACCTTTTTCAATTATTTTTTCAATTTATTTTATTTTTTTTTTTATTATTTTTTTTGGCTTAATTTTTATTTTTTCTTCTTTTTCTCTTTTTTATTTTTCTTTTTACTTTTTCAATTTATTTTATTTTTGGTTTAAATTTTTTTTTATTATTATTATTTTTTTTTTCAAATTTTTTTTAACTACTTTTTTTAATTTTCGCTTAAGTTAATTAACTTAGGTTTTTAGTAACTTAATTTACTAACTTAATTAATTTAATTTACTAACTTAATTAATTTAATTTACTAACTTAATTAACTTAGATTTTCATTAACTTAATTAACCTACCTTTTTATTAACTTAATTAACTTAAATTTTAACTTAACTTAACTTAATTTTAATAACATGAAAAGTAAAGATCTAAGAGAGTTCTGGTTTTAGAGACTAGTTCTTGGAAGCCTTTGTGCCATAATTGTCTTTCCTCGGGAACGCTTTCGCCTATGGAGGATGGTTTTTAAGGAGCCTTTGCCCCACCATTCTTTCCTGGGAGCACTCTTGGTTAATACCGACATGTTATTTTAAATTAAAAAAAAATTAAAAAAAAAAAAATTTCTGAAACTATTTTCAAAATTTTAAATGTTTAATTACAATCTAAGGAGTTAGTTGTTTTGTTTGATCTAAGTACAATTGTGTTTTGATGCCTTTAATTATTTGATTTGTACCTGTACATGGATTATCTAAAACTCACAAGCATGTCCCTAGTTTAAGTACGTAAAAATTTAAAAATCCATAGACATGACCTAAAAGTATAGGTAGACAACCTTGTCTTACTTCAGTAGGTTTGATTGACTCATTGATGAGGGAACATTGAGTTTACTTAAAATGCAATCCTCAAGTTACGCTCTTGCTAAGACGTTAAACTAGTTATTGGATGGGAGGCAACCCATCATTTTAGGTAATTTTTTGTTATTTGTTTTATATACTTAATTTTATTGTTTATTTTAGTTTAATTATATGTGAATAATTTTTAAATTGTTAAAACTAAAAATATTTGTTGAGTTGTTAGAAGTTCACAGCAATCTGTCTGTATACACTTTAATGATGAATATGATAAATACACCTGCATTTCTCCATTACTACTTACACATTCTCAACAAATAGGTAATCTTTCTTCTCTATTCTCTTTATCTTTAATTTACAATTGTTACATTGAGGACAATGTAAGTTCTAGGTTGGGGGTGGTGAAAAGTTACCATGCTTAATTAGAAAAGAAAAAAAAAAGATTTAACAATTTAAAAATTAAAAAAAAAAAAAAAATTCAAAAAAGCAAATATTATTAATTTTTTCTTTTTTATGTTCACATCTTCATTTTTTGTGTTTGGTTTTATTTTTTTTGTGTGATTTAGTAATTTTGAAATTAAATAAAAAAAAAAAAAGTTCTCACAAAATTTTATCATTTCTTTAAATCAAATTTAAGTAAATAGTTAAGTCTTTTGTACTGTTAGATTAATTTTTGAAAACATATCATGAAATATTATGTAATTATTTTTGATAATTAGTTAATTTTTGTCATAACTAGTATTTTCGATAAGATGTAGAAATTATATTAAACCCAAAATCAGCTTATGAATTTGTTTTAGTGGAGACTACCTTTTGTGAGATATCATTTGAGCTTAATTTCCTTTATTCAGAGTGAAATTTATATTTTTTCTACTCCAAACACATTTCTTATTTATTCAAATTCTTAGATTATATCTATAGGCATTAATATTGAATGTATGAATTTTTTCTCATCTTAATAGAAAGTGTCGTATATATTTTTTTTTTTTTTATTATTATTTTTGCTTAGATTAAATGATTTAGTAGAAATTGATAGTATATGCTTTTATCTCATTCGCGTACGATCAAGTATAAAAAAAAAGAGACATATCCTGGGGTTACCTAAACCAAGATCAAACAAAAAAAGCCACAAAATTAACCACTCACCAAAATCCTTAAAAAAAATATGTACAATCTATACAATGGGTTGACTCTCTAAAAAAATGATATATATTGAAAAGTATCTTTCAGAAAAAAATAGAGAGATAAAGAATATATAGTATAATCTACATACTATGACCCGCATTAAAAAAAAATGTACAATCAGATACATGGGTTGACTTTCTAAAAAATGATATATATTGAAAAATATCTTCTAAAAATATGTAGAGAAAGAATATATAGTATAATCTACATACTATGACCCACATTGCCTACAAAATTGTGAGTAAAGGCTAATTACAAAAAAAACATATAAGAAGTAATTTCCTAAAAAGTAATTGCACTTTCTTCATTTGTAACACGCATATATCTTGAAATTTTTCTCTAATGAGTTTGATTTATGCATGAAAATAATTTTTATATATGATATCTTTATAATTTATACATTTGATTCCTTCCATGAGATCAACGTCAAAATAACACTTTCAGCCTTTCTTCTTTATACATATGCGAATATATTAGTTCATTTCTATACATCAACTCTTTCGCATATAAATTAGTACGAGTGTTTGAACCCATAGGATTCTTGTTTTGAGAGTATTGACTTGTGAGGAATAGAGTCAAGCAAATTCGATTCATGACACCGAAATCGGGTGAAATTAAATTGATACATTTTTGATATGAAATATGAAAATGATTTCCACTAATTATTATAATAAATCATGATTGTTTAAAAAGATTAAAATAACTTATGCTTGACATTTTAATGATGATCTTAAAGCAGATTAAAAAGTATGAGAAATTTTTTGTGATATGTTGTTTTCTTTTATTGTTAAACGTTAATTTTTGATTTTGTTGTAATTTTAGTTTTTAAGTTGATTATTGTTATTATTTGTTTTAATTTTTACATTTAGTTCAATGTTTGTGGGTATCATTACCTAAAACCCTCACGAGACTCAAACTCGTCCACTAGGGCAACCTAGTGGGTTTAAAGGCTTGTTGCATAGGCTAAATGCAACCGTGTCAATCTACGGAAGTGATTTAGGATAGTTTAATTTGTAGTTTTTACCCGTTCTCTTGCTAAGGCACCAGCAAGAAGCTGGTTAGGGGCTTTGATGAGTGCTCAAAAAGCACTAAAATTACCATGATTTTATGCACATTAATTGATTAAAAATATATATATTTATATGTTTTATCATATATTTATACAAAATTGTCTTTTTTCGGAATCACGGGTAAGTTTTTATTGTTTTTCGTGTATTTTCACTTAAAAACGTAACTTAAAGACTCAAAGAGGAATACCGGAAGCAATACATCACAAATATATTAATAAATAAATGGGGAAAGGTCAACAAATATGGAAAAATTGGACAAAATGGGTCAAAAGGGTCAAAAATGTCAAAAGGAGAAAATTGCGCGCCACCGCTTCACCAAGGCTGAGACCATGCGTACGCTGGGCCAACAAGAAGACACCCCACGTTGCTGGCACCGTTCACACGCGCTAATAGCCCAGGCCCCCTTCGCGCGCTAACGCCTTTTCGCCCATTTTTCACGTGTACCGCCTGTGATGTCATGCCGACGTCATTAATGACATCAAGAATTCCACACGCGTTTTTACATTTTTTAATATTTTTTTAACATTTTTTTACCTCATTTTTTCTCTCCATCTTCACCTATAAATACCCCTTCCATTCACTTCAAAACACACTTCTCTTTCTTTCTTCTCTCTTTTCTTAGATTTTTAGGTTTTTTAGTTTTTCTTAGTTTTTAGTTAATTTCTCTTAGTTTTAGAGTTCTTCCTTTTTGGGAAGAACTAGTTATGTTTTTGTAATTTATTATCTTTTTCGATTCAATAAATGGGAGTGCAAATTCCGCTTGGAGGTTTTCCAACAACTAGAATAGCATCAAGTTCTGTAAGGATTTTATTTTCTTTACGCTATTTTTTATGCTTTATTCTTACATGTTATATTTAATTTGTCATGATTAAATTTAACCTGTGTTGGCTTTTTGTAAACATTATAGAATAATAACGTTGTTATGCTTGCTAAATATTAAATATGTAAAAATGTCTAAAATGAATTGATTTTATTTTTATTCAAGATTTTATATTAAGAATGTTAGAGAGAAATATATTATTTTTTCATTACAAACTTAAATCAAAATTAGATTTTAAGGTTTAGTTATCCTGGCCTGATTTCTAGAGTAGTGCTCTTTTTTATTTGTTGGTACAATCGCCCTAGTTAGAGTGAAGCTCTATTTCAAAAGTTTTTATAAGAATTATTATCCGAAATGTATTGACAAATATGTTTTAGAGGGTTTTAAAACTTGAAAGTTAGTACTCGGATAACTAAATTCTTAGGTTTAATTTGGACACCTTTGAATAAAGTTTAAATCGTCTAACCCACCAAAGGTGGCATTTAAATGGTTCATTTTCAATCTCTTAGAAAAAGAAATTAATTTAATTAACCAAATTAGTTATCAACCCCACCCATAGGTGTTAATTGATTTGTTTAGTTAACAAAGAATATCTAACCCCACCAAAGGTGGTATTCATACAAAAAGAGAGAATCACTAAATATCAATTCATATCTTTAATAACCTAATTAATATGAGCAAGCATAATTAACTTAATTATTATATCCATAAATACTCCACCATTATAAATGATAAAATTTGCATAAATGTTTATTGAATCTATGTTTATTTTTATGTAATTAGATTAAAAACACAAAACCCAAAATATCGTGACAGGATGTTTAGGATTTAATTTCGTTTTTAAAAGTTTGAATAATAAATTAAAAACCACATACATTCCTTCCTTAGATCGACCTTGGGAGTATACTTATCATTTTCTACGAAATGATTCGTGCACTTGCGAGAGTTTTATAAATAGATAAAACCAAAGTAACGGGCAGGATCGGCGATGTCGGTTCTGCCCCGATCAATCCAAAAATAAATAAATCTAAGACAACTGTCAACATAAAATTAAGAAACTCTAACAAGGTTATTAGAGTAAAACTAATGATTTATACCCCAGAAGATAGAATTGTATTTGAAAAACAATTCTAGAAATTTTGGAACCAAAAGTCATAATACCAAGTAATTCACCTCACATTCTTAGTAAAAAAAAAGAAGGTGAAAAAAGAAGAGAAAAAAGGAGAATTGTAATAAACTTCAAAGCATTTAATAAGGAAACCATTGATGATGGATACTTTATTTCAAAGAAAGAAGAATTGTTATTCTTAATAAAAAGTAAGATATATGGATAAAGTAAAAGAAAAGGTAAAAAAATTACCAACTTTATACCATCGAGAGCTAGATAAAATGACAATTGAAATAGATGTTTCACAAGAATATTGGGGAGAAGAAGTTCTAAAAGTAAAAGTACATGATAAAGATGAATATCTCTATAGATATACATCAAGATCTTTCCAAGGTTTAGGGTTAAATTATCATAGTAATGAAAAAGAATATCTAGCTATAAAACGGGATATTAAGAATTTTGCAATATATGTTATAAGTTTCAGATTCATTGTTAGAAAAGATAACAAGAGTTATGGTTATTTTTTAAGCACTAATATTATAGGTGATTATAAACAAGAAAGATTAGTCAGATAGCAACAATGGTTCAGTCACTATAATTTTGATATTTAACATATTCCAAAAAATAAAAATATTTTAGCATATGCTCTTACTAGAGAATTAGCACATCTAACTATTTTTATGCTTACAAGAATATAACATCTTGATATCAAGATCAAGATAAACAAAAAAGAGATAAAAATCTTACAGGAACAACTTGAGCTATTATATCTCGAGACGTTTCTTATAGAGACAGGAAATAAACAGGAAGAACTTGATTTTTCAAAATAACTCATAAAAAAATCAATCTAAAAAAGATAAAACTTCTAAGGAAAAAAATTCAAGATGAAAAAGAAGAACCTAAAAGTTCAAAATAGAGTAACATCTTTAAAACAAGAAAACTCAATTGGACCGATGAAAGAAAAAAAGAGGAACAAAAAAAAGACTTATATGGTATATAATGGCCTAAAACTAGAAATCTATAATAACTTGGAAAAAACTAGCAGATCTATTGTAAGGATTAGTGGAGTAACTCATAGAGACTTCACCAATAGAATAGAAGTTAAAGGTAATTATGCCAATTACAAAACACCAAAACTAATAACTCTATAGGAGATAGTAAGAAATTATTCTGAAGCATTACAACAACAACCAACAACACCAAGCAGAATGAAAACTCTAGGAAAAATAGTAAGGCCTCCAATATTATTTCAAGAATTATCTCTCCCAGAGACATCAAAAAAAGTAAACCATTCAGTGTTATTCAAGGAAACACCCCCCAGAAACTTATCAGTCATTAAAGATGAAAATGACCAATATAGAAGCCTCAACAAATCACAATGGTTGAGTCTACAATTTGGCTAGAAAATCTACACAGTAACACATTGAAGATATGAAATTCTATACTACCGAAAAGGAATTCCTTGAGGAAAGTAAATTTAATATTTTGGAAGGAGTTGGTCAAATATTTGTTTATAAATATTTCCATGCAGAATTAATAGAAAACATATATCCAAGATCTAATTTAAGTGAATTAAATTATTTCCCAAAAAATTTCAAAAGAACAATCAAGAACTTTAGCAACTAGATTAAAGTAGGTGAGAAGCATGTTTATCTCAGGTTTTTCAGTTCACTAATGGATTGAAATGAGAAAGGATGTATCAGTTCCTAACATTTCATCAAGATAAGGATTTCTAACATAAAAAGAGAAGTTTCCAAACCAAGGGTACTTCTAGAAAAGGAATTCACCATTGAATAACTATGTATATTAAGAGGTCAAATGTTAGGCCAAATTTACTATGAACTCGGGAAGATTGATAATTCTACTGAGATCAAAGTAAATTATTCAAATAGTAAAATCATCATCATTTATCATAGTAGTATGACTATTTCAGAAAAAGATGGTGAAAAAATTACCAAATATAAACAAATTTTAACAACAACAACCTAAAAATAGGTCAAGAAACAAGGAAGATATTATGCTTCTATGCCAAAAAAGCCACTAAAGATCACATATATATTTACTATATCAAAGTTCAAAAATATGAAGATGTGTCATTATCAACTTCATCAAAAGGACTATCGGCAGAAAACGATAAGGAATAATAAAGAAAGGAACCATCGATAGAAGATGAAAAGAAAAATTGAGAGAGGACTGTCGGAAGCATGTGCCAAAGAAAAAAGCAGTGGCTGATATTAAAAGTAAAAAAATGAATTATGAAAGCAAGGATAAAATAGTAATTTCTGTCTTGTATATGGGGATTCTTTATCGATAAAAGGAACCCTTAATTTCAATTTGGTAAACACAAAAAAAAACAGAGTACACACTATTGAAAATTATACAACCTCTAGTATAGTAACCCCCTCTATCTAGAAATCCCAATCAATAATTATGTATCCACTAATTATGAGCTACTAAGAATATGTTCAAGGTTCTTAGGTGACCTAAAGTTTTTTATAATTATTATTTTATGAATAAAGTGGAATTCAATTACTCTTTTCTAGTAAGTCAAAATTGGACATCTTCCATGTATAGATGTAGAGGGCTCATCATTACTAGGATGATGTTAAGGTTTGAGCAAAGCTAAGGTATAACTGGTGTAACGAGAGGAGACAAATAGAAGGAAAAACCGTGGTAGACCCATTAAGTTCAAGTATAATAATTATAACTTTTAAGCTAATTATGGATCTTGAATGTTTAGATATTTACTTATATCAAGTTATAATACTAATAAACAGAAAGTTGAAGATGAAAATGACACAATATTATAAGGAAAATAAAAATCTAGTCTTACTAGAAAAAAAAATGATAAAGGCTATCTCCTAGCCTTATATAATTTTTTTAAAGATGAGGATTATGAAACTTGTCTTGAAAATTTTAGAAGGTTTAATATCTTATTGGAAATTTACACAGATTACATTAGAGTTGTTACAAACATAATAGATAATCCTGTATCAAGGGTATTAAAAGACTGTTTTAATCAAAAATATGTCTTCTTAAAAAAAGATGAAGAAGGAAAAAAAGAATTCAAAAACCTTATGTTTGTTTATTATCTCTTTGAAGATTATAGATACACTATATGTATAGAAACTTGTACTTGTATGAACTTATAATTACAACACCAAGCCTATTTAGAGCATGTAACTAAGTGCAATCTCCTAGAAAAATATCAAATTTACTAAATTTTTGCCATTAAGTCTATTTAGCAATCAAAAAACTCAAATTTAATAATTACAAGAATTAAGAAAATAAAAAAGTAAATTCTTTAAAAATAACATGAATTAACAACTAGTATTAAACAACTAGCCGATAAAGACATAAGTGAAGATATGCTAAACCCGAGGGGTATTTTAGATAATTGTCCGATGAAATTACATATTAAATATGAGCTAAATTTTATAAAAATTACAAATATTTATATATAAAATTATATTGTTAACCAAGTGATAAGGAATAGGTAACCTTTTCAATGCCAAACCTTTTTTTAATGACAATACTATTAAGTTATAACACTAAAATATAATTAGTTATAGTAATAAATAGACCAATCATATATTTTACAAATAGTATAATTTAATAATTAATAGATTTAAAATTTTGTGAGCTCTTTAAAAGGTTTCGATATTTTAGTGGTATCTTTATTAAATAAAATGTACATATTTTGACTTATATTATCAAACTAGTATACTAGTAGTCCCTTATAAAAGGTATATCAATGGTTCAATTTTTAAAAATCTAATTTATAAAATGATAATTTATTTTTATAAAAATATTTATTATCTTATCTTTTCTAATATTTTCTTTTGTTCATTTAATTATGAAAATAACCTTATCTATCTTAGCAACGATGTCTACCTCCACCTTCCTCTTTATACCCCTAACACCACTTCATTCTTTCGCCCACCAACCATCATTCACTTTGCTATAAAATTATATTTGAAAATACAATTTTTATTGAAATTAAAGTCATGCAACTTCCAATTCATTTGAAGTATCATCTATGCTAAAAATCATGACTATTGTTAGCTCATTTCTTTCAATATTCTTAGCCTTTTATCATTTTTCGAGGGATTAATGAGATTAAAGTGAATTAGCTAGTGATATTGGCGATCAAGGATAGAGATTGATACTATAAATAAGTTAATGGTGACCAAATTATAGTTTTTATAAAAGAAAAACAGATTTTGATTTCTCTGAAATAATTAGTGAGGTTTGGTTGGTCAAAAAAGAAATAAAGCGATATCATGGATAAGAAGAAAAAAATGAGGAAGGTTGATATTAATTGTTAGTATGATATGAGATATTTTTATATCAAAATTGATAAAAAATGAAATAATACATAAAATAACAAATATTTTTATAAATACAAAATTATACTTCTATGAGTAAAGTTTTTTTTAAGATTGAATTATTGTTATATATTTTATTAAATGAAGTACTACGAATACATTAATTTGATAATATGGATTCAAATTAATAAATTTTGTTTAATAAAAATATTATTAAAATATTAAATTTTTTTAAAATTAAAAATTATTTAAAAAAAATAAAAGAAATTGTTTTTTTAATATTTACATATTTGACGTGTTATTACCCTAAAATATCAAATCGTTAATATTTATAAAGTAATACATAAATTCTCATTTAAAAGGGAAACAGGTTAGCTTTTTTGAACACTCCGCCCTTCATCACGTGATTAAATATGTCTGCCTACCACAACGTCAAACCACCCAAATGATCGCGTGGCCAGCTCAACGTGTAAGTTGGAGGGTCCACCCCACCACAATTACATCACGCAATATAACTACAACAAAAGTAGGATGTTTTAAAAAATAATATACATAACACATTTAAAATTTTATAATAATAAAATTAAAATTAAAATAATTTTAAATGATTTTTAATTTATCAAAGTTTAATATTAGATTGAGAATGGAATTTAATTAATAATATATGTTATTATTGGAACGTTAAATGTGCTATAAATATTATTTTATCATTTGTTTTAATATTCTACGATAGTATTGGGAGCAAGTACATCTGGTCTCATATATCTTTGTTCCTGATGCAAATGTTATTTTAACTTATTATTTTTAATATTTTTATTTTAATTAATTATTTATATTATTGAATATCTTTAATCAATTTTTTTAATGAAAATTATCAATTTTATTAAAAAAATTAAATCACATACACAAAGTTATAAATACATTATCTTATTCATAGTTAGTCCTTATAAATTTACTTATTGTGTAAAAAATTTAAATATTTTTATCAAATTATTTATTTTTTAGTCAAAATAATTGATCAATATTTCAATAATAAAAATAATAAAATATTTAAAATAATAAAATAAATTTTTTACATAACATAAATAATTAAAAGAAAGTTTGTCCTCTAAGATGCCCTTTATCATAAAATACTTCTTATTACCTTACATTGAAATTATTCTCGTAAAAACATAGGATGATTATATTTGCACCATCCAACTTATTAAGGCAATAAAATTATTCATCCTGTACAAAACACGATATCTGTTATATTTTACTCAATTTTCTGTTATCCTCAATGCAAGATTAGTTATTATGTATAAATAATACATATATACACATAGTTAGAAATACTTTGTATGTAAGCATGTTTACATATACTACAAGGTTAGTTTTTATAGTGTGTATACTAAATAGAGTATTGATTTTGGTGAGCAGGTCAATGACATTGTCACGTAGGTTTTTGGTTTTTTTCGAGTGCAAGTATTTATAGAAGTACTCAATAATTTTTGGAACAAAAAATATGATTTTTTATCACCTCGTCACCACCCTTACCACTACTATTTACGAGGTGAAAATTTTGAGTTTTATAAATACCTTCTTTGTTTTTTATCTAAAAAATGTAACAGAACTATGTCAAATTGAAATCTCATTTTTATGTTTCCAAATCACTAATACCTCAAGTGTTGTTTGGTGTTAGTGATTCATGATAGTGTGAGTAAAATCATGCTTTTGAGTGGAAAATACTTGAGACAGTGTTTGTGTGAGCTAGGTGTTGACTATTAGTTTCCCTTATGCCACTGTTTCTTATGTGAGAAACTTGTGTGACTGTGAGCTGTGTGTCGACTAGTAGTTGCATTTGTGCAACATTTTCTTATTCAATTTACACATTATTGGTATTTGGTTTCTGATCACACCACTTTGGTTGGTGTGGGCTTTGGAGGAGAATTGGGTTCGTTTGTCGAATTAGATGTTTACGGAAGCAGTAAACAAGAGTAGCCATAAGCAGTTAGGATAGAGATCTTAACTAATATAGGTAATAATGATCTTATTTCTTTTAGAGTTGTCACTGATTTATTATTTAATGGATTATTTGCCAAGGCAACCCGAAGATATTACCACATAGATAAGGTTTCTATGTGGATTTATCTTTTTATATATATTGTTATGCATGATAAGTTATTGTGTTAGTATAATCTGAGTTTCTATTATGCTTGTTCTATCATACTAGATTTAGACTCTGATTATAAAGCTTATATATAATTATTAGAAGATGATTTGATTATAAGGCATGCATAATTGCATGCTTTCTTTTCTTTCCTTATGGCATGACTATAGCTTTCTAATTATTACTTTTGATTTTTGGTCATGCATTTTAGTATGAATTTCTAAGAAGTCTATATCTCCTTACCCTGATAATGTACCAGGTGTTGGACATCATGGTTTGTTATGCAATGTATGATTACATGTTGTGAAAGTAAAATCATCATTTAACGAATATGTTTCCACATATGAGGTCTTGAAGAGATCATAATTCCTTTACCACTTTTTAGTATGTATGACTATCTTGCATGTTATTAGCCTAGATAGGATCATGTGAGGCACACTATTAATAGTGTATTTACTACAATTTTTTCTTTCTTATGCATGCTATTTTTTTATATATTGAATGGAGAATGATGTTTTGTATTTTCGTTATGTTAATTGCTCAATTCACGTTGTGAGGCCTACTTAACCGAAGTGATGTAAGGCTTAGGAAAAGATTCCATGCGTTAGCGTTTTTACCCCTCATCTCAATTATGGTTACCAATTTGAGTCGGAAAAAAAATTGACCTTTGTTTAATTGTTCCTATGTATGAGAATCTTCAACAATATAGTTACCCCGAACGATAAGAACACATATTTGCACCATATTTTGATTTGCACTATTTATAATGTGCCAAGTGTCAAAATATATTAAAAAATGATGTAGTAATTCATCATTTTTGGTAGGTTGGGAAATATTTTTGTGGTTAGGGTTGCGTAGGTTGTTTTTGATAGCATGTTAGGTTTGGACAATTCCCCCTATTAAATGGTCACGTGCAAGTCATGTGACATCATTTTGTCAATTTTTTGATATTTTAAACTTATATGACACTTAAGAACAATAAATGAACTTCTATGGTCCTTTCACAATGGTAAAGATACTAAAGTACAAGAATATTGACATCAAATAGAGCATTCTTTGCTTTTTTGTCAATTTTTTCAAAATAGCAAAAATTTATCCCAAAACTTATAGCTTCATACTTATAAATACCAAACACTTACCACTTACTTCAGTAAAATAAAGATAAGATTAGATCTCACAATATCTTTGATAATCATCATTGATAGAGTTTTGGCAACCATCGTTAGTGACTCACTGAAGTTTTGTCGACCGTCGTCTGTGACCTACCAGATGTAATGTATCCATCATAGTTTCGATGACCAATGGATGTAACATTTCGCATCTACTTGCATCTTATAAGTAATGTATTACATTTACTTGTATCTTTGTATGTTACATATTACATTTATCTCTACATTTGTATGTAATATGTTACATTTATCTCTATGTTTGTATATAACATGTTACATGCATCTTCGACAAGGTCACTGGCAGTGGATGTCAGAGCACTAATGGATCCCCGTTGGTAATTGGTTGAACACCAGTGAAGTCGTTGGAGATTCGATGGGGTCATTAATGGAGATATGGTAAGGTTGTTGGAGATGTGGAGGGGTATGATCTCGAAATTATTTTATTGAAGTTATAGAAGGAGTATTTTTGGTCTTTTATTGAGTTATTTGGTACAAAACTATAAACTTTTGGACGAATTGTTACTAGTTATAAAAAATTGATTCATTTTTTTAGAAAGCTATTTTGACCAAAAATTAATTAAAATACATTTTTTTAATAATAAATAGATATATATGTCATATTACCCTAATATTAACTATAAAGAGTGATCTTAAGTGCTCATATTATCATTAGAAATTGTAAAACATAAATATAAAAAAAATTCAAAAATAATACTAAAAAGATAGAAGGCTATATTTGAAAATAAAACTTCATAAATCCTAGCATAGAAAATAGGGTAACGTAACAATGTGATTTTTTATGCACCATTTTGAGTGGGATCTACTTGTTATAAGTGTGTGATCTTAATTTTTTTAAGTTTTACTCGATGAAGTTTCAAAATCATATATAACACCAACTTTCTAAAGGTAACAAGCTAGTGGATCAAGAAGGCTCTCTCTATGTGCATACATATAGGGGTGCAACTCCTTGGATGATCAGCCCAAAAATTCAGAACTACGATCGCGTAACCACACATCTTTAACAATCTCATTTTGAATGCCATAAATTGGCTCAATATAGAGAAAATAATAGGCAATCTACCGATCAACAAACTTTATTTTATCTAGAAAATTTATTGTAGGGATATGCTTCAGTACGATACAATACATGTACATTTTTATTTCATCATAACAATATTTGGTGGTGTTCAAACTCTATTAATTGATCGTTTTATCCTTAAAAATATTTGTTTGGTTCTCAAACACCCATATGAGGGAAAATATTTATCTCATGAAACCGTATAACATGAGAGTCGATCTTTTTTTAATCAAATTTATAGTTTATATTATTCTTGTAATTTTTTTCATTTCAATTTTAATACAAAATAAATTCTTATTTGTCTACTGCTATTTTTTCCCTGCAATTTTAAGATAAATTTTTGTCACATTCCTATGATTATGTGACAAAAAGGTCACAGTCTTATAATTATGTGAAAATGAGCACTTCTAGTTCTGTAGTTTTTGGATTGGGCATCTCTAGTCCCATTATTAATGAAAGTTGTGTCCTATAGTGTAAAACTTAGTCCTTTTTATGGGACTATAACTAATATTTAATACTTTAGATAGACAAAAAGTAATTATTTTAATAATTATGTGATTAGATGTGCGTATTTTTTAAAATACCTACACTAATAGTACCTAACTCATAAAAGTACTTATTTTAAAATTATGGGACTAAAATGCATAAAGTACTTCAGCTTTAATAACTTATATTTTAAGCTTGAAACATTTTAAACAAGTTTTGAGTTATTTTATTAGAAAAATGGTCGCTTTGGTCCTATAGGATAGGCTATATGTGACTATTAGTCCACTAAAATGGAAAAGTGTTTTTTTTTTGTTCTATTATTTTATAAAAATGTGTCATAAAAAAATAAAAAGGGAACAATCCTATCTTTTTGTAATAAAATAATAATATTTGAAACTACAACTTAAAATAATAATCTTCTGAAGTATAAAACAAGAATATCAATTTTTACACAAAATAAGAAAGGAAGATGGAACGACACGGTAGAAAAGTCTAGATAGAAAACAAATTATAAACCTAATTGAATATTTAAACCATGATAGAATCCCTCAAACCCCCCAATGAATTCTTCAATGAAGGTTCGTTTAGTTATGGAAATAAATTTCTATTCATTAAAAATATAATAAATATGATAAATTAAAATTTCGTAAAAGGCCAAACAACTGATCACATATACGTAAAGTAATGTAAAAAATAAAAATAGCAACACATGAAATTTTAGGTGGAAATAACATAGGCCACACCAATGACCTAAGAGGAAAACCATCGATCTATCGGACCACATAACTACTATGAAAAATAAGTATCCAGTTGCAAGGCTAGAACTCAAACCATCCACCCAGATAATACCCCCAAGTAACCTACTTATAAGCTGTTTCTTTGATCATAATATCTAAAAAATAGGTGTTCGAATAAAAACAAGTGTTTTGATAAACTTGATTCCCACGAGTTAATCGAAGCCGTATTGCTATCACCTGAAAGATTAGCACCTAAACACAAGTGGAAGTGTGTTTTCTAATACAAACTCAATAAATAACAATCCTAACTAGATTATTTAACAAATATATTAGATAAATCAAAACCAACTAGCAACCTTATAACAATAAGTTTAAAACACAATATCACAAATATTATAAGCTTTTTAATTCATCAAACACAACCACAAATATTTGACAAATTAACTCAATAAAAAGCCCTACTTGAATGGTTTTTGCAAAAGAAGATTAGGAATAAAAAATGAAGAGACAATAGCTCTTGTGTGGTTATTTCTAAAAGTGTGCTAAGCTTTGAATTTATAGAAGATTTTGAAGCACGTTAGGTTAAAGTGTAATTACCATATTGTCCATAAAATTAGTTAAAACTTGTTTAAGAAATACAGATAATACTATAAAAAAATCAATCCAAATTATATTAGAAATACATTTTAAAGTTAGATAACTAGCTGCTCGATCGATCCACGCAATTGCTCAATCGATTGAGTACATTTGTCGATCAATCGAACATCCACTCGATTCATCCAGAATATGTTTAACCAATATGTTACTTGATCGATCTAGTATACACTCAATCGATCGAGTGGCTCAAATTCCTATTTTTCTTAATATGTCTAACATGCAATATAACGTGCATGAGAATATAAATATATCTGATATATGATTGTTAGGGTGCGATGGTGTCTACAGCTTGAAATATTCTTTTAAGATACAACTAGAAACTAAAATTACAATTAAATGTTTTGTTTCAAGAATATCTCCAATACTAACATAAACCTAACAATCATCTCATTTGGCATATTTGTGTGATAAAATCTCTCTCTCAATACATAACTCTCATAAAAAAAATTGAATTTTACATACTGGCGCTATCCTATGATACAGTAGAACCATCTTCGCTTGATTCTTGAAAGCTCACATGAATATTGAAAGTCATAAACATAAATACCAAAACAAGTAGTCCCAAAAGACTCATTATTCATTAGTTCAATGTATATAATGCTATAAAAATTGAAGAATATTCATAAGTGAGTAATCATTAGATAGAAATCAAAAGAATTACTCTTATTATGCATACTATCTCGAAAGTGCTCCCCTAAATTAGCCCTCCCTTCTTTTTGTAGATTTGTCAATTAAAGTTCTAATTTTTCTCCCCTATTTTGTCATACGAATAAACAATATAATCACAAAACAAATGCAATAGGTTGAGTAAGCAAGAAGTATATTTGACGATTGAAAAGAAGAGTACATATTCTTAAAAGTTCAAAATAGATAGCTAAAAACAATATGCTTTTCAAAAATGAATAAACTCCTCCCAAATTCTACCACTCCTTCAAATAAAATTAAAAAATTATAAAAATTAATATATATATTAATTGAGTGTAGTAGACTTAACTTAATATAACTATAACAGTACAAAAATTATGAAATTATTTTTGTTCAAAGTGTGACTATTCAATGGGAACATAAATATATGTAGACAAGACACACAAACATACTAACATATATGATGACATATATACAATCATCAAAAGTAAAATGTAAGTTGAAACTGTAATATGATATCAATTTGTTCATTTATGATCAGTTATTCAGGATTTAAAAAAAGGAGTGTCACCTATCATAAAAACATTACAGCTGGATTCATACTTGCATAAAATAAAATTTACTTATCAAGAGAGAAATTTAATATTATTTTTTGTATTCCCCTCTTGTATTATTTTTTGTAAGGAATTGGTTATTTATTTTCTTTTTGTATAACCAATTATGGATTTTTCTTTTTATGAATGTAAAAGCTTTTGTCCTTTTCTTTTTCCTTTAATATTGTTATCATAATTTTTTTAAAGAAATATGCACAAACAAGTATACCAAATATGATGAATTTCACGCTTGTTGTGAGGTAGCCATCTACGCTCACTACAGTAGCTTTCACACATCATAAAATGTAGCCCTCTCAAAACTATATGTCTCTCTGTATCAGAATTTTATATAGTGAATAACAATGTTTAACCATAATTTTCACAATAAAAGTTACCTTATTCCCTAAAATCTCACATAGTTAACTATAAACTTCTAACTTGAACTTGACATACTTATGTGTCCAGTGAGTCTGTGAGTAGGTCTATGTCAACATCGATCACCAAATATGAAAAATATATAAATGCACAAGTCAAAATATTCATTGTATAATATGTAGCCTATCAAAATAAGTATGAATGGAGTATGTAATGATCAAGCCAATGTTAAAGCATGTCTACCTTTTCTTCTTTTTTATATTTTATTTTTAAAGGTAAAGAAACATCAATAAAAAAATCAAACTAAATATGATCACCTAAGGTCGTTAAGCATTCAAAAAAAGTATTTAGGCGAATAATAAATGATAGTCAGGTGATCAAAAAGAGATAATCTTTCCTTACTCATATTTTCTTGAATTTTGGTTTGTTTATATATTTAGGTTGAAAATCAGCTACTTTAATTATTATTAGCATATTCTTGGACTTACATTTAGATCTCATATTCATCATAAATGAAGATTCAGCATGAATGATAGGATGATGATAATTTTTCCTGAAATTATATGCATTGAATTTCACTTGCCTCTTTAAGCCAACACCTTCATGCTTTATAGTAGAATTTTTGAACATGTTACCATAATTTTCATCCATCCTAGAATATGATGCAACATGCATAAATGAATAATGGTTATGAGTCTTACTATGTGAAGTATGGAAAGTATTATCAGATTTAAAAATATTCATCAAAAATCTACACTTAAGTCTAATATGATCTTTCCTACTACAATGGTGACAGATAGGCAGAAGTATAACTATTCTTTATGTATAATGAGTAACATTAGAAGTAGGGTTAGAAGACCTTACCACATTAGTTTTTGATGTTGAAGTTGTATGTGTGGCCTGAGAAGAATAAGAGGTGGAAGGTTTTACAAACTCAGTTATTTTTAAAGATGATAGTGTAGAATCCTCATTTATATAGCCTAGTCCTCTCTTGTTTCCAATAGGTTTTTCATAATTCATAATTTTGTTTAGATTTTTAGCTCCAATGGTTATTCTATTAACACCTTTTTTTGATTATTCAAGTTTCTACATAAGATTCGTGTTTTCCTGCTTAACATCTACAAGCTTGAATTCAAAAATTTAGCACTTTCAAACAGTTCAATTTTTTTTCTTTTTATATAATTGTGGAAATTATTTCAATGGATTTAAGTTTATAATTTAGTTTAAGTACTTCCCTTTTGCATCTTACATAATCTATGAACATTATATTAATACTAGTGACATAAAATTTGTTGAGTACAAATTTAGCATCACATTTCTCATCATCTGAATCAATGTTGGACTTATTGGATTATCAACCAGTAGTTGTAGTAAAAGCCAAGTAGTTGGGTCTAGATTCAACTGGATTATATTTATTACTTTCAGAGTTAGAAAGTATAGCTTTGAAAGCTTTACCAATTTGGTTCTTTTTTGCACAGTCAATTGCGAAGTGACCGAAACCCATATATTCAAAACATTGCAGTCCAATGGGTTTAGATTTCTTACCATCATAACTCACATATTTGAGTTCTCTCATATTCTGATTCTCTTAACAACTTAAATGTCCTTTGTTTTGAAGATTCTTGTTGTTGAGGATTTTGTTCAATCTTCTAATTAAGAGTGCCAATTTTTCATCATCATTGTCATTATCTTCAATTATAGAAGTTTTGAAAGTGATACCTTTATTGGAGGTTTTTGAAATCTCATCTGAAAGGTTTGAAATGAGCCAATAACTTCCTCTATTTTGATGGTGTCCACATTCTTTCTTTTGTCAATGGTTGTGACCTTTGCATGAAAGTAATCTGGTAATGAGCAAAAAAAAAATTTGAAATATCTTGAAATCATCTATCCAAGATTGGAAGAGGTGTTAATAATATCACATAATCCAATATCTAATTAATAGAAAGTTTCATTTGGTACTTCTCAAATTTAATATTAAGCATGCGAAATTTTGTTCATTTAACTTATGTGGTACCCCTATAGGAAACCTTAAAAATATCTCAAGCATGCTTAGTAGTTTCAACATGTAAAATACGACGAAACTCATTAGTAAACACAGTAATAAAAATAGCATTAAATCCTTTTTTACTCTAGTTACTACCAATTTTATCTTGATTGGTTCACTCATTCCTAGGTTCCGTAGGTGGTTCTAAACCATATAGCATAGAGATCCAAATGCTTTCATCTATAAACCGTAGAAATTCTCTTATACCAGCCTTCCAATATAGGTAATTAGACCCATCAAAGTAAGGTGCATGGGTTATATACGAACCCTCGCTTAAATGATCCATAACAAGGTCACGGGCACACTAAGTGTATCTAGTCACTACTCTGATACCAATGAAGGTTCATTTAGTTATGGTTCTAAATATTTAGTAATCAAAAATATGGTAAAATAAAATTCCTTAAGCAAACAAACAACCAATCACGTGTACATAAAGTAATACAGAAATAAGAATATCAACACACGATATTTTTAGGTAGAAACAACTTAGGCCACACCAATGACCTAAGAGAAAAACCATCGGTCCTCTAAACCACCTAACTATCTACTATGAAAAAAGAGTATCCAGTTACGATGTCAAGACTTATCCACCCAAATAATGCCCTTAAGTAACCTATTTACAAGCCACTCTTTAATCACAGCTTTTACAAGATATTCATTTGGATCTCGACTAGCGTTTCGATAAACTTGTGTCCCATGATCTAATAAAAATCGTACCAATGTCACCTAAAAGATTAACACTAAATAATTGTGGTTGTGTTTAATGAAATCCTATTTGAATAGTTTTAGAAAAATAAGAGAGAGAATAAAAGTTAAAGAGAATAATGACAATATCTCTTGCATGGTTTTTCTAAAAATGTGCTTAGCTTTATATTTATAGAATATTTTTAAGCACATTAGGTTAAGTTGTAAATACCATATTGTCCATAAAATCAGTTAAAACATGTGTAAGAAATAAGGATAATACTGTAAAAAAATCAATCCAATGCGTACTAGAAATAAGTTTTAAAATCACATAACTGGTTACTCAATCGATCCACTTAATTGCTCGATCAATTGAGTACATTTATTGATCGATTAAACATCTACTCGATCAATCAAAAATACATTTAACCAATATTTAAAAATAAGTGGATCATTCGAGTATATCCCTCAATCTATCTAGTCATATTTTAAAATCAGAATAAACAAGTTTATTACTCGATCGATCAAATGGCTCAAATTCATATTTTTCTTATTGACTTTAAGATGTAATCTAACGAGCACGGGAATAGAAAAATACCTAATAAGTGATCATTGGGGTGTGATAGTTTCTATAAACATTTTATTTCACAAATATCACCAATACTAACATAAATCTAACAATTATCCTAACGAGCACCCTTTTCTAAGATTTTTTGCTGCTTTCCATCGAATCCATCGATTGGTAGAGTTGAGTTGACTCGAAGAGGGACAATGGAGGCTGAATCAACAAAATAGTTTGTTTTCAAAGATGAACAGTGTGAGCCACAAGAAAGGTTAGTGCGACCAATGGTGGATACAAGAAAAATGAGGAGGAGAAAAAGAACACATAATGGGACAAAATCGTAGAAATGGGTTCTTCATTGGTAAAAGCTATATGTAAAAAGATAAATAAGTCCACGTTGATGAAGACATGTTATTGTCACATGTTCATTTTTCTGAAACAATGCTGAAATATTGATTGTCATTTAATGACCATTTTCTTAAAAGCAATAAGATAAAAAAAATCCAATTTTAACTTACAGGATTAAATGATCTAAATAACCTGAGCTATGGGACTATGACGACTCCTTTCCATATTTGTATTTCCCTTTAATTTTTATACTGAAATTATCCTGCTTCAATTTTTTGAATCTATCTTTTATATGCTTTATATCATTTACCATTTTAGTTTTTCTCTTCCTTAACTTGTTTCAAATGCTCATTTATTGTTTTAATGTCATATACTTATTTATCTTTGCATATAATCTATTCCTTATATACTGTCTAATTTCATCTTCTATTTTTTTACAATTAATAGTATTAATGGTTAGTTGACCTCATTTAACGGTTATTTATTTTTATTTTTATTTTATGGTTATATGCTTAGATGATCTTATATTAATAAAAAATTAGATACGACACCCTATCATTAATTTTTTTTACAAAAAGTGAAAAAATACTCTTATTTTTATTGATCAGTTGTGATTTAATTTTAACTAGATATTTATTAATTTGATTAGTCATAATTGGACGATCGTCTAACTAGCCGGAGTTTGGTTAGTCGATGACCCTACTTGTCGAAGTTAAGTTGGATATATGTCAAACTGAATTGGACAATTTTCTAACTGGTAAGAGTTTGGTCGATTAGCTACTCTACTCGTCAAAGCTGAGTTAAACATATGTCTAACTAATCATATTTTAATCAGACGGTGACTCTACTAGTTGGAACTAAATTGAACACGTGTCAAAAGAAATTGAAAGTTGTCCAATATGCTGGAATTTGGTTAGCGTTTGACCCTACTTACTGGAGCAGAGTTAGACACTTGACCGACCAAACGGAATAGTTATCCATCTAATAAAATTTTGATTGGCTAATGATCAAACTAATTGAAGCTAAATTGGAAGCATGACCAATTGACCAAATTTTAATTGACATGTAACTTCAATCATCATATTCGAATCGAATACATATTCAACTAAACTAGACAATTATCTTACTTGTAGGATTTTAATTGATTGGTAACCCCACTCGACGGGTCCAAATTGGACATAATTTGAAACTTCTTGGTTTTTAGTTGGACATATGTCCAACTCTATTATGTCTAGATGGACATATGTCCAACTACACGTTCATTATGGTGAGATAGTAGTACAATTCAAGTCTTGCTTAATTAGTTATATTTTCACCTAAAATTATTTGCATATGGAAGGTTATTACATGATATAGTAAATACACATTGTGTTTCCAACACAATCATATATGTCATCACATGTATACATTCGATTAGTTATCATAGATAGAGCATAATTCATGATTATATATTGATTTGATTTGTGTTAATATATATTTAAATATCTGATTACATATATTTTTTTTGCATTTTTTCTTATACTTGGTTGAATTATTATCAAATTTTGTTATATAAAATTGGACATATGCCCCAAAATAAGGTCATTGGCTTTGATATGGACATATTTTCAACTATATTGTGTCAAGTGGACATATGTCTAAGTGTCTAATATATTATTGAGGATAAAATTGATATTTTTAGATAATATATAAGTGGGTGTCCAAACTACATTACAAATAATAAAATGGGATCTTTTAGCCTATTTTCCTTTTTTTCAATTTATGCATGTGAGTTTCAAATATTAATTAGTCAGTTACTTTTGTTACTGATTGGTTCATCTATTTTAACTCTATCGACTTGATTTTATATATAAACTAAAACATTATTTAGTGGTTTTAAAATTTGGTTTTTAATTCTTTTTGCATAAAAGAAAATAAGAGATTATACATCAGAAATGACTATTATATGCCTCAACCTAAGAGCCCAACTGTGAATATTCATGATCCTATTGTAGTTGGTTATGCTATAAACCAAATGATAAGGCCTTCGGTGGCTCATAGAATTTCCCTAATGTTACTAGTTTTGGTTTCTTTAAATTGTGTTGTGGTAGAGAAATCAGAGAAGTGTAATAGCTTAAACTTCAATAAGTGAAAGAGTATGGTGATATTTTATCTTATCACCTAAAATTTGGAAATATTCTTGATAGAAGAAGCTCTCAATCAACTTGAGGTTGGGTAGGATTCTCAATCAACTACTTTAATTTTCATTTAGCTATTTCTATTAAAGCATGGAAGCATTTTGATTACCTATGTCAAAACTACATTATGAATAGTCTAACTAATTTGCTTTACAATGAATATTGTAAGGAGAATATGGTTAAAGACTTATAGGAGTCATTAGACTGGAAGTATTAAATGGAAAATGCCAGTACTAAAAATTTTATACTGGGTCATTTCGTTAATTATAAGTTGGAGGAATCCAAATAGTATGCAATCAAGTGCGTGAACTTCAAGATATCTTAATGGAGTTACAACATGAAAGGATGGTCCAAGTTGTAGCTATTATTGGGAAATTTCCCTTTCATGAGAAGATTTCAAGGCCTACCTTAAGCATAAAGAAAAGGAAATGTCTATTAAGGACTTACTTATCATATTTAAGATGGAAGAAGACGACAAAAGTTTTTTTAATAGAGGTTATATCCATCAACACCCAAGGATAATAGTAGAGCATGGTAAAGGTTTTAAGCACAATAGTACAAGAATAAGACACAAGCTAAGTAAAGGGTCAAAAATGGGGCCTAAGGAAGCTACTTTTAAGGAGTCAAGCTTCAAAGAGATTTTCTTTAATTGTCAAAAGATAGGACACAAATCTCTAGATTGTAAGTTTCCAAGGAGAAACAAAAACCATGAGGCCAGCATGATTGATGACATCCCTCATGGTGTTCATAATCTTGACTGATTTATAGTTGTTTTTGATGTGAGCCTAGTCAAGTACAATCCGAAGAAGTGGTGGATTGATATAGATGTAATCAAGCATATTTTTTTAGACAACGAGTTTTTTAACATTTAAATCAATCAAGGATGGTAAAAAATATTCATGAGAAACTATTCAACCTTTGTTGTTGAAGGGAAAGGAAGAGTGATATTGAAAATGACCTTTGAAAAAAATCTAACTCTAAACAATGTGTTGTATGTGTGAGAGATTTGCAAAAAAACTAATGTTTGGTTCGTTACTAAATAAATATGGCTTAGAAATGTTTTTGAGTCAAGTAAGGTTGTGTTGACAAAAAAAATATATTTATAGAAAAAGATATGCTTCTAATGGGCTTTTTAAGTTTAATGTTACTGGTATAATATTTAAGAAAGTTAATAAAATTATTGTTGAGTCTAAATGTAAGTAATTATGAGTGTTTGGTAATTTTGGTGGATAAAAAATTTATTTATACCTAGATTTTAGGCTCATTATCAAATCCATCAAGCTAAGTTGAAGAAAAGTTCAAGTTTTGGATAATCATATCTCAGGTATATCCTTCATAACTATCACACATAGTATTGCACTCATGCATTTACTAGCATATATTCACAACACTTAGAATTACTTTTGGTGTTAATGTTTGCTTTATTCGATTGATAGACTAAGGGACTCGATCAATCAAGTGGTTAGATCGTTCAAGCTTCTATCGACTTCTATCAAGTCCCTCTTGAGTTGTTTCGATTTTTACTCGATTGATCGAACTTAGATCGACTTTAATCAAGTACTCTCAGTAAAATTCTTAGCACATCTTGACATTGAAAGACTCGATCGATCAAGCAAGCAGTTAACGTGACTTTAGAATCATTTTTTTAAATTGACCCTTGTGTGAATTTGTATGATACCCTTGTTTTAATTAAGTTCTTTAAAAACCTAATACGAATATTTTAATATTTTTCATTAAAATCTACGTTTATCAATCCAAAATCTATATATATATATATATATGCAAAATATATAGTTTTTGAGAGCTATTGTTATTTTCTCCGTGCTTCTTCACTCTACAATTATTCTGATAAGATTAATTTTAAGCATTTTTAATTTCTTTTTGATTCACAAATCATTACCTAGATTAATGATTTATTATATGTTTTAGAAATGTTAGTTCTGACAGTGTATAAATGCCACCAAAAAAATCATTCTAGAGCTAGACTTCAACATGATAAAGTATATGTACACTTTTCAGAACGTCGAAGTAGCATTTGGTGGTTTTCAAACAATGCTAGTTGATCATTTTATATTGGGAAGTATTGTTCTTTTGCTCTCAGACACTCATTTGAGGAAAAAAATATCTTTAGATAACCCTGTAACATACGACTCAATCTTTCTTTTATTTTTTGCTTCTTTATTTTTATTGTAAATGTAAAGTCTATATTATTCTTGTAACGTTGATTCATTCTAATTTTAATACAAAGTAAATTCTTGTTTGTACATCCCTATTTTTTCTTACAACTTCTATAAATTTGTTAGATAGTCACATTTTTAAAAAAATTCATGCATTTTAGTAACTTTATTGTTATATTTTTAGATATTTTAATCACTTTTAAGCAATTTTAGTTCTTTTATTATTTTTTGTAAAAAAACTTAAATTAGATCGAATTTAATCTTACTAATTATGGTTGATAGATGCTTTAAGAGGAAAATATCTAAAAAAAATTTAAAAAATGAAAAATAAAATAAGTAAAATCATTAAAATTGACCTAAAGTAACTAATTTGTTAACAAATATAATAGTAAAATTATCAAAATATTTAAAATAAAGTGATTGATATATTTAATTTATAAAAATAAAAAATATGTATCATAATTACACATTTTTTACAAAAAAAAGTGCAAAGATTCGTTTGGTACTTATACTATGTGAATTTTTAATTTATTATTTTTGTTATCTTTTGTTACAATTAAGTATCTATGTTATTACAAACTCTTTTAATCAACTATTTTATTCAAAAAAAAATTTAAAAAATATTTTCTTTCTTCACTCGATATCTTTTTTCTTTCATAATAATTCAAATCTTAACATGCTCTAAAATTCATATCTCTATTAGAATGAGAGTTTTAGAGTTTTTTTTAAATTTTTGAATGAATTAGTTGATTGAAAGATACTATAATAACATAAGTAGTCAATTTAAAAAAATAATAAAAAATTAAATTGAAAACTTTAACATAATATAAATATTAAAATAAATGTTTGTCCAAAAAAATAATAATATTAAAATGTCAAGGGTTGTAGTGAGAAGAGAGGGTAAGTTTTTTCGACACATGAAAAAGAAATCTGCTTGATATAGAGTATTGTTATATAGCATTAATAGGGAAGCAACATTACTGATATCGATACAAATCTGATTATTAATTAAATTTTTTAAAATTGTTCTGAATCGTTAGATAAGTGATATATTAATGATATTGAGTAGTTCAATAGTGCTCCGATTCATTTTTCGCATGTTATTTTAAAGTGATAGACCTCGTCCTTTCATTTAGGTGGCGTTTGGTTTGTGAAATGGAATCGAAATCAGAATCGGAATCGGAATTGG
Source organism: Hippophae gyantsensis (assembly GCA_030763125.1). NCBI lineage: Eukaryota > Viridiplantae > Streptophyta > Magnoliopsida > Rosales > Elaeagnaceae > Hippophae > Hippophae gyantsensis. Next base: position 9,026,942 of record CM061038.1, on the reverse strand, counting down.
AATGGAATGGAATGAAAAAGAAACAATTTTGTTTTGTTTGACCATTGGAATTAAGCTCAGAATAAGGATTATAATGTTTGGTTTGCCACTGGAATGTAATGAAAAAAGCTATAAATGACCTTAATACCCCTACATGCTGTAAAGTTCAAATAATGTCATTTAATTACTATTTTTTCGTCAGACAAAATACATTATTGAAATCATTATTTTTCTAAATAAGTATTACTTAATTAAAAAGAAATATATTATTAAAATTATTATTTTTCTAAATAGGGTTTAAGGTTTTGAGGTTTGGGATGTGTGATTTAGGGTTTAGGGATTTAAGATTTGGGGTTATATTTGTAGGTTAAGGTTTAGAGTTAAAATTATTATTTTTTCTAAAAATAATTTAGGGTTCTAGAATTTTAGATTTAGGGTTTTAAGGTTTAAGGTTTAGGGTTTATGGTTTTAGGATATGGAATTTGAGGTTTAGGGTTTTGGGATTTATGTTTTAGGTTTTGGGTTTTGGGATTTATGTTTTAAGGTTTAGGGTTTAGGGTTTAGAGATTTGGGGATTTAGGTTTTAGGGTTTTAGGGTTTAAGGTTTAGGGTTTAGGGATTTGGGGTTTAGGGTTTTAGGATTTGGAATTTGGGGTTTAGGGTTTAGGGTTTTGCGATTTATGTTTTAGGGTTTTGGGTTTTGGGATTTATGTTTTAAGGTTTTAGGTTTTAGGGTTTAGGGATTTGGGGTTTATGGTTTAGGGATTTGGGGTTTAGGATTTAGGGTTTTAGGATTTGGAATTTGGGATTTAGGGTTTAGGGATTTGGGATTTATGTTTTAGGGTTTTGGGATTTATGTTTTAAGGTTTAGGGTTTTAGGGTTTAAGGTTTAGGGATTTGAGGTTTAGGGTTTAAGGTTTTAGGATTTTAGGATTTGGATTTAGGGTTTAGGGTTCTGAAATTTTGGGTTTAGGGTTTAGGGTTTTGGAATTTTGGGTTTGAGAATTTGGGATTTGAATTTAAGGTTATATTTTAGGTGAGGGTAAAATTGGAAAAAAAAGTTTAGATGAGAATGGAATAATGATTACCAAAGGTGGGAGAATGAATTGTAATTCCTTCTCTTTTAGTAATCAGATTCCATTCCGCTCTCCATTCCGTCCAACCAAACACACAAAATGGAAGGAATCAATTCTGATTCCATTCCATTCCCTCCAACTAAACGTGGGGTTAGTGTGAGAAAGAAAGAGATATGAGACGAGCACAATCTTAACTAATATTACATATACTCATTTGTTAAAATCGTAATGTTCATTTTTTTCTAATCTATAATTAACCATGTGATAAATATAATTATTTGTATGAGATACATAAAAATTGGGAAGATAATTGCTGAAGTTGTCCTAAAGAAAAATATTTTAAAAAAAATAACAAAAATATTATCTTTAAAACTTATAATTATAAAAAAAATTCATGTATATTTCATATATTTTTACTATTAAAAAGAGTCTAATATATTATTTCATTTTAAACATTATTCAAATTGAACTACAGTTGTTTATATCCGTTCAGCATTGAACGTCGTCTCAATAAATCATGTTTAATATTAAGTGTTATTTTTATTGTTATAAGTTTTCAAAATAATATTTTTTATATTTTATATTTTCTTATTTATAATAACTTAATTCATCCATCAACGAATACGTCATAAATATAATTATTTTAATATTTTATCTTCTTTTTTTACATTAAATTTAATATAAATATTAGGGTTTAATGTCGATTCGAAACTGTCAATTTTAAAATAATCTGAATCCAATCCAATCGAAATAAATTATAAATTATCGAATATGAATTTGAAATTTTTAAATAAAAATATTATCCGTAGAAATTCAACAATAACTGATAACATGATTAAAAATAGTTTAACAAAAATTATCTAAAAGAAAAAAAAGTTCAACATCAATTAAATAATTTAACTCCAAATATTCATAGTTTTAACATAAAACTTAAAAATATTAAAGTTCAAACTACATCAAAATAAATTAAAACTTTTAAAGTGTTGTCTCTTCCAAAGCTTCACTCCCCAAACAATAATGGTAACATGAACTACTTAGATAACTATTCAAGATTTAAGTCACTAATATCATCCAAAACATCTGCCTGATAGAAAATTGAAAAGTTAGAAATATAAATAAGCTAATAATAAACACAATAATATGTAAAATACTTTCATTTTCACATAATATGATAACGAATAAATCTATATACATTTAAACTATATATTTGAAAGTTTTATGTTATAAACCTGATTCTAGAGCCTCAATTTCATCAAGTGACTCTTGGATATCAATGATTGGAGAAGAACAAATCCAATTTTGAGTGCAAATCAAGGATTGTACAGTTTTAGAAGATAAGAAATTCCTATATGGACTAATTATACGACCACCGGTGGAGAATGCATATTCAGATGCTATAATAAATATTGATATGGCCAAAACATCTTGAGTAATCAAAGACAAAATCTTAAATCTTGAGGAATGAACATTTCACCAACATAAAAGATCAAATTTCTCATCATCCATATTAACTAATGTTCTTGCAAGTACTTTTTCCACCTCATATTTGTTTTTCATAGTATGAATTTCTTTTAAATGTTTTCTCTTACGATAAGCATAAAGTTGAAATGTATTTGCTTTTAAACCAAAACCTTATATACCAATTTCTAAAGGTTGAGAAGATTCTTATGTGTTTGAAAGAAAATAAGCTTTACGATACTCCTTATACATATCTTCCAAAAAATATTCACCCTTTTAGAACTCATTGATGCCTCAATCTTAAGATCACTCTTTATGCCTAGGATCAAGTAAAACATACAAAAATAACATCATATTCATTTTAGCTACTACTCTCCAATATTTTTCAAATTTTACCTTCATCTCACTAGTCATATTCATCATAATGTAATTCTCACATTTACTCCACGTATCAAGGTGATCATCCATAAAACAAATACCATCTAAGAAGAAATTAGAAGTTACATACAAATATCCATAAAACATTAAACTTGCTTTATAAAAAACTTTCAAAAATTAGAAAAAAATGTCTTGCACTATCCCAATCAATTGTAGTCGGAGCTTGTTTAATTCCACCTTAACAAAACTCTTGATAGTACCCCAAATAGGTGCACCACATTTTATGTGCAAGTGTTGTGATTCTAAAATTGCACTACCTCAGCCATTAACATATTTCTTCAAATAAGTAAGTGTAGTATCATTAGAACTTGCATTATCAACTCTAATACAAAATATCCTATCAATGTCCCAATCTAATAAACATGTTTTAATAGCTCTACCAAGTGTATCACCTTTATGATTTGGAACTTAACAAAAGTTCAAGATTCACTTTTGTAAATTCCAACCACTATTAACAAAATGAGAAATTAAAACAAATATAACATAATTCTGAAAAGATATTCATGTATCAGTGGTAAGACATATTTTTTGACTAGTTCTACTCAACAATTCTTTTAGTTTTTCTCTTTTAGTAATGTACAAATTCAAGCAATCTCTTTCAATAGTCCATCAAGAAGAGATTTTAAACAAAGGTTACAACTCTTCAATAAATTCCTTAAATCCTTCACATTTTACGATAATAAATGACAATTCCTCTTTTATTATCATCCCTACCAATTTTTCCTACATATTCAACATTAAAAGTGTGAGACACAAGAATTCCTTGCTTAGGGAAAGTTAAAGTTTTTTACTTCTTAAGCACTCTACCAGGAAACGTATCACATCCAATGGCAATGTGTGCCAGAAAATTTGACGTGCCAGATTTTCTTGACACATACTTATATTATTTCTTACAATATTTGCATATAGATTTCTGATGTTGTCCAACCCCTTGTATGTTAAAATGTGCCTATGCTTCATTACTACATTACTAGAGTCAGAGGAAACTTTTTTACCTTCTTCTTTAGAAGTAATGCAGAGGTCAAGAAGTGGAGTACTTACAAAATCTTCTACTTAAGTTGATTGTGTTCTGCTTTTATTTTTATTTGCTTCCTCAGTCATATAAAGTGTATTCTTATCTTTATTTAAAGTCATCTATATAGTTATAGAAAAAAGTAGTAGACATTAACAATAAATAATATGATCATTCAAATAAATAATAAAACACAGGGTAAAAAAACATTTGAATTAGATGCAACCGATGAAGAATCCGTTGTTTTGTTTATGCTAGCTTTTCAATTGTTACAATTTTTTTTCAAATGATACCAATTAAATTCACACATCCAAAATTATCAAAATTTTATAAGATTCAAATGTTATAAGACTCAAATTCCATTATGAAGCACATTGCAATAAAATTTCGAGACTTAAGATTTGGCATGTTAAAGGCCACCTTTTGATATCAAAAAATGGTTTCATACTACTCCTCTAGTTGAGTTCATAGTTCTTCCACCTTATCATCCCCATGTCTCTTACTTAACTTAAGCTTTTATTCCAAGTATCGTTAGACAAAATCCAAATATGTAAAATATGGTAAACCCTAATAGACACATCATTTAATTTTTTTTTGAATTTGGTCAAATTTTTTGAATTCGATCCAAATATGCAAAAGTGGATCTAAATCAATCCATTTTTTTATAAGATTCAAATGTTATAAGACTCAAATTCCAACATGAAGCACATTACAATAAAATTTTGAAACTTAAGAATTAGCATGTTAAAAGCCACCTTTTGATATCAAAAAATGGTCTCTTACTACTCCTCTAGTTGAGTTCATAGTTCTTCCACCTTATCATCTGCATTGCCCCCCGTCTCTTACTTAACTCAAGATTTTATTCCAAGTACCGTTAAACAAAATCCAAGTATGCAAAATGTGGTAAACCCTAATAGACACATCATTTAATTTTTCGAATTCGGTCAAATTTTTTAAATTCTGTCAAAATATGCAAAAGTGGATCTAAATCAATCCACTTTTTTGAATTCGATCAAATTTTTTTAAATGATAAGATATTTTGGTAACACCTAAGGTGGCATTTGATTCATGGAATGAAATGGGAATGAGAATGTGAATGTAATGAAATGGAAAGGAAACATTTTTGTTTGGTTTGATTACCATAATCAAAGAAGAAATCAATATTACAGTGCTGGATTTACAATTGGAATGGAATGAAAAACACTTTATATTACCTTTATATTTTTATATTCAGTAAAACTTAAATAATATCATTTAATTATTTTTTTTTAAATAAGGCTTAGGGTTTTAGGATTTGGGATTTAGGGCTTAAGGTTATATTTGTAGGTTAAGGTTTAGGGTTAAAATTATTATTTTTTCTAAATAGGATTTTGGGTTTTGGGATTTAGGATTTTAGGCTTAGGGTTATATTTATGGGTTAAAGTTTAGGGTTAAAATTATTATTTTTCTAAATAGTTTGGGATTTGGGATTTGGGGTTTAGGATTTATGGTTATATTTGTGGGTTAAGGTTTAAGGCTAAAATTATTATTTTTCTAAATAGGGTTTAGGGTTTAGTATTTAAAGTTTAGAATTTAGGGTTTAGAGTTTATGATTTAGGGTTTACAGTTTAGAGTTATATTTGAAGTTAGGGTAAAATTGAAAAAAAAATTAAGATAGGAATGAAATCATGATTCCTTAAGAGGGTGAAGAAATTCTGATTCTTTCTCTTCTAAGAATCGATTTCATTTCATTTCTATTTCCATTTTTTAGTCCAACCAAACATAAAATTTGAATAAATCAGTTCTAATTCATTATATTTCAGTCAACAAAACATGTGATAATAAACACGTTATTTAATTTTTACAAAAACTTGATATATGTAGTATTATTCTTAAAATGTGGATTCAAATATGTGACACATGAGCCTTCGTCTATCACGTGTATCCATCCCTTTGGTTTTGTCTTCTAGCTACTTCTCTTACTCTCCCACTCCTCTTGTCCTAAAATAATTTCTTTAATTTCTTTGTATTATTTGCCTTATATATATATATAGTGTAATACTTGATTAAATTGAGGTGTTCTTTAATTTAGTTTTTTTAGGTTAATCTTAAAAATATGTTGATTAAATATTAATTCTAATATTTTATATTTTTTATGGTATAGTCAATTACAAAATTATGTTAGGTTTATTGGATTATTTATTTGTTTTTAGCTTTAAAAAAGATAATAAAAAAGTAAATAAAAGTTAAATAATTAAACTATTCTTCTAATAAATCATATTAATTATTAAAGTATATAAAATATTAAAATATTATTTATAAAGACTTTATCTTATTAAAACCCCTTCTCCGTAACAAAACGACTAAACACCTTTTACAAGCAAAGTATCCATCTATACCAATCTCATAAATAAATAAAAATTAAACCGCACCCACTTTTTTTCTTAGAGTTTCTTTCTCTCTATCTTTTGTTGAAAAAAATGTTGATAGTCAAAAATTTGTAACTATTTTAAATCAAGCGAAAAATAATTGTGGGCACCTCTGCCTTAGTTTTTTTTTTCTTCCTCATTTTTTTTTATGATAGAGAGTTTTTTATTACAGAAATACTCTATTCAATAGATCTTACATTTAATTTAATTTATTTCAATAAATACAAATTATAACATATACATTATATTTAAATTTTGATTTAATTAATTAGTATGATTTTTGGCATAAGTTTCAATCTAGTGTTAATTTTAGGTATATTATATTGCATTTTTGTTTGTGTTGTTTTTATATTTAAATCTAGTTTTTATATTTTTCGTTCACTTATTTTTGTATTTCAAAACATATAGATAAGTTGGATCGAAAATCATTTTATTGATAGAAAATCTTTTGAAGAATTGAAAGAGTTAAAGAAAAAGTTTTAACCTTATTACAGATTTTTTATTGATTTTTACGTTGAAATGTGAAAAAAAGAAAAACTGTCGATTTGTTCAATGTCTATTGTTTCAGGCTTCATAATGTATATCATACATGCATCATAAATATTAAGAAAGTTGTTTAAATTAAAAGAACAACTTTGATTTCAACAGTAATGTGTTTTTGGAGTTAAATAAAATTGTTTCAGACATAAATTTTTTGATAACTATACTGTATGTAGTGATAACGTTTTTATTATACCCTTACCTATAATTATAAAAGAAAAGTTTTAACAAATAAGTAAACATTTATACTACAATCTTAATTATCTAAGATAATAATAACAGTTAATCACTTACATACCTAATCTGATTAATTTATTTAAATTAAAAAATTTAATTTAATCTATTGAATTCGTATTAAATTGGATTGATAAATTTTATAAACGGATTAAATTTGGATTAAAAATTATATAATTAATTCAGATTCGGATCGGATTCAAATTAACATATTTTATAATACGATGTATCCGATCTAATTCGAATTAATATTAAATTATAAATAAATATATATTTTATTTTATAATATATTATATTTAAATATTATACATATTATAATTATATTAATTTAATAATAAGTATAAATGTTTATAATAAATGTTCAATTTATCATCTCTTTAAAATGAAGTATTTAAGTTTATAATTTTTTATATATTTTATTTAAAAAAATTATTAAAAAAACTAATTTAATAATTATTTATATTAATATTTTAATTTTTAAATACAGGTAAAAAATTAGAAATCATAAAAAGTTAAATATGATATTTGTTAACTTAAGCTGATGGATTAAGATGTTAAAAACAAAACTTGTAAACCTAAATGCTATAACTTATATATAATTAATAGATTGTTGTGATATTTGTCTATTTTAATTAGCACTTGTTACCATCCACCTTTCTAAGATTGTATTATATTCTACCAATCATATTATTTATTATTTTAATTAAAAAATATATATACTTATTTTTTTATAAAAAATTTATTGTATTAATTTTAAATCTAACTATATCATTATTTATTCAAATAATAATGAATAATTTGTAAGCATAAATTAATCGATCCAAATACGGAATAAACAACCTAAAGGGATCGAAAACAAGTAAAACAAATATTTTACCTCTAGTCATTGAAATTGTTCTTAAAGCTCCAAACTAAATTAATCAACCCAAATGTGTAATAAACAAACCAAAGGGATCAAAAACAAGTAAAATAAAGATCTTACCTCCAACTATTGAAATTGTTCTTAAAGCTCCAAACTGATCAAAACTGATTTTCTTTCTATGTTAGGAACTTCTAAGCTCTTAACAACACTCAAATATATGGTGTATTGTACTTGAATCGTGTGTTAAGTTTAGGGACCATAACACGTATTTTACAACCATGCTTCCCATCAAAGCATTGGCATCATTTACCAACTTCAGCCATAACTGACGATCTCTTTAGTGACAAAAATGTTTGGACCACTAAATAATCCGTTAAAGAAAAACTAAGATGGAAATTGAAAATTGAGAACGAACGGATCGATTACATTCTCCCACTTAGTCCAAACATTCAACTTAATTAAGAAATCCTATATTTATTCTTAGTCCTATACAAAATATATTTTCTCAAATAACTTAAGTTGTACATGAATATGAGAAAATATCATAATATATAAGAGTTTCAATAGAAAACTATATATATACTTTACAAAACGGAACGAATTCTCATTTTTTTTACATGATCCTTAAATTTTAGAGTTGGCATGCCTTTAACTAAAGGATCATCAATCATCAACTCGATTCTAACTGATGAGTGCTTAAAAGTACTAAAATTATCATGATTTAATCTACTTTAATTGATAAAAAAGATTTATAGTTATATGATTTTATCGTATTCTTATATAAATTTGACTTTTCAAAATCACGAATATTTTTATTTTTTTCAGGTATTTTCGCTTCAAAAATAATTTGAAGACTCGAAGAATAATACTGGAGACTATTCATCACAAGTATGTTGAAAACAATTAGGAAAATTAAAAAAATGGAAAAAATGAAAAAATAGACAAAACTACCCAACCGCGTGCATCACACTAGAACAACACGCGTAGGTGCGCCCAATCACGCCAAAAGAACAACTACAACCACGCCCACTCACGCCGCAATTGAAGAAGCATTTGCACACCCATTATGCCAAAATCCTACACGTGTCAGCGCCCCAAACACATGCAAGCTTGTCCAATACGCATATATCATCATTTTTTAAGATATTTTCCACTTTTTTAGCTTTTTTTACTTTTTTAGCCTTTTCCTCACCTATAAAAAGCCCATCTCCCCATTGTAAAAATCACACTTTAAGAAACAATTTTCTCAACTCTTTCTCTCTCTATAAAGTTTTTTTTTTTAGTTTTTAATTTTAAACTTCTTCTCTCTTTTAGAAGAATTAATTATGTTTTTGTAAATTTCTAGCTTTTGATTTAATAAACAAAAATGCAAATCCATTTGAAGTTTTTCCAACAACATAATTAGCATCAAAGTACTGTAAGAATTCTTTTAAGATATAAATTTTAAAATGAATTCTTTACAATTATTTTTTATGTTTTATTCTTATATGTTATATTTAATTTGTTTGTGATTAAAATTAACATGATTGGTTGTTTGTAAACATGATATAATAATAACGTTGTTATGCTTGTGATATATTAAATAGGTAAAACATTTATATAAAATAATTGATTTTGTTTTTATTCAAGATTTTGTATTAACGGTGTTAGAAAGAAATATATTATTTTTTATTACAAACTTAAATCATAAAATTATATTTTAAAGTTTAATTATTCGATTTGATTTAAAGTGGTTTTCTTTTATTTGTTGGTCCAATCGTCTGGTAGTTAGAGGGAAGCTCTATTTCAAAAGTTTTTATAAGAACTATTATTCGAAAATATATTGACAACATATTTTCAATAATGGTTTTAAAACTTGAAAATTAGTACTCGGATAATTAAATTCTTAAGTTTAATTTGGACACCTTGAATAAAGTTTAAAATGTCTAACCCCAACGAAGGTGGCATTTAAATGGTTCATTTTCAGTCTCTTAGGGACTTCTATACCACAATCCAAGTCTTCCCCCTAAATATTCTAAACGAGGATCAACTTAGAATGAGATTTTCCTCCTATAACTTGAAGGACAACGCCAAAGCTTAATTGATGTCACTCCCCCCAGGTTCTTTGTTGACATGGGAGAAAGTTTACAACAAATTCATGGGAAAATTCTATTCCCACAAAAAACATCAAAGTTGAGAGCAAAGATTGCTAATTTCTCTCAGATGGAAGGAGAGCCATTCCATGAAGCTTGGGATAGGTTCAAAATGTTCCTCACTCAATACCCTCATCACAGCTTTCCCTTGCGGTTGTAGAACAAATTATTTTACGATGGAGTTACACAACAATGCCAGTTCATTGTCGACAACACTGCCAAAATGAGAGAGAAGACACCCTCAAAGACATACAACCTCTTTGAGATGTTAGGTGCTAATTCCTAATAGAAAAGCTCACGTGTGAGAAATTTGGAGTTCATGAAATCGATTCCAGCAATAAAGTTCAACAATTACCTATTCAATTGACCAATCAAGTTGCCCTTCTCACTACTCAAACCAATACCAACAATGAACATTATGGTTTGTGTAGCAACATAGGACATGGTACTGAAGCCTGTTTATATGAAGGAGAAGCACCAACTGGACCTGAACAGGTTAATGTTTTGGGAGCATATCAACAGAGACCAAGTTTGACCCAAATTAAAATACCTATAAACTTGGGTGGAGAAATCATCCCAACTTCTCCTAGAGGCAAAACCCTCATTTTTCCTAGAGCTCAAATCAGCGAGGGTAGCAATTCCATCAGCTCATTCCAAGAAGCATTCGCAGTAAACAAACCCTGGAGGACATCTTGAATTCTTTTATTCAAGTTTGCAGAGATAATCGGTCTAAAACCAATCAATGGTTGGACTCTGTGGAAGCTTCTATCAAATAGGTGGAATTCCAAGTGGAACAATTACTTGAACATTTGCAAAAACAAAGCAAAGACTAACTGAATGGTCAAATTGGATCAAATAAATTCAACGAAAGGGATACATTGAGCTTGTCATTCTACAATCTCTAAGTAACGTCTTACTAGAAGACGATAAATTCTAACCCTAAGTGGGAGGTCACCCATTATTGTATATTCCTTTCTTTTAGTTTATTTTGTTTTATTTTTATTTTAAGAATGTGTGTAATAAAATTCAAATAAAATAGTATACATTCATTTGTTTCAAAATTTGTGTCCATTCTTTAAATTTAGCATAAAAAACAAAAACAAAAAAAATTAATGAACTTATATTTTCACTCTAAAAAATAAAATTAGGTTTCCTACATCTTTCTTCTTTAAGCTTATACATTTTGTCAAGTGAGAAATCTTTCTGAGACTTCTACTATTTTTAGGAGCTAAATTTTGATACGTAAGAGGAAGATGATCAATTTCAACTACAAATAGCCATAGGAGATGCTGAAGATAGGCGGAAAATGATGAAGGATTATGCAATGCCAATCATTGGCAATGTAACTTCCGACATATAATTGCAGGAGGCTGCAAGAAATTATGAATTAAAAAGATTCATTATTCTTTGTTGCCTTTCTTTTATGATATCCCTAATAAAGACCATTTACATTTCATTAGAGAATTCTATGTTATTGTCCAAACCTTTCCACTACAAGGAATTAATGAAGATCAACTTAGGATGAGGTGTTTTCATTACATCCTCAAGGATAAAGCTTGGTTATGGTTCATTACTCTACGATCAGGTTCTCTAACAACTTGGGATGCAGTTTATGAAAAGTTTATAGATAGGTTCTATTCCCATCAAAAGACTGTTGATCTAAGGATGAAGATAGCAATGTTTTCTCATATGGATGAAGAGCCCTTTCATGAAGCTTAGGAAAAATTCAAACTCTTTTTCATTCAATGTCCTCATAATAGCTTTCCATTATAGCTACAGAACCAATTCTTTTATGATGGATTGACACTAAAGAGTCAATACATGGTGGATAATATTGATGGAGGTGCTATGGGAGAAAAGACCGCAGAGGAAACCTGTAATCTCTAGGAGCTATTGGGTTCTAATTCCCAACAAAGAAGTACTAGAAGGAGAGCCTGAGTCAATGAATTTGGCTCCGATAATGAGATGACCTTGCAACTTGCTGAATTGACTAAGCAAGTACAACTTCTCACTACCCACAAAATTCCAAATCAAGAGGTGTGTGAAATGTGTTTTTAAATTGGACATGATGCTCGTAATTGTTTATATACTTGTGATTCTAGTGTGGATTCCATGGAAGGAGTTAAATCCTTTCAAAGGTATCATCTAAACACCTATAATCACCCTAACCATCATTGGACATAATACAATTACCAAGCCTACACCCAATGTCAAACACTAAGACCAAATAAAAAGCACCCTTACCCACCAAATCAATCTTTTAATCCAACCTTAGAGGATAGCTTGAATGCTTTTATTCAAGTTAATCATGACAACCAATTGATGAATAATCCAAAGTTGAACACTATAGAGGCTTTGGTTAAAAGGATTGAATCTAAAGTTGGGAAACTAGTTGAACAAATGCAAAGGCAAGAACTAGGAAAGTTTCCCAATCAACCCGAACAAGCGCAAAATGTAAGAACCTTTGAAGTGGTAAGGTAGTAAATACTACTTTACTTGAAATCTCTAAAGATCTACCTTGTAGTTCAGGTTATAAAAAAGTGATATTCTAGTCTCGTAAAAAGGAGAGACAAGTGTTAAATTTGACAAGCCTTCTAAAAAACTCCTTAGGGAGTCAACTAACATCCCCAAAATTCAAAATACAACATATCCACACTACCTGCAAGTACCTTTTCCACACCGGTTGAAAGAATCCAAACAAGATAAGAAATTCTATGATCTTTTTAATATGTTTTCTAAAGTAAATATCAATTTACCATTATTAGAAGTGATCATGAATGTTCCCTCATAGGCTAAGTTTTTCAAAGAGTTGAACACTAAGAAAATGAGGTATGAACTGAATGAGCGAGTAGTAGTATCAAAAATTTCTAGTGTTGTACTTCAGCACAAACTTCCCTTAAGTTGAAAGACCCTGGAAGTTTTATCATAAACATAACTATAGGGGATAGGAAGGTTTCTAAAGCAATGCTTGATTTAGGTGCTAGTATAAACTTGATGTCCTACTCTATATTCTTACAACTCGATTTAGGAGATTTAAAACCCACAATTATGTCCCTTCAACTTGTAGATAGATCTCTTAAGTATCCAAAGGGAATAGTTAAGGATGTGCTAGTACAAGTAGACAAACTGGTAATACTTTTTGACTTTATGGTTCTACATATGCAATAAAATATAGCCTTGGACAAATAGCACATAATACTACTTGGTAGACCATTTATGGAAACTACTAAGATTATTATTGATGTCTAAGATGAAAATTTGACAATGACATTCTTAGGAGATTGTTCATTTTAAAGTTTTTTGATTCTTCACATTTTTCTTCTATTTCTTCCATCAATGAAATATTCTATGTTGACCCTTTGGATAATCTTGTCCAAAGCACATTTTCCTAAACTAGAATATAAGACAAGCTTCAAACTGTTCTTACACTTGAAAAGGTCAAAGAAGACTTAGATGAGGAAACTAAGAGGTACCTTGAACAACTAGATAGTGATGAACTAATGACAAAATATAGTACACTTTTAAATCTACCTAATTCCCCATCTAGTAAAGAAGCCAAATCCACCTAAACTTGAACTCAAAGACTTACTTGAGCATTTAAAATATGTGTTTTTGGGAGAAGGAGAAACTTATCCAGTGATAATTTCTTCAACCTTGACCAAAACCAAAGAAAAGGAACTTATAAAATAGCTTAAGAAGTTTAAGAAAGCTATAGGTTGGAATATCGAGGATATAAGAGACATTATTCCTATGATGTGTATGCATAAGATCAACTTGGAGATGATGCTAAACCCATACAAGAGGCCCAAAGAAGACTAAACCCAAACATGCAAGAGGTAGTTAAGAAAGAAATTCTTAAACTGTTAGAAGAAGGAATTATCAACCCAATTGTCGATAGTAAATTGGTTAGTCCAATACATGTAGTACCTAAGATATCTGGGATAACAGTTGTTAAAAATGACAAAAGTGAATTAGTGCCAACTAGAATAATCATTGGATGGAGGATGTGTATAGATTTCAGGAAACTTAATTTATATACTAAAAAGGATCACTTTCCTCTTCCATTCATTGATCAAAAGTTGGAAAGATTAGATGGGCACAAATTTTACTATTTTCTAGATGGATTTTCCATATATTATCAAGTACCCATAGCACCAGAAGATATGGAAAAGACCACATTTACATATCCTTCTAGGACATTTACTTTTCGAAGAATGTCATTTGGGTTATGCAATACCCCTATAACGCTCCAAAGATGCATGATGTCTATCTTCTCGAACATAGTAGAAAAATTCATTGAGATTTTCATGGACAATTTCTCTATCTTTGAAAACTCATTTGATGATTACTTAAATAAATTGACCTTGGTTTTAGAAAGATATATTGAATGCAATCTAACCCTTGGGAGAAAAGTCATTTTATGGTTCAACAAGGGATAGTGTTAGGACATATAATTTCAAACAAATGTATTGAAGTTGATAAGGAAAAAAGTTGAACTGATTTCCAAACTACTAATCGCCACACAAATTGTGTATGCAATAAATACGCAAGTATATGTATCGTAACAAGTAATATAATGATAAATAAAGATCGTTCTCACGGAGATTATTTTTTTAGAAACTAATTTTTAAAACTAAAAATAATAAAAATCAATTTTTTTGGTGTTTTATATCTTAAGAAAGCAAAATTAAAATAACTAAAAGTAAATAGCAATAATTAATTAAATCAGACTTTGTGACTAAAAAGATATATGAGAAAATATCTAAGAATGCTTAATACCCTAATTTTCTAAACATGCAAATCACTAAAATCTCCCCAATATAATATCAATTAATTACATGATTAATGCCAAAACAACATTTTTGAATCTCAAAAACAACAATTTTTTTCTTGACTTCATCTTTCAACCTCCAGCCGGGTCAGAACGGCCCGATTTCAACCTAATCGGAGCGTCGGAAGTATCTTGCAATTTTGGCGATGAAAACTGACGTTATTTATCAAAATTCTCATAATTGAATTTACAAGTGATTCATGATCTCAGTTTGAATCAAAAACATCATTTTAAATAAAAAGTTAATTAATACATTCCAATGAATGCAAATGAAAAATTTGAATGATGTTTTTCATGTTTTAATTAACATAATCATTGGAATATTAATAATGAAATCATTTATAATTTTCATATGCATCAAAATCGAGCCTTTCAAAAAATCCAATTTCAAGGTACTCGGTGAAACAGAGCAAAACATAGATCATTTTAAACTGATCAAGATAGAGGTAATATAAGCTCTTATACCAAATCTAAGCATAAATTAATCAACAAGAATGCGAAATAACAAACTAAAGGGATCGAAAACAAGTAAAGTAAGGATTTTACCTCCAATCATTGAAATTGTTCTTAAAGCTCCAAACTGATCAAAATTGATTTACTCTTTATATTAGAAACTTCTAAGCTCTTAAAGCACTCAAATAGATGGTATATTGCACTAGAATTGTGTGTTGAGCGTAAGGACCATAACACCCATTTTATAGTCGTGCTTCCCATCAAAGCATTAACATCTGTTATCAGTTTCAACCATAATCGATGAGCTCTTCAATAATAGAAACGTTTGGACAACTAAATGATCATTTAAAGAAAAACAAAAACAAAAATTGAAAATGTAGAACGAACGAATCTATTACATAATTAAACTAGGTAGTGTACCTTTTCCACCATACAAGGTGAGCTTAATATGGAGAAACACTTGTAACTTGGAGGATGTTAGACTTGTTGAATTGTTCTCATGTTAGTAAGGGAGGAGACATAAACACGATGAATATATATAATAATTGATAAATTAGTATTACAGGACACCAAAAATCATTACGTTGTTACCACATAAAATACTAATGCTAATTTTTTCCTTTATTACCTATAAATACAATCAAATTTTGTTGTTATAAACATTATATATTAATAACATATAGGCTCATTTTCTTCTCAAGTGTCCAACTTTTAGTTTTGTTCATTTAGGTTTTCATATTAAAAGAAGTTAAATTTTAATTGTCAAATTTGTTAAACATTATCCTTAAAATTCTTTTTTTTTAAAACACATCTATATATAAGTGCTCTACTTGGATTGCAAATAAGGAAAAAAAATTAATTTAATAATATTATTTTAATAAACTAAATATGTTTATCACTTTATTTTAATCATATACACTTTATTTACCATGTTTTTATTGTTTTAGATCAATCTTAATAGTTTAATCAATTTATTTTTTATTTTAATTTTTAATTTTTGATATATTTTTTACTTTAAAACATTTTTTAATTTTCAGTTAATAATATTCAATTCAATACAACTTAAATTTAATTATAAGAAAATCAATTTAAGTAAAAAATGAATACATTATTTAAAAATATAATAATTAAAATGTATTAATTTAAGAAATATAAATGGTGTAATTAATTTATAGCAAAATATATAGACAAAATATAACTTTAAGAAAAGAATCTGACAAAATATGAAATAGGACACTTGCAAGAAAACAAGGGGACTATGTTCGAGCACATTTCACCTTTTCATGGGGCTAACAAGATAATACACAAGTATATAATAATTGTAAAAAAGAAGCCAAAAAAAAATAAATAAATAAAGGCATGAAATGAGATGTTGATTTCATAGGACCAACTGGATACGTGAGAGCACGTGATAAGAAGGAAACTAGGCGGTGGAAAGTCGCTATCACTTTCTCGTGACGATATCACGTGAGGATAAGAGTAGGTCCCACAACACCATTAACCTTATTGGCATTATCAAGTATCGAAGCTATGTACATATTTTTCATTAAATAAATGAACCAAAATAGCGCACATATATATATATTGTTATATTATTTTAAATTTATTAAATATTATTATTTTATATAAATTGATTAAATATGAGTCTTTAATAATAAAAAATAAAATTTAATATAAAATTTTCTAAAATATATATTTTATTTTAATGATTAAATTTATAAAATAAAATTGAAAATGATAATTAATATTTTTAAGTCTTAATTATTAAAACAAATTAGGTAATGATATATATTATTTAAGAGTAGGAGTTTGTTATGAAAAGTGGGAAAAGGAATAAAAAAAATAAAGAAAAGGAAACTTAGGAAGAATTAAATAAATAAATAAAGAGGAGAAGGTATGTAATTTTTGTAAATAAAAAAAAAGGCCAAAGTGGGGGCATGTGCTTTCCTATACAAAGTGACCTGTCGTTTATGGGTCATTCACGTGTTGAAAGCGATAGGTTGTAGTGGTGAGTGCCTAAGCGGCTGAGAGGTTTGGTTTTCTTACTGACGTGCTTCCCTCACGTGCTGTCTCGCGTGCACTTTTGGCTGGTCTTATTAGCAGAAGCGTGGCCCCACGTGCTTTCGGACAAGTGTCTCGTTATTTTGTGGCAAAACTTTATTTTTTTAACTTCTAATCAAGTTAGTAAATAATAAATTTAATTTTTTATTAAATATAATAAAATAGTATATGTGTTTATATTTTTTATAAATATATAGATAAAATTTTAAATTTTAATTAAAATATTACTTAAATTTTTTAATAATTTTTTTTATTTTAAACTGTAACAAAATTTTAAATTAAATTTTTATTATTTAATACATAAAGTAATATATTAGATAATAAATTTTTTTATTTAAGTTCAATAGAAATAATTTTTAAAAAAATTAAATAATATTTTAGTTAAAAATTATTTTATTTTATATAAATATCAATTAAAAAATAAAAACATGTATATATTATTTTATTATATTTAAAAAAATTAAATTAAATAAAAAGATAATTATGTTATTTTGACATATTTTTAACAGACAAAAAAAATTTAAAAACAATTATTTTAAATAAGGGTACTGAAAAAACTCATATTACCTATACAAGACTTTTTCTTACTTTTAGGAAAGTAAAAAGTAAGATAAATATAATTTGTATCATGACACTATCCTTATTTTTATATGCATATTTTTTTTATTTTTTATTTTACTTTTTTACGTGATTTAAATAAATAAGAAATAGTAGTCTTGCAGCACATGGTCTCTGGCATTGTTTAAGTCAGAGGTTATTAAATAGATACTTTAATTATTTTAATGTATAATAGATATTTTAATTTAAATAAATATGTTAATTAATTTTTACATAATTTAATATTATTTTATTAATATATTTTTAAAAAAATAATAAAATATATTTAATAAAGATGAAATTATAATTTTAAAAATTTCCCACCTTTATATCCTTTATTCTTTTTCTGGTTAACCATTTCGATGACCTTGAATCCAAGAGTCACATAACATGTCAACCTTAACTCTGAAACATCGGTATAGATAATATAAATATAAGGTATGTTTTATAATTAATTTAATAATAAATAATCTCTATGAATTGATTTAATATATAACATCAAAAAATCAAATTAATTAATAATTTTAAAACAAAAATTTATGGTTAAAAATAATAAGAAAAATCTTCTCTTTCTTTCCATAGTTAAAAAATAAAATAGATTACAATATATCAATCATCATGTTATTATTATTTTAAATTGTTATATTGGTTGGTATATAGTAATTGTTTTTTTCAACTATGAAAAAATTATAAATAATTGATAAAAAAATATGAAAAATTGAGGATATATAACTGAAAATAAGATTTTTTTTTCACAATTGGTAATTGCCTTTACTTATTACTATTTTTACATCAACATATTTTTAAGAAAAGTACGGTAGATCTTTCACGTGCTCTTTTGGATTTTGTCATTAATGGAAGAACCTTCATTTTCTAAATTTCCCTTTGTATGAGAAACTACATGAACATTCTTATGTTTCTCATGTTTCAGCCTGTCTTCCTCCTGATTACATATAGTCAAAAGTTCATTAATTGAATATTTGTCTTTATATGTGTTATAGGAGATCTTGAAAGGTACAAAATCTGAAGAAATGGATCGAATTCAAAATGAAGTGTAATAAAAATATCTCCACTTTCAATCATTCAAGTTCGGCTGCTATGTCTCTCGTTTCCATATATAGTGTACTCGCGTATAACCCTAGAATTGTCAAGTTTCATGCCAGTGAATTTCTTCATCATTGTGCTAGCAAGAGACTTATCAGAACTGACAAATTGTTCCTCAATAGCATTTATAAAGTCCTTCACCTTCTTAGTTCATTCTGAGATTGAAATTAATTAGAGATCATGTTCAATTATTTAGTGACCATTTTTCCTGGCTACAATAGGGACCTTATAGAGGATTAAACTATGCAGCTCACAATCAATCCTAGAATGCATTTGATTTAAACCAAAGTGGTAAGTTTAATATGGGAGAAGCTCGTCTTGCAGCTACAAGTAACATAATTAATCTAACGTGTATTCGACTTACCATGAAACAGTATTCTCAAGTGAATTCTACTCTTAATATACATATTCTATTTGAAATGCTCAAATTCACCGGCAATGACTATGAATCAAAGTAAACCTCTTGTGCCTTTTGGTGTCCAATTCTTCTAATAACTAACTTTATTGTATGAAATAACTAATATATTGTAACGGTACATATCCCACATTATTTAAGAAACTAAATAATGATGTGCTTATAAGGGGTGACTATTCTCTAAATAACATGACACGTTTTTTTATGTATTTTAAGGTTTATCTTTATGTTAATGTATATCTAATAATATATTAATATCTGCTATTGTATATCTATTTACTTTAAGGATATTTATATTTAATTACTTTATACATATCTAGTTTACTTGTAATTTCTATATAAAGGCACCATGTATATTCATTTGATTACAGAATAAAATACAAATTATTAAGTATTTCTAACATGGTATCAGAGCCACTATTCTTGTCGTTCTAACAGTCCTGTCTTTTTTGGTGTTACTTAACCCTTATAGCTTTCGCTGTCACAATAGCCACTGCAATCATTCACCGTTGAACCTCCGACATCTTTCAGACGTCGTCTTTAGGTTTCGTAACTACAGTCGTCGTTGTTAAGGAGTTCCGCACCATACAAACCACTGCAATCACCGCCGCCGCCGTGCATATTGTTCCGAAATTTTTTCTACATATACCACTATGATAGACTCGACCGGATCTACACAACCGTGGAAGTATCGCAAGCATCGAACAACGCACGCTCCCCCACGCTCCGCACAAACGATATGCACGTCTTCCACGCACCGCCGCTGAAAATATCCGCCGCCGTGAATCTCAACCCGACGACCTATCTGTAGATACCATTGTGATCGTCGCATCCCGATCTACATAACCGTGGGTGTATCACAGTCATAAGCCACCGCACGCGCCCGCACGTGCCTCCAACATAATCGCACGTGCATCTGACGCACCAAGTACGCCGCAACTCTACTCGTGACGTCATCAGCAATTTCCCTAGGGCTGACGTCATCATCACCCGTGCACTGTTGACCGTGCTGACCGTACTGACCGTTGACCTCTGACCGGGCTGACCTTACGGATCGTTGACCGGGCTGACCGTTGATCGTTGACCGGGATTTCGCAATACAGGTCCACCCTACCCAATTTTTTGCGTAGATCTCGTTTTTGCAGTCCGTTTTTGCATATTGTGTTTCCAAATGGATAAAAAGGATATTTTTATTGCTTGCCCTATCAATACTATATTGGAGGGGACTAAGAATTACTTGTCATGGTCTCAAGCTATGCGCAGTTTTCTTAAGGGTCGTATGTCTCGCATTATTGTACCGTGTAATTATCATTCCCGTTAAAGAAGCAAGTGAAGTTAAGATGCTACTTCTCCTTCGTCGCATGACCGAATGGGATAGTCACAACCACATGATCCTCACATGGATTCGCATCACTTCTATTCCCTCCATCTCTAATCAAGCCGGGCGCCTTTGATGATGCCAAATCAGCATGGGATATGTTGGCCAAAAGGTACTCCACTACTCACTTGATCCATGAAATATCGCCTAATAGTTGAATTGCATTGTCTTCAACAAGAACCAGGCAATCTATCAATGACTACGTTGATCACCTTCGCTTCCTTCGGGACCAGATTGACCTTTGTGATCCAATTTGGGCACGCCTCACCGTATGCTCAAGAATATGCTACAATTAGTGATGAATTTCGTCTCTATGAGTTCTTGATGTCACTCCACAAGAAATTTGAGCCAATCCGAGGTCAGCTTCTTAATCGTAGTCCTCCTCCCTCTCTTGATACTGCTGTAAATGAGTTGGTTAGAGAAGAAGCTCGACTTGCAACCCTTGAAGCCCAGAATAAGCTCAATGTTTTGACTATTACTCCTCCTGCTCCTGCAATTGAACAATCTCAATAATCAGGTGATTCCTCTGGCTTTTACAATCGTCGCAGGCAGAGCAATAAAAGGTTTTGCAATTATTGCAAGCGTCATGGCCACACCATTGAGACTTGTTACCATCGCAACAAATCTACTGCTGTTGTTGCTAATACTGAGCCTACTTCGTTGATGCCTTCTAGTTCAGCAGAGTCCCAGTCTTCTGAATCCACTATCAACCTCTCCTCCACTGAACTACAGAAGATCATAACTCAGCCGTTTCCAAATGGTCGGGTAATGCATCTCTTTCCACTACCCTCTCAGCTTTGCTCCTAAGTCTCAAACTTGGTTTTTTGACTCGCATACGTTGCAATCACATGACACCTCACTCATCTTTATTCTCCAAACTTGACCCTGCACCATATCCCCTTAATATTCATATAGCTGATGGTTCCACCATTCATGGGAATAGTCTAGGTTTTGTTTCAACCTCTACCCTCTTTGTTCCTGGGGTTTTCCATGTACCTCACCTATCCTATAATTTATGCTCATGGGACAATTAGTCGAACTAGGATATCGCCTTATTTTTTACTATTCTCAGGGTGTATTGTGCAGATCCGAGGACGGGCAAGAGCTGGGACCGGTCCTGGTCGGCGTATGTTTCCCGTAAACAATCTTCATCTTCCACCCGTCGCTCCCGCTCTGTTGTCATTGCAGCAACCTACGCTTTCTTCCTTACCTTCTCTCGCACTTTAGCATTCTCGTCTTGGTCATGCCCCATCCTCTCGGGTACAACAGTTAACTTCTAAAGGTCTATTGGGTTCTATGTCCAAAGATAATTTTGATTGTACTTCATGTCAGTTAGGAAAATAGCCAGCTTTACCTTTCAATAATAGTAAATCTATCTCTAATAATATTTTTGAGTTGATTCATTCTAATGTTTGGGGACCTTCTCCTGTTACTAGTATTGGTGGATCTCGATATTTTGTTGTTTTTATTGATGATTATTCTCGTTATAGTTGGATCTTTCCGATGAAATCTCGTTCTGAAATCTTATCAATATATAGTAACTTTGCAAAAATGGTTGAAACACAATTCTCCAAACATATCAAAACTTTTCGATCTGATAATGCTCTCGAATATACTCAAAATACTTTTCAAACTCTGTTACACTCCTATGGCACTGTACATCATCTAACTCCGTCTAGAACCTCTCAACAAAATGGTCGAGCCGAAAGAAAACTTCGTCATATTCTTGACACCTGCCTTCATGCTCTTCTTCTCTCTCAAAGTTCCCGCCCATTTTGGGGTGAAGTTGCTTCTTCATGTCGTTTATGCCATTAATCGCATTCCAAGCGCTGTCATTCATAATCGGACTGCAGATGAGCGCCTTTTTGGATCATCTCCTAACTATCATTACCTTCGCTCATTCGGATCTCTGCTTGTTTCGTTCTTCTTCAAATTTCTAATGAACACAACAAACTTGAGCCTCGATCTAGACTTTGTTGTTTTCTTGGTTAGCGGTGAAACTCAAAGAAGTGGTATCGATGCATGATCCCTGTCTCACATCGTCTCCGTGTTTCCCGTAATGTTGTCTTTTGGGAACACCGCTTATTTGTTGAACTTTCTCACTTTCATTCTTCCCTAACTAATTCAAATGTTTTGGAAATTTTTCCAAATGAGTCTTTGTTCCTTCTGCTGATACTTCTAATCCATCTTTGGACTTCACTATTCAATCTTCGATATTTTTGATGATTCTCCTAGATGTGTCGTAGAAGAACAAAGGTTGATAATGAGCTACCTCACCTTGAACATAGGTCCTCTTGCTCCCGCTCTCCTGAAGATCCTCAACAAGACATTCCACCTCGCCACTCAACCCGGTAAGATCCATTCCTACACATTTACTCGACTATCATTGTTACACCGCCCTTGCTACACCTACGTGCCTCACACCTATCGTGAGGCATCTACTAACCCTTCTGCGCATTGCAATGAAAGAAGAAATTGATGCATTAACCAAAACCATACTGGGATCTTGTTACTCTCCCTCCTGGTCAATCTGTGGTTGGTAGTAAGTGGATCTATAAGATTAAGACTCACTCTGATGGGTCTATTGATCGCTACAAGGCTCGTCTTGTAGCAAGAGGTTTTACACAAGAGTATAGGATTGATTATGAAGAGACTTTTGCTCCAGTTGCCCGTATTTCCTCTGTTCATACCCTCTTAGCTGTTGCTGCTGCTAGTAAATGGGACCTTTTTCAGATGGATGTTAAAAATGCATTCCTTAATGGGGATCTGTATGAAAAAGTCTATATGCAACCTCCTTCTGGTCTTTCTGTTGAAACAAATAAGGTTTGTCGCCTTCGACGTGCAATTTATGGCCTTAAACAAGCTCCACGAGTACGGTTTGCCAAATTCAACTCCACCATCCTTCGCTGGGTTACACCCCGCCAAATTCCTTATGATTCTCGCCTTATTTCTTCGTCGTAATGATAAAGGCACCATTTTGCTTCTTCTATACGTGGATGATATGATCATAACCTAGGTGATGACCTCAATGGCATTCAAGAACTCAAGGATTTTCTTAGTCGTATGGTTTGAGATGAAAGACCTTAGACATTTAAGCTATTTCTTCGGGTCTTCGAGATCACTCTGCTCCACGTATGGTCTTTACATTACTCAAGCAAAGTACGCATCCGACCTCATATCTCAAGCTAGACTCACCGACAAAGAAGACGTGACACTCCGCTGAACTTAATGCGCATCGACACCATCGAGGGCAACCATTGTCTAATCCCTCTCTTTATAGACGATTGGTTCGGGCACCGTTTATCTTACGCTTACTCGTCCGTACATCTCTTATGTTGTTCATCGTGAGCTAGTATCCTGCCTACCCACGATCGACTCATTATGTCATTGCTCTCGCGTATTCTACGATACTTGAAAGGCACTATCTTCCATGGCCTTTTCTACTCACTCGCCCTCCTTTAGTACTTCGTGCATTCTCGATGCGGATCATGAGATCCTACTGATCGTAGGTCCACTACAGTTATTGCTTTCTCCTCGTACTTCTTTGATTTCTTGGCGAAGTAAGAAACAAACCTTTTTCAGGGCTCGCTCCGCATCGAAGCATAATATCGTGGTCTTGCTGATACCACATCCGAGCTCCTTTGGCTACGATGGCTCCTTAAGGATTTGGGTGTGTCCACATCTTCTACAACTCCTCTTTATTGTGATAATCAGAGTGCCATTCATATTGCTCACAACGATGTCTTCCATGAACGGACTAAACACATCGAGATTCATTGTCACTTTATTCGCTCTCATCTTATCCATGGTACTCCCAAGCTTTTCCCTGTTTCCTCCAACGATCAACTTGCAGATATTTTCACTAAGGCACTTCCCAAAGGACGCACTCGTAATTTGGTTGACAACCTCAAGTTGGTCTCACATCCACCTTGAGTTTGAGGGGGGCTGTTAATGTATATCTAGTAATATATTAATATCTGCTATTATATATCTATTTACTTTAGGGATATCTATATTTAATTACTTTAGACATATCTAGTTTACTTGTAATTCCTATATAAAGGCACCATGTATATTCATTTGATTACAGAATAGAATACAAATCATTAAGTATTTCTAACACTTTAAAAGCAAAGTCGTGAAGTTCCAATGAACTGTTAAGTCATGATCATAAACCAGTTGAACTTAAATTTATGAACCAAAGCAAACTATATCGTGCCACGTCCAATAGGTCCCACCCCGTTGTAAGCAAAGGGATTAATCGTTTTGTATCAATTGGTATTAGAGTCATGATCCTATTGGACCATATAAGCTTGCGTTCTTACGATGACGTAAGACTCCTTAAGTGGAGGTATATGATGCAATGTGCTTGTACATATCTCACATTACTTGGGAAGCTAAGTGATGATGTACTTATAAAGGGTAAGAATTCTCTAAATGACATGACGTGTTTTGAGATTTCTTTTTAGAATCAAAACAATAAGATTCCATTGAATTGTCAAGTCATGATCATAGATCGCCTAAATTTAGGCGTTATGAACCAAAGCGAATAATATCGTGTCATATAAAGTGATTCTCATCCCACTATAAGTAGTGAATCAATAGTCATGTATCAATAAAAGACAATCAATTACTTTAAACTATATTGAATTAGGAATAATTATTATGGCCATAGATACAAGTAGTAAAGTAATACAAATATTACACGAAGTATCTTCACTTTATACTTGGAGCTACAAATTCTATCCTCCATCCTCGCTACCCTAAGTCTCACTCGCCACCATGACTATCGCACCAAAGCATGAGGCATACTAATCTTGAGGAATGCTTAGATATCACCCATACGGGAATCAAGTGGACACTTCATCCTTGTGTACGAGAATGTGATAGACTCGTTATTAAGAGTATATACATTAATAGTACATAAAGAATTCATTCATAAATAATCCTTCAAATAAATTTAATCCTATATTTAGACCAGTTTTTTTCTTTTGATATCTGCTTGTGACAAAGAAACAACACATTAATAAAAATCTTAAAAATTAACCACCCTAATTTGTTTATCGACTGTGAACTTATTATTTGATTTTAATGATCTTATGTTATTTTCTTTTGTGATGGCCACCTTCACAAGTAGCATATATGATAACTATTAATCACGTGAATTTAAATTGATAGAATTAAATAAATAAATATTTCATATATTATTCATAACTAATATAGTGTCAATAGATATAATTTTATTATCCAACTTAGATTACAGCGAAAATTCCAATATATGTATGAGGTAAGAAGTTCAATGCTCTAATAGAAATAAAAGTTTAAACAACTTCTGAGATACTTCAATTTTAATTCATTTAATACATGAATAGTTGAATTTATTGTGATTGATTAAAAATAATATTGGGTTTTTTAGTCAAAATAAGAAATGTTTAATTTAAAAGAAAATTCATGGAATGTGACTTCTCGTATTGTTAAATATGAAGGTACATAACCTTATTTGAATGAAAAATGGAAAAATTAGGTAACCTAATTTTGGTAAATGAAAAAATGTTTGGCATATGAAATGGGAACTTGAAGACTATAAATATGATTTTATTTATTCATTATTAATCATCCCAAAATAGAAAAAACTCGTATGAGAAGTTTTTGAGTGAGAGAATTTTGTGTCAAAATTCTCTTGGGTTTGTAATTATTATTGTTTTTTAGGTGTGTGAGAAAATTAATGAGTGTAATTATAACAATTTTCCACATAGTAAATTTTTTTCTAGTTGTCATTTGACAACGAAAGTAGTTTTTCTCTAATTTAGAGATTCCATCATAATTTTTATGTTGTATATTTTTTATTTCTTTATTTTTTAATATTCTGTTAAGAAGGATCTTGAAAGAAAAAATTTGTGATTATACCATTTGATCCAAATTTCCTAATAAATTTTTCTTTTAATACAAAGGTACCCAGACTTTAAACTTTATAACACATAAGTCCAAAATAAAGATTTAAAACGTCAAATAGGTGATTAATTGTTTCCAATTTGTTTGAATATGACATAACTTGCCATCCATGAAGTTAAAAATGTCTTCATGATGATTATCAAGTTTGAAAACAGCAAAAACTATCGGTCATTTGATGTTTATATATCTATTTAAGACTTATATATTATCAGTTTTAAAGTCTTAAATACGTTTGTATTAAATTAAAAAAATTCATATATGTACGTGTCAAATATGTTAAAATTTAAGTTCCTTAGAAATTGTTTAGCTAAATTTCAAACCATTACGTAAACTATCTAGCATTATCATTGCTGGTGACATACTCAAACAAATTCTCCATAGACTTTGTGCCCCCTTTTTTAAAAGTTGCCCCATAAACTTTGTGGTACATTGCTAGTGCATTCGAGTGTTGCGTCTAGTGTATCATTGTTGTGCAGTAATTATGTGGGAGTATTTTGGTGTAAAAAAGTAAATGAAAGATTTTAAATTGGTTCTAGTGAACTACAACAGCACTCGAGCATGTAAGGATGAATGCTTTTTCTTTTACTTCAAGGCTTAGAGTTAAGTTTGAGACTGCTAGTATATCTCATTCTTTTTTATTCTTGTGTATATCTATTATGTCAAAAGAATTTCTTTTACGTTATTTTGGAAGGTTATTATGTGTTAAGTATAATATTGTATCTTACTCTAAGGCATGAGACACCATATGTTCCTATGTCATATGTTATTCTCTCCTACTTTTTAATTGTAATTGTTTGAACATCAATAAAATCTTTTATTTTAATCGAAAAAAAAACCTTAAAACCATTCTAAGATAATTAACATTGGTAATTAATAAATACTTAAAACATTAAATGTTTTAATTCTCATTAAGGTTATCTATGTTGGCTAGAGTCATCTATGTCACACCCGCGAGCCATTAATATCTATTAACTATACAAACCCAAATCATTTACTCATTCACAACATTCATATATTAATACTTTAAAGAAAACTGCAAAGTTGGATGTCAAAAAAATATGTCATACTCATTTTATTCCAAGGGTTCCTTTAATGGTGCTATGCTTGAGAAAGAATCATGTGAGCAAAATATTTTCTAAAAGCTTTAGTGAGAGAACAAGGGGATAGAAGAGAGAAGAAAGGGAAAGAAGCATGCATTTGGAAGCCCAAAGTCTGGTATGTGTTTTATGAGTTTTTCGAAAATGGTTCTTCTTTTTTTTCAAAAGATCATTGTGACATTGGGTTATTGGTTTTTTTCTTATTTTAGACTTTTTTTATTTTTAATTTTTTTATTGAATTTTAAAGATAAAATAAAAAATGTTTAAAAATATTAAAATATTAGTTTACACACATGGTATAAGCTTTTTCTATATGTAGAAAGATTTTATTGGTATTGCCAAAAGGCAGGGGAATGTAACGATGTAGTTCAAAAATTAACAAAATTTGTTGATAATAATTCTTAATAGTAATGTTAGTTAATTTATATTATTATTACCAAAATTTACTAAATTTATATATAAATTTTTAAACTTTTAAAATGTATAATTTAATCTTTAAATTTTTAAAATTTCACAAATAAATATACAAATTTTTAAATTATATAATTTAATCTTCAAATTTTAAAATTTTAGTTCTACCATTTTGATTCATAAATATATATTTTAATAAAGTTAAAATATATATAAATTTTTAAAAAGTTAGAAATTAAAATCGTTAGAATTTAAAGATTTCAAATACTTGTGTGTAAAATTTCATAAATTAAGATAATTAAAAGTTTAGAGAATAATAGTATAATTAAATCTAAATAACTTTTTTTCTCGAATAATTATGCCCTTGTTACCGACCAACTTTTTCTTATTACCACTGTGTTTCACTTTTAAGATTATTGTGTTATGCGAACAATATTATACATATACACAACAATAATATATACATACGGAAAGAAAAACTTAGGACTAAAAAGATTAACTATATAAATTTATTAAAAGTTTAGAGAATAATGGTATAATTAAGCCTAATATAATTTTTTTTTTCTCGAATAATTGTGCCCTTGTTACCGACCAACTTTTTCTTATGACCCACTGTTTAAGGGGTTTCACTTTTGAGATTATTGTGTTATGCGAACAACATTGTACATATACACAACAATAATATATACATACGGAAAGAAAGAGAAAGAGGAAAGAAAAACTTACTAAAAAGATTAACCAAGTGTGTAAAAGAAAAAGTTAGAATAAAAGTATTTAAATATAGAAAAATAAATTAATATATATTAAGATCATAAACGAAACTTAATAAGTGAAAATGAGTCATCTCACATATTAAACTTATTGTTTTTTAATGAACAAACACACCTATAAATACCTTAACTAAACTGGGGAAATAGCACCTATAAATATAATGATTAATGAATCCACAATGAGAAAGAAATTCAAATTAATTTAAAAGGAGAGCTAGCAAATGTTATCATTATTCATATGCTTTCTCAACCTTGATTATTAAGTTAGTAACGTGAGCCATGTTGCAATAACTTGAGGCATAACAAACTACCAATGCTTAAGATGAGTATCAAAGTGAAACTTCAGATTTATGATCCATGCCTGCTTTGTTTTAGATAGGAATGAAGTGTTTCATTTTTGCTAATGCATAATTACAACAGCTTCTTACCTTTACAATACCTGCTTTTAATTTACTCATTCTTTTCAGAATTGTGCAACTTCATTTGATAGATGACTTCAAGAATGGATTCAATGGGCGATGAGATTGCAACTGACCTACTTCTGCCTTTTCTTGTTCTTTCTTTGATGACAACATCGAAAACGAATTACATGGATGATGTGACTCTACCTGATCCTTTATCACCTCTCCTGCACCATCCTGCTCCTGTGGCTTCTTTAGCTTCCCAATTGCATCAACAGTTAGAGTCTGCTTTATCTCTGGTATCTCCATGTCAACTTTAGCACTTTGTGAATTGGCTTTCTTAGTAAACAAAGGAGCAGTCAGTTTCAGCGAGGATGAAGGAATACCAGTTTCTGGAGTATCATATCTTTTGGTGAAAGTATGTGGGTTGCTAAATGCTACATCACATGTCATGGATGCAGCATTACAATTTGAGCTAGGTATAATTGTAGTTGAAATGGTCTCTTTACTCTCCATGATCAACCTCTCCTATTTAAGTACAAAATTTAAGAAAAAAATGAGTATATTTAACAAAAATAGTTGCTAATCTGTAAGCTATGGTGCAAAAGACCTCTTATTAGGGCATTAAATACTAACCTCCAACATGCCATTTATCCTTTCTGCCAACTGAGGGAGCTTCAAGACAGTAGCAAGCTTAATTGCAGCCCTCACTGATTTTTCTAGAGACAAAATCTTAACAAGTTCGGTTGCCCTCACAAGCTTATCACCTGAAAAAACCAATGGAAACAAGTGGAGTTAAATAATCTACTTTTTGTTCAGAACAAAGAGATAAAAAGGCTCAAAGACACCAATATGAAATACACGTGCATATGCCCCTGACATGTGCTTGTAGACACATATGTGCATGTCTGAGTACGGAGAATACATGCAAAATAGAGTCTAAATGCAACACTTCCCAAAACTGTGCAACATGTGTGCCGTGTTCCATACTGAAGTCATTTGAAAGGTTACTCACCATTGCAACAGGAAGCTATAAGCTTTAGGATGCATCTATCTTGAGCTGCTTCTAAATTGAAAGATTCATCGTCAAGTGAACTGATATCCAAACCAGCACCGGACAATTCTTCTATTTGTTTTTGAATCTGTAAGTTAAATACTAATTAGTAGAACTAGAAACATTTAATTGACTTCCTATGGTGGTGAGCACAAACCTCAGACAGATGCATGCTATTTAGCATTAATTCATTTTCTAAAGCATCAGCTCCCAGATCCGAGGACGCAAGAGGAAATGAAAGATTTAATGGAGTGAGAACTGGTTTTGGCATAACCTGAAAATCCTAGAAAGTCAAGATGTGAAGACTTAAAAAAAAGGGTAAAAAGGTAGCAAGTGACCTCATGTACCTGCGGGTAGGGATCATGACTTTTACAAGCTATACAAAACAATTTGCTTTCATTCAACCCAACCAACCAATAGTTTTCACTGGACTTGTTTTCTTTATTAGCACTGCATAACAAATACTAATTGTGAGTAAGTATGGGAATATTAGAGTTCTATGAAGAAAATTCAGCTTTTGGAATCTTTTGATATCCTTTGAGAAAAGAACTGAAAACCTGAAGAGTGGGAGCCAACTGCCACCATATTGACAAGTAAAAACTCTCAAAAACCCCTGCAAATCCAACCAGACTCAGTTCCAAAAATTGGAAGCAATATCCACATTCGCAATCATCAAAGACAAAATATGAAAGACGTACCTTGGAGTCGTATGAACTCAATTTACCTTCTTCACTAAAACCAAACCATATTAAATGAGAACCAGGAGTTAGTGGTAGATGCCCTTGAAGGGGCTGGGTGCCATTAGATAAATTAAATACTTTGAATTCGAGCCTCTGCAAGTTAAGGAAAAATATCTAAATTCACCAAATGAAAAGATAAAAAGATACAGTGAAACAAAACCATCAAAAGTTAAATTGTTTCTTCTGCAATCACCCATGATAAATACAGGTACAGCATATATGTGCTAGATTGTGTAACCTAATTCACATAGTTTGGTCGTTCCCATGAACTCTACACACACCTACTAACTTTTATGCATGTTTATTTCCACAAGCGGTACAGGTACAGATCCATGGCTTTCACACAAAATACGTCTTACATGTTATATCAATGAAACATGATTATTGTTCCTTTTCTTAATCCTTTTCTTAATGAAATTTTTTCAGCAAATGGTACTAGAGCCTCTCAAATCTAGTAATATTGGCCTGCTGCATGAAACAAAGCATATGTTCTCTAGTCATTTTGACAGGAAAGATCTTGAAGAAGTAACGTACGTTTTGGGTATACAAATTTTACATGTAAGATCCAAGGGTGTATTGGGCTTTTCACAAAGAATTTACATTGATAGTGTTCTCAAAAGTTTTAACCTGGGATCTTGTTCCCCTACAAATTGAAGGCAATAAACTCTCCAAGGCTCTATGTCCTCAAAATGATGATGGAAAAAACAAATGAAAGTCATCCCTTATGCATCGACAGTGGACACCCTTATGTATGCTCAAGCATGCACAAGACCAGACATAACATTTGTTGTGGGCATGCTGGGTAAGTACTTGAATAATCTAGGACTTATCCACCTAAAAGCAATTAAGTCCTAATGTATCTATAGGGTACCTAGGATGTCATCTTAACATATCAACGAACTAACACTCTGGCTATAATTAGCTATAATGGCCAATTATCCAGGCTGCATGGATGATAGAAAGTCTACTGTTGAACATGTTTTATAATGACAGGAGATGTTTAATAGTCACTTATCCCATCCTCAACTATAAAGGCAGAGTATGTAGCATGCTATTAGGCTACTTGTCATGCAATGTAGTTGCAAAATTTCATTTCAAATTTAGGAGTTGCTAGCTCCATATATAGACCACTAATACAGCCATATTTTTCTCTCAAAACACCAATGTTCATATTGCTCTAAACCTAATGATATTAAGTACTTGTAAATAAAAAAGTTGCAGAATCCCTTGTTTGTGTTAAATTCATGCCTACTACTAAGATGTTGGCTAATCCACTCACTAAAGTTCTAGCGCTACTAGTGTTTTAAAAACATGTTTTGCCACGTGGGTTTGGCAAAGCACAAAGCTATATTGAATTAGTGGGAATTTGTTTCATTTGTAGTGAGCCTTCAATTATTTGTGTTAATATTTATATATACAATACATGCTTTGTTATTTAATGTCATTGTGTTTATGAATTATGCGCACAACAATATTTTTGTTGACAGATTGAAAGTAACGTTATGTTTTTAGTCTTATGTATGAATATTTTTGATACAAGACACTTCTCATGTTTGTGCATAAATGATCTATTGTTGTCATGATTCAAAATCTCTAATGCATGGTTATATATAATATTTATACCATATTGGTATATTGTTGTACACAACAGTTTAGCTGAAAAGTGTTATGAAGTATTATATGACATAATTAGATTATTAAGTATTTAATGCATGATTATGCAGTCAAAATGGGAGAATATTGGAATTATTTAAATAGACTAGCATAATCATGAGTAACATTTAATTATGTATGATAGGTCCATAGGCTCACTTCACTTAAGTCTAAACTACCCTATTAGATTTAGAATTATGTATTACTAGGTATTATAAATACAATATATATGTGCTAGAATGTGTAACTTAATTCACAGAGTCAGTGTAATCGTTCCTATAAACCTTACAAACACCTACTAACTTTTATGTAGGTTTATTTTCGCAAGAGGTACAAGCATAGATCCATAACTTTTACACAAAACTCGTCAAACAGTATCTCACATGTTATATCGATGAAACAAGATTATTTGAAGCTGTTTTTATTTTACAGAAAAATTACTTCTTCCATTTCTTAATATCAAATCCATTTATATATACATTTGTTATGCCTAATCTCAGGAAACTAACATCCTAAAAACAGGGGTTGGTTCCACCCTGAAAATCAGGAAACTAACCATACTCCTAGATTGATTTCCTACACTCCCCCTCAAGCTAGGCAATATATGTTTTCCAAACCAAGTGCTACATTTAACTCTGTGAAATTAGGTCGAAACAAAGCTTTGGTTAAGATATCTGCTACTTGTTACCTAGATGGAACATAGTTGAGGGAGATCATTTTGTCTTCAATTTTCTCACTGATGAAGTGTCTATCAATTTCCACATGTTTAGTTCGATCATGGTGGACTGGATTTTTGGCAATTGCAATTGCTGATTGGTTGTCACACATGATTCTAATAGATTCTGAATGTTCAACCTTGAGTTCGTATAGCAATCGTTTTAGCCAAATTCCTTCACAGATGCCCAAAGCCAATGCACGGAACTCAGTCTCGGCACTACTACGTGCTACCACTGCTTGCTTTTTACTACGCTATGTCACCAAATTTCCCCAAATAAATGAGCAATATCCAGATGTGGATTTTCGGTCACTAGGAGATCCCACCCAATCAGCGTCAGTATAAATTTCCAATTTTCTATTAATTGTTTTCTTGAACATGAGCTCCTTTCCAGGATCCTTCTTCAAGTATCTTAGAATACGATTTACTGTCTTCAAGTGATCTACTGATGGGTTGCCAAGAAACTGACTGAAAAACTTATATCTGGACGTGTATGGGTCAAATAAATTAACTTACCTACCAAACGTTGATATTGCCCCTTGTCAGTTGCCAATTCATCAATTCGAGGCATTAATTTGGTGTTAAGATCCATGGGTGTTTCAACAGGCTTACACCCACTCATGCCAGTCTCACGCAAGAGATCTAGAACATATTTGCGTTGAGAAACTGAGATTCCTTTAGTACTACGTGCCACCTTCATCCCTAAGAAATATTTCAAATATCCCAAGTCTTTAATCTCGAATTCCTTGGATAATAGCATCTTAAGTCTCTTCATTTCTACTACATGATTTCATGTAAGAACTATATCATCAACATATACAATCAAAGTTGTAATTCTCCCATCTGCGAAGTGTTTGACAAATAAAGTGTGGTCTGCATGTGTCTGAGAGTATCCATCCTGTTTGAGGATCTTGGTGAATTTTTCGAACCATGCTCTAGGTGAATGTTTAAGTCCATATAGTGCCTTTCTCAACTTGCATACCTTCCTTTATGTATCTTTAGTCTCAAAGCCAGGAGGCACATCCATGTAAACTTCTTCGATCAAATCTCCATTTAAGAATGCGTTCTTGACATCAAGTTGAAGCAGTGGCCAATCCTCATTAACTGCAATAGACAGCAAGACACGAACTGTGTTAAGTTTTGCTACAGGAGCAAAAGTCTCTTGATAATCAATTCCATATGATTGGGTGAACCCTTTAGCCACTAGTCGAGCTTTATATCTGTCGATATTTCCATCTGCCTTCTGTTTAACTGAGAATATCCATTTACAACCCACTGTCCTCTTTCCATGTGGTAGCTTTGTTAACATCCATGTACCATTCTTTTCAAGTGCAGTGTATTCTTCTAAGGTTGCCTTGCACCATTCAGGAACTTTTGGAGCCTCGTTAATAGAATTAGGAATCTTGGTGTTGTCTAGGGATGTCACAAATGCCTAAAATTTTGGGGACAGATTTGCGTAAGAAATGTAACTTTGAAGAGGATGTTGAGTGCATGATCGAACGCCTTTTCTTTGTGCAATAAGAAGATCTAACTCAGGATCAGAACCAAGTTTTGGACTAAATTCTGCTTCATCTTGTAATCTTTCAGATTCAGTATGGCTTAGGAGTGTTTCTTGGCTTTGCTGATTTCGTGTGGGCAAGTCAGGATTTCTCTTTCTTTCATAAACTTTTATGGCATCATTAGGAAGGAAAAGATGTCTAGGATAGACAATAGGAGATTGATCAAGTTTGGTTTTTGAAGGAGAATCTGGAATGGGTATCAAGTTGGAAGAGGACAAGGTTGTGGAGGGTAAATGAGATGATAAATTCGGTTCAATTAGTGATGACCAATCCCAATTCTGCAATTCATTAGTGTGATTCTCCCCCTGAATTGCAAAATTAGAATAGAATGGAGTTTCTTCGAAGAAAGTAACGTCTATGGAATGGTAAAACTTGCGAGTGATGGGAGAGAAACATTTGTAGCCTTTTTGATTGGCTGAATAACCAACGAAAATGCATTTAATGGCACGGGCATCAAGTTTGCCACGATATTGTGAATGAATATGGACAAAAGCAGTGCAACCAAAAACCTTGAAAGGAATTGGTGACACAAGTTGTGAGGTAGAATATTGACTCTGAAGCACTTGTAAAGGTGAATGAAAGTTGAGAACTCGAGAAGGCATTCGGTTGATCAAGTGTGTTGCAGTAAGAATGGCTTCACCCCAAAAATTTTTAGGAACATTGGTTTGAAAAAGTAAAGTTCGGGCAACCTCAAGTATATGACAATTTTTGCGTTCGGCTACACCGTTTTGTTGTGGTGTGTCAACGAATGAGCTTTATTGGACAATACCATGTGATTTGAGATATCCACTAAGATCGGAATTAAAGAAATCCTTAGCATTATCAGTTTTTAGGATTTGAATATTGGCATTGAACTGAGTTTGGATCATGGCATGAAAAAGTGAAAATATGTGCTTGGTTTTAGATTTGTCTTTCATAAGAAATGTCCAACATAATCGAGTATGATCATCAACTAACAGTAAGAACCATCGAGCACCAGTAATACTGGGAACGCGACATGGTCCCCAAATGTCACCGTGAATGAGGAAAAATGGGTGACTTGGTTTGTGCGTGCGTGGTGAAAAAGTGTTTCGAGTATGTTTTGCCAACTAACAAACTTCAAAATGAAATAAATTAGGATTTTTATTGATGAATAAGGATGGAAACAAACGTTTCAAATACGAAAAATTTGGATGACCTAGACGAAAATGCCACATCATGATTTCACTTTCCTTATTAGTATGACTATGAGAGTTAAGATTATGACTCAATTGACATTGATGACTAACAGAATGGTTTGAAGAAGTGTTGATATCAAGAACATAGAAGCCCACACGTAAATCAGCACCGCCAATTATTTTCCCCGAGCTTAAGTCCTGAAAAACACAATATTTAGCCAAGAATTTAGTTTCACAGTTAAGGTCATGATTTAATCTACTAGCTGATATGAGATTGCAGCAAAATCCAGGCACAAATAACACAGATTTGAGAATGAGGTTGTTTGAGAGACAAATGGTCCCTGTTCCGACTACTGTGGTGCGAGTACCATTGGCGACACACACTGTTTGAAGTCTGTTGCAAGGTGAATAGGTTGTGAAAAGTGATTGATCACTTGTCATGTGATTAGAGGCACCTGAGTCTACTATCCAAGATGAGGAGGGAAATTTTCCAGCATGCTTTGTTGAATTACTGGAAATATGTGTGGAGTTATTCATGCTGCTACTAAATGTGGTGTTGATATTTGCCTTTTGTATAAGTTGTTGGAGAAGTTCTAACTGTTCCTTAGTGAATGGGATAGGATTACCAGAAAATGCACTTGAGTTTGAAGAAATTTGAGTTTGTCTTGATGGTTGGAGAAAGAACCGAAAAGATGCGGGCCAAAATAACTCTCTCGAGGACCTGCATCAATTAAAAGGAGAAGCAGAAACATTAATAGTTGCATTGTTAAATAGACCACCAAAAGGATTATGTTTAGGAGCAGGATCAAGAATGGATCCAAGCCCAAAACTGCCTGAATTTCTCATATCGAATTCAGTTCTGTTACTTGTCTCTGGAACCTCTTCATCCATGTCATCTTTCAGTGTACTAAGAACATTTAAACTTTCAGTTTTTTCATAGCTCTCATGCCCAAAAGCTGAAACTTGAGTTGGAAATTGAAAAGGTGCATTCCTTACCTGAGTATTTGACATCATACTAGGTGAACTTACAGAACTAGTTGAACAAGAGGCTAAGAGCAGCAGTTTATGAGCCTAAGGCTCTGATACCATGAAACTGTTTTTATTTTACAGAAAAATTACTTCTTCTATTTCTTAATATCAAATCCATTTATATATACATTTGTTATGCCTAATCCACTGCTGGAAGTTATTAGTATACAGCTGTAAATCATCCTGGAAATCAGGAAACTAACATCCTAAAAACAGGAGTTGGTTCCACCCTGAAAATCAGGAAACTGTCCTCCTAAAATCAGGGGTTGGTTCCACCCTGGAAATCAGGAAACTAACCATACTCCTAGGTTGATTTCCTACATTATTGTTCCTTGTCTTTATGCAATTATTTCAGCATCCCATACTTTCAAGTTGAGCTAAATCTGGTTGAGCATTGGGCCCATAAACACTTCAATAAAGGGAATAGTAAAAAGACCTGATCATTCGAAGGAACACCAGTAACAACAGCAAGTTCATCTTTGAAACCTGATGCAGTCACCACAGGTCCATCGAGGGAGAGAACATTTTTCTGAAATAAAACACAACCAAAAACCATACATGTGAATAAACACTATAAGAATTCTTAGCAGTAAAAAGATCACAGCTGAAAGCAAAAGGAAACAGATTTTCCTTTTAATTTCAGCCGTATGAAGTAAGCAAGCTCAGACCAGTTTTGCTAGAAACTGAGCAACATTTTTCTAAGCATACATTTCTTTTTCTTTATTTATTTCCTGCTACACTATAATTGAAAAATATAACAAGTATTTACAGCCACAAAAAAGCGCATCCTTGTACATTTCTCACAAGCAACTAATTAGATGAATCTCAAGTGCAAAAATCTATGATTGCAACACCATCAACAAAGTACAAAGACAATTATAATGCGCATTTTCATGATGCTAGAAAATTCCAGTTCATTCCACTATTCTTATTAACTGCTTCATCTCTCTTTTTTTCTTTTTTTAATTGAATTCATATCATGCCCCTACAAATCTTGAGGTTCAAAGCCAAAATAGCCCAGCATGGATGCAGCTTTTAAGAGCATTGAATTGATTGCTACTGTATGAATCACAAAGATGAAATAATCTAAAGATGACATATTGACCAAAGTAACACAAAAATTGGCAAACTCAACTTCTTTTTTCCAAAAATGACAAAACCTTCATCTATGGTTGATAATGATGAAAATCACTTTATCTAATGAAGGCGACTTCATCTAGACTCAACCAAATGAAGTAAAATTCATCTCTAAGGAAATTGACTCCATCTAATGAAGGCAATTTTATTTGGACTCAATCAATGAAGTCACTTTATCTAAAGATGCCTTCATTTAGACTCAATCAAATAAAATCCAGCTCATCTATATTCAACTAAATGAAAGCCATTTCACCTAGTCCCAACATAAA
Organism: Hippophae gyantsensis; assembly: GCA_030763125.1. Classification (NCBI taxonomy): domain Eukaryota; kingdom Viridiplantae; phylum Streptophyta; class Magnoliopsida; order Rosales; family Elaeagnaceae; genus Hippophae; species Hippophae gyantsensis. The sequence goes on along the minus strand of CM061038.1, from coordinate 8,988,020 downwards.
TAAAGATGAATCACTTTATCTGGCCCTCATCTAGTGATCAATTAGCAATTAACCAACATAAGTCAATTCTAGTCAACAACCTATTTGTTAATATTACCCCTCAAATAAAAAAATCACCAAAAAAAATATCAATATAATCAAAAGTTTATATGGAGAAACCTGCAAACCACCCTCGGTGAAAATGCGGAGGAAATTAAGACTTGTAACTGCAGCCACCCACGATGCACCAAGTGCAACCACTTTCACTTCCTCCCCCTCAAATCGCATGGACCACTATGTTTACATTATACATTAAAAGTTAGAATGTGTGATTACAAAAACATTAATATAAATACAAGTAAATATTCAAAATTAACATGAAGGAAAAATCCTGAAAAGACCTTACCTCGCTATTATTGGCCCAACTACTAAAGGGGCGATACATAAGGGTACTCATATGTTTCTCACCCTTGCAAGGATTTGCAAAGACGCTTCCTCTTTCATTCAATGAAGCCATTGTGAAACCAAAATGATCATTCATTGATGGAACTCGTGGACCTCGACTAGTATCATGGAAATCTATCTACCTCAAAAATAAACTACATTTTTAGTACCACAAATAATTTAATTTAACAAGAATAGTAAAGGAGGAATACACATTCATTAGGAAAGGCATTTACACATCTTTGGAATTTTGAACCACCAAATCATCTCATGAAAAATAAATATATTCTCTTACATTCCTTGACTTTAGCTTGGAGGATTTTATTGTAGAATAAGAATTATCTACTACCTAACAGTGAAGTAAATGTTGAAACCATTGAACATAATAATCAGACAGCTGAGATGATTTATTAAAAATATTTGTTACAACAATTATTTTGAACCGTGGCATAAAGTCATCCAACCCTTACTCAACATCGCATGCATGTATGGACAATTTATCAAAACAAATATTTCAAATAATTCATCATATTGAGAAAGGCAGATCATTGAGAAGCTAAAATTGTACAATACCTCTATGTGGGAGTAGCCATCATGTTCTATAGAGGTTATAGTTCCAAGCATGTTGTAGCACAAAAAGCGCCTTTTTCCAGGTTGAATAGGAGTAGCACCAGGCTGAAATGCCTCCTGCATTTTTGGTCTGGTAGATAACAAATTGCTTTTTGATCCATCATTCCCAGAATTTGTGTTTCCCTTGTGTATTTTATATGATTTTTTGCTAGATTCAACTTTAGGAGCCAACATGAACCCATCACTGTCATCTTCAAGATAACTATTATCAAGTACAGAGGATTTGCGAAGTCTTTTCCTGCTAGATGGTTCAAATTCCCCATGAATATCTTCACCAAGATCACTTGCACTACCAGACATACTAAGTTCCTGATCCTCTTCATCGTAAAAAAGGACCCCATTACTGTTCTTCGATTGTATACTTGGAATCCCTTCGGTAGGAGATTTCATGGATGATGGAATAACTGATTCCCAGATACCATACTTGCCCATAACATCAATGACAGCCAGTGCATTGCCTATTGGCTTCCACGCCAAGCAACAAATTGTATCATCAAATTTATGTCGATCAATGTCTTGCCTCTGTTCAACATCCCATATGAGAATCTGATTATCTAAACCAGAAGTGGCCATGTATTTACCATTAGGTGACCAAGACAAGAAACAAATAGATTCTGTATGATCACCTCTTAATGAAAATAGTTTTTCAGCTGTATCTCTGTCGTACATCACTAAATCATTTCTTAAGCCAGGAACAGCTAAAGTCTCCCCGTCAGGACTCCAGCTAAGTACATTCATGACAGAAAGCCCTAAACCAGAATTAGGAGCTATCCCTTTAAGGGTGTGTAATGCATTTCCAGAATGGAGTTCCCAATATATGACAGTTCCTAATGAATCAAGGGATGCCAAGTATTCATTTTTTGGGTCAAAAGCTAAGCCAGTGACAGGTCCTTTATGTCCTTTGAGAACCCTTGCAATTGAACCATCAACTGTATTTATAAGCTTAATGCCTTCATCATCACCAGCAGCAGCCAACATGGATCCTGATCTGTTAAATGCTAGGACACGTATCGGCAGTGTGAATCTGGTAATATTAGTCTCAAACTCTCCACCTATTAAAGATCAAAATAGAAAGTAATCAAAATAACACTTTTGAAAACCATAACTAAAACAGTTGATAGCCTTTCAACAAGAAAGAAAATAAAAACATAACCAGAAAGTAACCATGTAAAACCATCAGAATGTTTTACTTTTTCCATGTCCTTTGAAACCCAGAAGCACTAACCAGAAATTCTTACAAATGCCAAGACTATGGTTCCCAATTTTAGCAAAGCAACCACATAATTTCAAATTATACTAAGATCCGTGAATTTCTTAATGAAATAATGATAGAATGTAGGAACTTTAAAATCAAAGAAAAACTTATTGATTTATTTTTTTGTTTGACCTAATGATAATGGGAAAACAGAGAAAAAGTTCTGAACTATAGGCTACATAACACTTTCTTTCAACCCTAAAACTCTCAATTCATAAAGGGGATTTAATGGATATACTCCTAAATTTCTTGAATAGTAAAATTCAATCAAACTCGCTATGCTAATCATGCTTTTTATACTCCGATTATACAGACAACATTGTTTAGTAAAACAAATTGCAATAAATCAAATCCAAAAGAAGCAGCAAAAACCCATAAAATTAACAACTTCGAAAAAAGCCAATAAACAAACAACAAAGACTTGTAGGGGAAGGAACACTAACTGGGAAACTTGTAGAGCTTGACGGAGTGATCAACAGATCCAGAAGCAAGGCAACTGGAATTGGAACTAATAGCAAGAGCCGTAACACCGTCACGATGGTGGCGGAGTAGTTTGGGAGCAGCAGAAAGTATAAGAACGTCGTGGATGGAGATTGTGGCGTCTGAAGCGGATGCGGTGACGAGGTGTTGGGCTTGAAAGTCCCATACTACAGAGCAGAACGAGGGTCGTCCATTGCCGGGCACCTTGTGAGCTTCTCTCAGCTTCATCGATCGAACTTTCATGGCTTCAAGTTGAGGCTCCGAACAAAACTGGGTTCCTGGAGGTTTTGGTTTTGGTTATGGATTGCACTGATTTGGGACTGTTTCAATATGATTCGTTTCTTTCATCTTAATCTTATAATTTCGAAATGTATCTTGGCCTCTAGGGTCTGCTTTGGCGGGAAAGGGATTTAGGATTAGGCGGGTTGAATTAAAAAAAAAAATAATGAAACACAAGAAAAATTTGGGAAATTACCAAAAATAAAAATTAATACCTTCATTAAATAAAATAACATCTTAATAATATTAAATAAATTTAATTAAATAATATATAATACTGAAATAATGTAAATAATTATAATTCAATTTAAATAATATATTATTTTTGTAAAAATATATGAGTTAAATATAAATTGTATTATTTTTATAGTTATAAGTTATAAAGGTGTTATTTTTATTATTTTTTTAAAAAACTTTCTCTTTTCTCGAGAAAAAAAATTAAACAATATCTATAATACTTTGATTTTTACCAATTTTACAATTTAGTTTTTTAAGTTTTTTTTTTTTTGTTATATTTAGTAAGTTAAATTGAAAAATTAAGAGATTAAATTAAAAAAAAAAGCATAATTCTAAGATATTAAAACCGAGTATTATAATGAAATTTTTATATTTGAACAAAATTTGTATAAATTTAACCGAATCTAAAAATTAAAAAAATTAATATTTCAAAGTGAAGGATTGATAAAATTTCAAGCCATCACTAAAAACACTACCATATTTTGAGGTGAGCAAAAAAAAAAATTCATATACTTATAAAAAAATATATGAGTTGAGAGATCCATGTTCCACGTACTCAATACTTATATAAATCTATAAATAAATTGTTAAACTTTTTATCATTGTTATTGAATTACAAAATTCTATGATTAGATCGGGAGACTATTGTCTCTTCAAAATAATCATTAAAAAATTATGTCTTAATGTTTATTTTGTAAAATACAAATAATTATATCTAAATAGATTTAAGCATATTTATTAATAAGAAAGTTTATTCATATTTCACTCCTTTTATTTTGGGTACAATCATGTTTTATTAGGTGTGATTTTAATTTTTTTACTTTCATATTAACTCTTATTTTTCTCTAGTAGAATCATTTGTGCCTAATAAGTGCACCTTTTCAAACTGGTTTATATCTTTTCATATATAGTTGAAATAAAGTTAATTTTAATTATCATTGTTTATTAGTATTGATTATGTATAAAAGCTATGCCCAATTTTCTACCAACTATGTTGAGCCTTTATTTATATATAAAGCATCACAATTTTCTAATTATTTAGCATGACTGGATGATTCATTGTTTAATGCTTCAACTATTTAATTAAAGATTGAATATTATTAGAGTATTAAAGAGTGGATTAATGATTTATCTATGAATTAATGTGAGAACATTATCAATTACATGGCTATTAATTATTGCATGCGTGCTTAATATGTTTTGTTTATAATTTCATTACATAATTTTATAGGTGATTACTCATACTGTATTGCAATTAAAAACAATTATTGAGTCACATGGCCGTAGGTTATCGTATTTTTTTAATGTATTTAATTGTAAATATTAGTAATTTATTTATTTAAAAGGTTAATTCACACAATAAAATTAACTTATATTAATATTTATAATCTAATTTAAATTTTTTTATTTTATAATAAATTTTAATTAATATTTATTTTTTTAAAATTTTAATATGTGAAGAATTTTTACATAAATTTGTGTAAAACTTACACATATGCAGGTAAGTTCTACAAACTCATGTTTTTATTTTTAACTTTTAACGAGACATGAGACCTACATCTTAAAAATGAAACCATGTTACGAAATACTTTTAGCTTATATTTGTATTTATTTTTGTTCAAATTATAATAAATAAAATTATTTTTATTTATTAATGTATATTATTTAATTATTTAAATAAATTTTATAAAATTTATTAATTATTTAAGTATATTTAAACTCAATATATAAGAGTATTAAATTCAAGTCAAATATTATAATTAACCATTTATCATTAATTAAAGTTTATTGGAATCTTTAAATGTACCACTTGTATGACTTATAACCATTAGAAATAGAGTGATAATGATCAGGTAACTGATAGAATTGCATTAGGAATACTTTATTTAATATCTTATTATATAAAACTATACGAAACAATGTTAACATCGATTTACTCGTATTTATTTGCAGATGTCAATTGATGGTCATGTATTTGACGATATTAATTCTGAGTAATTTTGTTAACCCATTGTTGCACCAACTTGACATTTGGATTACTCGATAATTTTATCTAACGTTTCATGCCGTTTTTTATTGAGCTGCACCAACATCACATGATATTCGTAGGTATTAAGTGGTATGTCTCAAAAGTCTCGTGCATTAAATATTGTAAATTTAATTATACTCAACTCATGCAGTAAGCATTATAAGTGTAAAAAAACTGGGTCAAATCGATTTAAATCGATAAATCGAAAAATCTATTCGATCTATATTAAGTAAAATCGATTTTAAAACGGTTCGATTCAGTTATAAAAATTATAAATGAATCAGATTGAATCGGATCGATTTTATTACATAATTAATTTTTTTATATAAACTGATTGTGTAACTCTGTGTATATATATATAATTTCTTTTCACGTTAAGGCGTTAACCCTAACCCTACCAGTATTTCTCATTTCCTCTGCCGCTCTGCGTCTAGGCTCTGGGTTTGACCGTCTGCGCCTGTGAGCCACCGTCGCCTCCAACAGCACCCGACCACCCAACCATCCTCGTGTCGCCTCCACTATCAGTCAATCATCTCTCCTTGCGTCGTGTCGTGTCATGACATCCATAGACGAAAATCACAAAATAGGTATATGGTCTACTGGTAGGAGTTTTTCCCTCAATTAGGATCCAATGTCTGAACAGCTTTTATGAGAGGATCAGAGGATTATAAGTGTAGAATCTGCAGATTATCTTACAAGAAATCATATCTTTCATTCATGAGTTAAACATGTTGAAATAGATTTCTTTTTTACACGGGAAAAGGTCTTATCAGGAGAGGTGATGGTGGCTTATACTCCCAATTAAGAATAGGTAGTAGATATAATAACTAAGCCCTTACCACTGTCACGTTTCCAAAAGATAAAAATTAAGTTTAGTGTTCTGCCTAGAACATAAGCTCAAGGAAGGATGTTAAGCAATAAATAAAGGATATAGTAGTATATTATTATGGATTAATCAATATTTATGTTTATTGTAGATTCTCTTTTCAAGCATTACACATGTGCTTCGTTACTCAAGCTTTCATGCTTTCCATGTTCTTGTTACTCAGTTAGTTACTTGTATCAACCCTCTCTTTTGTTACGAGAAGAACACATATTTTCTTCAACTTGCTTCATTATGCTTCTCTTCTAAATAATCTTATGTATTTATGTATTTAACAATAATATCTATTTATGTATGATGATGAATGAGCATCACATTTGATTGTCTTTTATTAGATTATATCATATTAAACTGAATCATATTTATGTATTATTAATTGTTCAAAACCATTAACCAAACCGTTCAGTTATAACATTTTGGATAGCCAAATAGTCTGATCCGATCCGGTTTGAACTATATGAACGGTCCAATTTGATTAAATTTTTTATTCAAAACCAGACCAGACCAGACCATAGACACCCCTAGTAAGCATTATAATATTCTAGTTTGGAGTAACATTAATGGATCCTTAGTAGGAATTGTAAACAACATGGTGCTTGATGTAATAGTTTTGAATAATTACTTTTTTAAAAATTATAATTTCACAATGTTAAATTAAATATGACAAGGCACCAAAATCAATTTGATAAATTATCATTTTGCCTTTAGTACATTTTTAATCTAAAACTGTGACATTCTACATACAAAAACTCCAAGTTTGAACAAAGGAATTCACAAAACTCCTAAATAAACAAAGTGCATTAATTCAAAATCTATAACCATCTCCCATGAACTATTTAGTGATCTTGTAACTACAATTTATTCTATTAAGAAATTAGTCGATGATTTTACCATTATATGTACATGAATCAATTGTTAAGATGGTAAATCATGATTATCTTGACCTAGAATTCAATTGATTACTATGTGCATTTTAGAACTATACAAGGTAAAATTTTGGTGGAATCTAGCCATATCAGATTCGATTGGCTTACTTTGTATGACATTAAGGATCATGTGGCAAAGTTAATTGGAAGCTTCTTAAAGCTCCTTAACATTGATGCAATCATAGCTTCTAGGGGACCTAAAAGAACATGAACAATAACTGACACATCTTGGGAAATTGATTAAGACCATAAAGGATCCTTGAATTCATCCTCAAGAGGAGTTCCTTAGTTTCGTAAGCTGAGTAGAGTTTCATTGAACCTCCACAAGCCTTTACGAAGCTCAAAAGACCTTAAAGGAGTTGTTCAATGAAAAAAATCAACTTCCTAAGGTGACGTTTGGTTCACAGAATGAGAATGAAATTTAATGAAAAGAAAACAATATTACTATTACATTGTTTGGTTTAACAATTGGAATCAAAGAAAGAATTAGTATTATAGTGTTTGGTTTATAATTATAATGGAATGGAAAACACTGTATATGACCTTAATACCCTTATATTCAGTAAAGTTTAAATAATGTTATTTAATTTTTATATTTTTGTTAGACAAAATACATTATTAAAATCATTATTTTTCTAAATAATTATTATTTAAAAATAAAATATATTATTAAAATCACTATTTTTCTAAATAATTATTACTTGAAAATATTATTTAATTTTATAAAAATATTAAAAACAAGAAAAATATTTTTGATAGTTTTTATGGTTCCATATTATTTATAAAATAATATATAATTATTAATTATTTTACTCCATATAGCTTATATTTATTTTAACTCTACGTAACATAAAACTTGAATATATATTTTTTTCATTTCAACTATGTTCGTAAAGATGCTCCTTTGTACAAAATACTAAATTTTTCTATGTAAAATCCATTCAACAATCAATCAAGTTCATATACTTTTTACTGATAACATAACTAAATTGATTGAGTCACTAAACAAAATATCTACTAAAAAAATACAAAAAAAATGAGATTACCTCTACATACGCATCTCAAACAAGTGCCTCAGCAGCTACAACTTTATTCATAGGATCTCACCTAAATCCAATACTATTATGACCGTTAGCATGTCATGTATATTAAATTGAGTCTTTAATGTTTTCAATCAAGACTCAATATGGGGTTTAGTCTTCATCGTATATTCTGATAGTTTTTTAAATAGAAATTTCTTAATAGCATTTAAATAACCAGGTTTGAAACCACCATCAGCTCTATATGAACCTTCATTGTGCAATTCTAAATGACACTCAATTAATTTTTCATCTAATGTTATTGTCCAAAATCTTTTACTCTGATCGGGGCCTCGATTTCTTGAGGTTTCACTTTGTGAATATGACATCCTAAAATTAAAAGGTGAGAACAAAAAATACACCAATTATTAACAAAATAGGAATAAAAAATATCAATATGAAAAACTTTAAAAATAAGACCAGTAGCTTAATGTTTTACAAGATTACACATAATTTCAATCAAATAATCTCTTTATTACAATCACAAAAAAACATGACTTTTATTAACCTAAATAATCACTTCCATCTACCACACAACTAAATATCATTTGTTATTATCGCCATCTCCTTGCCCTCCATTCATTATACATGCTATTTGATGTCATACTGTCTCTAAACAAACTCCATTCATATGTGAAGTCTACAAATTTTATTGTAACTTCATAATCCTCTTTCTCTTCATCTTCAAGATTTTCACATTTTTTTCTCAAATAGATCATGTGACATCTCCCTTCTTATATACTTGCGTAGCAAGAAACAAGTAATAATTATTTGGTTTTGAGCCTTAATGGGATAGAATACTGGACTTCTAAGAATTACCCATCGATTATTTAGCATACCAAAACATCTCTCAATCACATTCCTATCGTGTGAGTGCTTCATGTTAAAAACTTCACGTGGGTTGCAAGGTTGTGAACCATCTCTTCATTCACTCAAATGATAACTTTGACCATGATATGAAGCAAAAAAGACATTGGAATTTGCATATCCAATATCCATAAGATAATAATGCCCTATATATTAAAGATATTTTACACTTAATTTCATATTTCAAGACTTTAAAAAAATTGATCAATTCACATATTACTTACCAAGTTGGATTTTAAATCCATTCTTTTACATATAGCTTCACGTAAGACTCTACTATCAGTTATTAAACCCTCTTAACCCGGTATAACATAAATAAATTGCATATCTGGAGATCAAATCCCTAAAACATTTGTAGTAACCTCATCCTTTCGTTTTTGATACCTAGGCTTATCAACTAAAGGAAATCTTACCCTAATATGAGTACCATCAAGTGTTCCTAAGAAATCCTTGTACCAATAAGTAAAGTAAAATATGAAGTTATTAAAAATATTACATGATAATAAGAAAAAAATATCAATAAAAAAAATTAAAAATTATATCTACCTTAAAACATTTCCACCTATCATTGTCACAATTGTCAAGGATAGGCTTAGATTTTTTTCAATAACTCCTTACGAAACCGTATGATAGAATGCAAGACATTGTTGAAATACTTACTAACTGTTTCTCCAAATCTTCTAAATTGATCATTTATAACTCTATCTTTCAAATGTTGTGCAATTACATGAAGAAACATGGCTACTTACTCATCTACTAACAAATGCTTTGATTGTTTTAACCCCCCTATAGTTTCAAGCATTACACACAAATTGATAAAAGCACTCTTACTCATCCTAAGTTGATTAATACTAATAATGTCACTCTCATAGCACAATCTATGCACAATTTTCCTATTTGAAAAAAATCAAGCTCATACAATTGTCTCCTTAAAGATATTGTCATATTTTTATCCACTATCATTTCAAAAAAGAATTTTATAATAGACATTATATGAATCAGGTATACAACAATAGCATCCAGCACTTCGACATTCAAGCTATGTTCATCTATTTTACCTTAAATTGCAAACAAAAACAATATATAATAAATAGATAACTTCAATAAAAATAATATATAAGAAAGACTCGTATGTAATCCATGAGAAAACATAAACAATCGATTTTTTTAGGCATGTTTTGAAACATTTTATGCGCTTGTTTAAAAATATGTTTTCTTAGGCATGTTTTGAAATTTTTATATTAGTTTGGTTCCAAAGAAAATTTTATATCCAACGTCCATAAATTTTATATCAATTTGGTCTCGTAACCCTTATATTTTTCTCTGATATTGTTCAATATCAATTTGGTTTGGAAAATTTTATATCAGGTTGGACTTGCATCCACAAATTTTATATCAGTTTGTTCAATAAAATTTCATACCCTGCATCCATAAATTACCAGTTGTGAAGGAGATAGGTAGTGAATAGATTCATAACAAAGAATAGATTTAGATGCGACAACCATGCAAAAAATGACCCACTACTACAATAAGGACCTTTTAAGTTTGTTATTAACCGACTTAAAGGAGGTTTTAAGTCGATTAGGTGAACCAACTTAAAACGAGGGGACTTGAAATTTAAATTCGGTTCAAACCGTGAACTGACTTTAAATTTTATATTTTTTAACATATTTTGCTCATTTTCTGCTATTCTCATTATATGTTTTCAATCACATAATAGCAACAAAAAAAAAACAAAATATGTTTAAAAGAGTTTTTAAATACTACAAATAATTGAAAAAATAAATATTAATTAATTACTTGAGAATTACATTTATTACAAAAACAATAATTTATAGACAATACATACATACATACATACATACATACATACATAACTTAAATTACAAAGAAAGTGATGATACATTTTTTGTCATAATTTTTGTGATATTCCCACTTTATTTCAGGGAGAGGAAGCTTAGTTTGTTGCTTAGAATCACTAGCAATGTTCCATTCATAATGACTAGGGAACTCTCCAATGAGATGAGATAGAATTTGGGCAAAAAAATAAGTCCATACAAAAATTCATTCCCCTAAATATCCATCAAACATCCATCAAACAAGCCCAAACTTCAAAGACACGAGAATAGAGAAATTAAAACATTAAAAAAATTACCATAGTGTTGTCCTATTCTATTCAATATCATCAAAAAAATTTCCTAATTCTTCTTGTTATGTTATAATTTGAAGCATGTATTTTGTCCATTCTTCTCGTTAATCATCAAAAATTTGCATATCATAGTCAAATTTGTTCCAACCAAAAAACTATATGTATTTAAATTCAAAATAAGAATGTAATATCACGATTTCACAAAACATAACTTATATGTTAAAAAAGTATATTAGTAAAAGATATTATCACATCTTTAATTGAAATGTTGATATTTGAGCTGATTTCGCTCATAAATTTTATGACAAAGTAACCACACATGATTCCATAATTTTGTTATGGAACCTACAAAAAATAAGTGTACATGGTTTTTCATATTCGAACATCTTTATTATTCAATAGTAAAATTTATTAAGTTATTAATGTTCGCTTGTACATATCATAACTTTGTCCCATGTAAACTTATGTGATTTTTTAAGGAAAATGCCTCTACTTTTGTTCCACAGTTTCCATGGCCTATAAAAGTTTAAATATTACAAAGAATAAAAGAATAAAAATAGCTAGCTATAACTCTTATATTTCAACAACTGCTTTTTGTCTTTACTCAATTCTATGGAAGCTGAGTCACAGTACCAAACATAATTTCCATAGAGATCAAGGATTATCAACATCTAATGATCTTGGCCTTGTTCAAACTTTAGTGGCCAAGGGGTTATTAGCTTCTGATTTCTATGAAGTATTAGGCTTTATCACATAATTGTTTAGCTCTAATGCTAACATCATGTTCTTGATATTGATTGACAAATGATAAATCATAGAACATTGTTAAATGTGATATATGATAAGCTTGAAGTCGATAATAACATACTACATATAAAAGAAATATATATAAATAATTAGATAATATAAATATAATTATATGTTCTACATAAATGAAAGTTATTTATTAATTGAGGACTCACCTTGTCCATACTTTAATTATACTTAAATCGATCATTTGAAATTCAAACAGTTGCTATATGCTCTTGATTGATATATATGTTTGCCCAATGTCTATGCCAGAAATTTCTCTAGGAAGTGGCACAGTCCATCCATCATTTATACTAGTCTTGCTCACAACAATAGTCATCAAAGAGCCAAGATTTCGGGTGAAGTTTAAAGCATATTAATAACTATACTTTTTCTATAGCTTCTTCTTGAATGACTTAGTGTGCGATGATTGTTCACTAAACATAGATTTGACATGAGATACTTGCTTTATATCTCTTAAATGTGCCGTACTTACTAATCTGGTATAATAGATTAAAGAAGAGGTATTATATATGTTAGGAACAATAAAAGAATCATAATATAATAGAAGTAGTAAAAAAAGTTTTATCTTAAGTAACAAAAATAATACCATATCAAAATTGATCACAACTTGATACAATGGCCAAGCCACATATTGTCCAACAACTTCCTAGACTGTGGTAGCATCAGAAGATACATGTAGTGAACAATGATGGAGCAATAATTGATCAATTACTATTCGCCAATAATTTGGCAAATATTGATTATGAATCATTCGATCATCGCTTAATTGTTGTACCGTTCCAATAGCAACATAGTCCGTAGATGATGGATGTTTCAACAAACATTTCATATTATGTAAAAAATTTAAGCATTATATATAATAAATAAAATATATAATAAAAAATAAAAACAATATACTATCTACATGAGCTTTAAATCTTATTGCAAATGATTCATCAAATGGAGGAGGACTCCCATGTGGGGTAGTTATTGGAAGGATATTCTCATCAAAACATTCATCATTTAATGGATGGTAAGAATGCACATATTGCATTGGAAATATTGAACCACTACCTAATTGAATTTGTATTCTTGGCATAAATGGAGGACCAATAGGATGACTATATCCCATAGAGGATATAGGTTGGGTGCCATGAGATTGCATGGGTGGCATGACTGGAATGGATGGTTCCATGCTTGACATGTGTTGTGATTGATATTGGTTTAAAGTGTAAATCTTACTTAACACTAAGGCCTTAAAAAAGTTCAATTCTGCTTCAATTTTACAGCACTTTTCCTTACTGATCATCTGAGGCCTTTGTTTTGGAATATTAAAAAAACTTCATATAACCATCTTATTGGCTTCCTCCCCTAACACGATTAGGATGCTATGATCTAAATGCATGATATATCGCCTTTTTCCCTAACTGTTCAATTATTTCACCTCTGGCTATTTGTTCTTGAATAGCTCTCTACAAATAATAAAGTAAAAAAAATATTGTACATTATTACATCAATATGCAAAAATCATAAGGACTTTGTATCAAGTTAAATTACTAACCAACTTATTGATTTGTTCTTCTCCTCGTTTAATCATTGTTCTTGACTTCTTTATTTTAGGGGGTCTTTGTTTCTATATACAATTTAGACCAGGTAATTAGTCTACCCAATTCAGCTTCCTACATAAATTAAATAAATTTATTAACCATGACATCAACTTAAATTTGAGGAAAGTAAATATAAAAATAATTATCAATAACAACTTAATAATACCATATTTTGTCTAACTTCAGGATTTAATGACCTCTCAATACATTTGTAAGAATATTTTGCATTTGTATATTATGATGTTCTTCTCTAATGATATGAAATTCATCCGTACGTCTATAATCCATGAAGTCTTTTCATACTTGGAGTTCAATCCAGCGATGTTCTTCAGGGATTTTGTATAGTTCTTGTTCATTAAGTGGTTTTAAGTATGAAAACACATAATTTCTGGCCAATTTGGAAGTTTTGTATTCTTTCCATGCCTTATTTGCAATCTTGTAACAATTTTTCATCCAATTATCAGGAACTTTAAAACAATTCTGTAAAAAAACATTTTAGATAAGATATAATACAAAAAAGATATAATATACGTAATTAATTATAAAACAAAAGAGACTTACATAAATGGTTTTCCATATCTAATACTTTTTAGCATCTTCAACCTTAGTCCAATCAATTATATTGATTGGTATACTTGACTTCACAAGTCTACCAATAGAAGATTTCAATTGTTGGCCATTTTCTCCTAATGGATTACTAGTTGCATTGAATTGAACGGGTAATCTATCATCTGAATTAAGTGGAGCATCAGGTATATTAGCCCAACCCCTTCTTTTCAAATGACTCAATGGATCATTTGGATCTATAATCTCTGGCACCCTTGGATACATGAAATATCTACAAACAATGATGAAATAGAAATTAATTGACAATTTTAAGTCCAAACATATAAACAAGAGTTATTAGAATAATATAGAACATACATTATGTTTAATTAGGTTGTTGATCACACACACACACACATATATATTCCTTCACAATCACTTCGAGCCCATGATGAAGAATCATCATCATCAACTAGATCATCACATACATTAGGCAATTTGTTTGAGAAATGACTAATGTTGGATAATGTATCAAGCATGTTATCATCTTCTAAAACATCACAATGGTAGAATTCTTTTTGTGGAGGCGTTAACACAACATACCATCTTGTGTCAATTTGATTGCTCACATAAAATACTTGTTTAGTATGAAGTACTAACGTGAAAGAATCATCAGTGTGACTTATCTTGGATATGTTTACAAGGGTAAATCTAAACTCATCTATTTTATATCCAACATTGATAACATATTCAACCCAATCACATAAGAATACTATTTCATGGAAGACCTTATAATCGAGTTCCCAAATCTCTTGAATTATATCATAATATGTTCTATCAGAAAATACATGATTACCATCTTTTGAACTGGAAAATTTCCTAGTTTGTGCAACCATCTTCACACCATTATTTTGATTTACTTAGACTTTGTCCCTTGCTTGAGTCATAAACCTTGAACCATTAATTGTGAAACTAGAATATGATTTGACATCAAATTTTGGACCATATGCAAGCCATTCTAAAGTTCCTGTTATTTTATGATTGGGTTTGTTGAGTTCAACTCGAATCTATGTATATAAAAACATGAAATATGTTTAAAACTAAGTTTTAAAACATTATATAGAAGAACTGATAAATTCTTGTATGTGATACTTACATGGTTGTGAAACCAATTAATATTTTTAAATTCTTGCTTATGTTCATCATACAACCATTTTTCTCCTTCTTTTTTATAACGAGGATTGAACTTCAGTAAGTTTAAATGCATTCTATAATGTTATTCAAGATATATCAATTAGGTATCACTAATAGTTAAATAAATAATAATTTTATTTTAAATGAAAAGGTTGAACTTGTTATCACTTACTCTATGTACACTTATGCCTCATTATTATTTACCAAAATGATTCGGTGTGCTTTTTTCTATCGAGTGTGATCAATAAATAATTTATTACTTTCACCAAGCATAGGGTTACCTACTTAGATCATGTGACATTCTAAGAACAACTTATACGTAGGATTCCCAATTTTAGTGTAACCACTAAAGTATTCAGAACAAAACTCAATAGCCTCTTCAACAATGTAAAGTTCCACCACGCATCCTTTAGGACGATTTATATTATTTACATATCTTTTAAGGAATTGCATGTATCTCTCAAAAGGATACATCCACCTTAAGTAAGTAGGACCACACAATTGAACCTCTCAAACTAAATGAACACACAAGTGAATCATTATATCGAAAAAAATAATAAGGAAAATATTTTTCAAGTAGACACAAATTCTCCACAATATTTTTCTGTAAAGAGTTTAACTCACCAATTGATATAGATTTCTTGCATATTGTGTTGAAGAATGAACAAAGACAAATTATTGATAATAAAATATGTTACTAGTATTGGTGGATCTCATTATTTTGTTGTTTTTATTGATGATTATTCTCGTTATAGTTGGATCTTTCCTATGAAATCTCGACAAGAACCAGGGCAATCCATCAATGAATACTATGATCATCTTCGCTTCTTCAGGTCTGCTTGTTTCGTTCTTCTTCAGTCTCATGAGCACAATAAACTTGAGCCTAGATCTAGACTTTGTTGTTTTCTTGGTTATGGTGAAACTCAAAAAGGGTATCGGTGCTATGATCCTATCTCTCATTGTCTTCGTGTTTCTTGTAATGTTGTCTTTTGGGAACACCGCTTATTTGTTGAACTCTCTCGCTTTTGTTCTTCCCTAACTAACTCTTCTATTTTAGAAATCTTTCCATATGAGTCTCTTATTCCTTCTACAGATACTCTTGATCCATCTTTAGACTTCTCTATTCAATCTTCAGATATTTTTTATGATTCTCCTAAATAAGTTATAGATGAACAGGTTGATGATGAGCTACCCCAATTTGAGCCTAGGTCCCTTGATCTTGCTCCGCCTGAAGATCCTCCATAAGACATTCCACCTCACCACTCAACCCAGGTAAGATCCATTCCTACACATTTACTTGACTATCATTGTTACATTGCCTTTGCTACACTCTATGAACCTCACACCTATCATGAGGCATCTACTGACCCTTTATGGTAGATTGCAATGAAAGAGAAAATTGATGCACACTACTACAAAAATAGGCATTAAAGTCGGTTTAGCGAACCGACTTTAAATTGAGTGACTTTAACTGTAAAGTCGGTTCACCACGTGAACCGACTTTACACATACATTTTATAAATTTTTTTATTTTTATTCTCATTTTTCGTATTATTCAATAAATATAGCATAAAAAACTAAAATATAAATAATAATACAAATAATTAAAATTTTAAATATAGTTAATTATTTGATAATTAAATTTATTACAAAAACAAATAATGTATATACAATACATATAGTTAACTTAAATTACAAATAAAATAATACTGTCAAAGTGTAATTGGATAAGAGTAAGCTTGGTTGGCTTAGAATTACCAGCATTATGACAAGAAAACTAGACAAAAAACAGCTGATCCATATAACAATTCATATTCCCCTACATATATGAGCACGTAAACATCCATCAAACAAATAGTCTAAACTTCAGAGACATACGAATGAAGAAATTAAATTATTATAAATATTACGATAAAAAAGAGATTACCACAGCGACATCCGAGTGATATAACCCTTCGACGAACTCATATTAGCACTTTATTAATCATTTGTCTATAAATATGAAGTTATCTGAAATCTCTGCTAGTATTTTTTAATGTTATAATGAACTCTAAATATGAAATCAAGTGTAACTCCAATTTCTTACTTGGCTTGTGTGAGTTTTGGTGCCCTTAAACATATGGAACACATTCATGGGAACCAAAACTCATACAAACCAAGAAAAAAATCGGAGTTACGTACACCTGATTTCATATTTAGAGCTCATTATAGCATTAAAAATACTAGCAGAGATTTCAGATAACTTCATATTTATAAACAAATGATTAATAAAGTGTTAATATGAGTTCGTAAGAAAAGTATGAAAGAGAGATGAGATGTAGTTTGGGCCAAAAATAGGTCCATAAAATAATGCATTCCCCTAAATACATGAGCATATAATCATTCATCAAACAAGTGACTTCAGACACAAGAATAGATAGAGAAATTAAATCATTAAAAAATTTACTGTTATGTTGTCATATGCTATTCAAGATCATGAGAATCTTCTCCTGACTCTTCTTGTGATGATATAATTTGAACCATGTGTTCTACCCATTCCTCTCGTAAATCATCAAAAATTTACTGGTCGTAGCCCGTCTTGTTCCAACCAAAGAACTATATGTATTTAAAATCAAAATAAGAATGCAATTTTATTTATTTACAAAAAATAACTCAAACATGTTAAAAACTTTTATGTATATGGGTAAAAGATATTACCACATCATCAATTGGAATTTTGATATTTGTGATGATTTCGCTCATAAACTTCATGACATAATAACCACACATGACTCCATTATTTTGTTGTGGAAACTACAAAAAACAAGTGTACATGATTTTTCATATTCGAACATCTTTATTATTCAATTTTAAAATTAATAAAATTATTAATATTGGCTTGTACATACCATAACTTTTGTCCATATAAGCTTATGAGATTTTTTAAGGGCAATGCCCTTAAACTTGTTCCACAACTTCCATGCCCTATCAAGGTTTAAAACGGTTAGTTTTTATTAAGTATTACAAAAAATAATAGAAGAAACTAATATGTAGCTATAACTCTTACATTTCAACAACTTCTTTTGTATCTTTACTCAGTTCTATGGAAGCTGAGTCACAGTACCAAGCATGATTATTGAAAAAATCAATGATTACCAACATTCAATGATCTTGGCCTTGTTCAAACCTTAATGGCCAAGGGATTATCAACTTTTGATTTCTGTTAAGCGTTAATGCCCTATCACATAATTGTTTAGCTCGGATGCTAACATTCTTCTCTTGATATTGATTGACATATGAAGAATCATAGAACATTGTTAAATGTGATGAGTGATTATGTTGAAGTTGATAATAGCACGCCCTAAATAAAAGATATATATATATATATATAATTAGATAATATAAATATAATTATATATTTTCTACATAAATGAAAGAAAAATAAATAGATTGAGGACTCACCTTGTCCACACTTGAATTATACTTAAATCCATCATTTGATATTCAAATAGTTGTAATATACACTCGATCGATATATAAGTTTGGCCGAGGTCTACACTAGAAATTTCTATAGGAAGTGGCACAGTCCATCCATCATTTATGCTAGATGCCCTCCCAACAATAGTCATCAAAGTGCCAAGATTTCTGCTGAAGTTTAAAGCATAATTATGATTATACTTTTTCCAAGGCTTCTTCTTGAATGACTTGGTGAACGATGATTGGCCACTAGACATAGATTTAGCACAAGATACTTGCTTTGTATCTCTTAAATGTGTCGTATTTAAGAGTTTTGGTGTAATAGACTAAAAAAGTATTATATATGTATTTTAGTAACAATATAAGATATAATAAAATAATAGTAGTAAACAAGTGTTATCTTTTAAGTTAAAAAATAGTACCGTGTCAAAATTTAGAACAACTTAAATCGATGGCCAAGCCACATACTGTCCAATCGCCTCTTGGACTGTGGTAGCATCAGAAGGCACAAGTAGTGGACAATCATGAAACAATGATTGATCAATTACTATTCGCCAATGATTAGGCAAATATTGATTATGAATCATCTGATCATCGCTCAATTGTTGTACCATTCCAATAGCAACAAAGTCCGTTGACGAAGGATGTTTCAACAAACATTTCATATTCTGTAAAAATATTAAGTGTTATATATAAAAAATAAAACATATAATAAGAATTTAAAAATAATAGATTATATACACCAAAAATTAAAATCTTACCACATATGATTCATCAAATAGAAGAGGACTCCCATGTGGGGTAGCTATTGGATGTACATTCTCACCAAAACGTTCATCGTGGTTTGATTTATGGTAAGAATGTGCAGATTGCATTGGAGAAAATGAATCACTACTTGATTGCATATGCATTCCTGGCATATAGTGAGGACCAATAGGATAGCTATATCCCATACTGGATGTAGTTTGAGCATAATGAGATTGCGTGGGTGGAATGCCTGGCATGGATGGTGGCTTGCCTGTCATGGATGGTGGCATGCTTAGCATGGATTGTGGCATGCCTGGCATGGATGGTTGCATGCTTGGCCAATATGGCGTGCTCTCGCTATAGAATGATGCCATGGCTGACATTTGTTGTGATTGATGTTCTTTTAGAATGGCAATCTCACTTAACACTGAGGACTTAAAGAAGTTGAATTCTTCTTCAATTTTAGTGTACTTCTCCTTACTTACCGTCTGAGGCTTTTGTTTTGGAATGTTAAAATATTTCATAGAACCATTGATGAGTGCTCAAAAAGCACTAAAATAACCATGATTTTATGCACATTAATTGATTAATATATATATATATTTATATGTTTTATCATATATTTATATATATTTGTCTTTTTCGGAATCACGGGTATTTTTATTGTTTTTCAGGTATTTTGGCTTAAAAACATAACTTAAAGACTCAAAGAGGAATACTGGAAGCAATACATCACAAATATATTAATAAATAAATGGGGAAAGGTCAACAAATATGGAAAAATTGGACAAAATGGGTCAAAAAGGTCAAAAATGTCAAAAAGGAGAAAATCGTGCCGCCGCGCCACCCAGTCACGGCGCCCGCTTCACGGCCGCGCGCGAAGACGCCAGACGCACGCGCCACACACGCTGCGGCCGATCCCGCGCCAAGCCGCGCGCTTGCCGGATCCGCGCGCCATTACGTTCACGCCGCACGTGCGCCAGCCACCTCCGCTGCGCCGACGCTCGTTTCGCCCCATTTTTCACGTGCAGCTGCCCCCATGACGTCATGCTGACGTCATCAATGACCTCAGCATTTGCACTCCACGTTTTTACATTTTTTTAACATTTTTTCACTCACTTTTTCTCTCCATCCTCACCTATAAATACCACTCTTCCCTTCACTTCTAAACACACC
This sequence comes from Hippophae gyantsensis, assembly GCA_030763125.1. NCBI lineage: Eukaryota > Viridiplantae > Streptophyta > Magnoliopsida > Rosales > Elaeagnaceae > Hippophae > Hippophae gyantsensis. The sequence goes on along the minus strand of CM061038.1, from coordinate 8,967,265 downwards.
TCAAAACACATTCTCTTTTCTCTTTCTTTCTCTCTTTTCTTAGATTTTGTATTTTTCTTAGTTTTTCTTAGTTTTTAGCTTTCTTTAGTTAATTTCTCTTAGTTTTAGAGTTCTTCCCTTTTTGGGAAGAACTAGTTATGTTTTTGTAATTTATTAGCTTTTCGATTCAATAAATGGGAGTGCAAATTCCGCTTGGAGGTTTTCCACCAACGGGAATAACATCGAAGTTCTGTAAGGATTTTATTTTCTTTATAGTTATTTTTTATGCTTTATTCTTACATGTTATATTTAATTTGTCTGTGATTAAATTTAACTCTACTGGTTGTTTATAAACATGATGTAATAATAACGTTGTTATGCTTGCGAAATATTAAATAGGTAAAAATCTCTAAAATGAATTGATTTTATTTTTATTCAATATTTTATATTAAGAATGTTAGAGAGAAATATATTATTTTTCATTACAAACTTAAATCTGAAAATTAGATTTTAAGGTTTAGTTATCCGGTCTGATTTAGAGTAGTGCTCTTTTATTTGTTAGTACAATCGCCCGGTAGTTAGAGTGAAGCTCTATTTCAAAAGTTTTTATAAGAATTATTATCTGAAAATGTATTGACAACATGTTTTCAGTAGTGGTTTTAAAACTTGAAAGTTAGTAGTCGTATAACTAAATTATTAGGTTTAATTTGGACACCTTTATTAAAGTTTAAATCGTCTAACCACCAAAGGTGGCATTTAAATGGTTTATTTTCAATCTCTTAGAAAAAGGAATTAATTTAATTAACCAAATTAGTTATCAACCCCACCCATAGGTGTTAATTGATTTGTTTAGTTAACAAAGAATATCTAACCCCACCAAAGGTGGTATTCATATAAAAAAGAGAGAATCAATAAATATCAATTCATATCTTTAATAACCTAAATAATATGAGCAAGCATAATTAACTTAATTATTATATCCATAAATACTCCACCATTATAAATGATAAAATTTGCATAAATGTTTATTGAATCTATGTTTATTTTTATGTAAGTAGATTAAAAACACAAAACCCCAAAATATCGTGACAGGATGTTTAGGATTTAATTTCGTTTTTAAAAGTTTGAATAATAAATTAAAAACCACATACAAATAGATAAATAGATAAAACCAAAGTAACGGGCAGGATCGGCGATGTCGGTTCTGCCCCAATCAACCATCATATTGGCTACCTCCCCTAACACGACCAGGATGCTCACGTCCGAATGCATGATATAAAGCATCTCTCCTAGGCTCTTCGATTATTTCACCCCTGGATATTTTTTCTTGAATAGCTCTCTACAAATAATAAAACACACAAACATATCATTCATTATTACATCAATTATTAAAAATCATTAAGACTTTTTATCAACCAAAATTACTAACCAACTTATTTAATTATTCTTCTCCTCGCTTAGTCATCGGTCTTGAATTCTTTATTTTAGGAGTCTTTGTTTCTATGTACAATTCAGTTAGGGTAATAGGTCTACCCAATTCAGCTTCCTACATAAATTATGAAAAATTTATTAACAATGACATGAAATTAAATTGAGGAAAATAAATATAAAAATATTTATAAATTAAGACAAATTAATAATACCATTCTATATCTAACTTCAGGATTTGAAGACCTCCCAGTACGGTTAGGAAGAATGTTATGCATTTGTACATTCTGATGTTCTTCCCTAATAATTTGAAATTCATCTGAACGTCTATAATCCACAAAGTCTTTCCAAACTTGACGTGTAATCCAGGGGTGTCCTTCAGGGATTTTGTAGAGCTCAAACTCATCAAGTGGTTCCAAATATGGAAACACATAATTTCTTGCCAATCTGGAAGTCTTGTATTCCTTCCACGCCTTATTTGCAATCTTATAACACTTAAGTTTCCAACTGTTATCGACTTTGTAACGATTCAGTAAAAACACAGTACAAAAGATTAGATATAATACACACCTAATATAATATATATATTAATTATAATATATAAGAGACTTACACAAATGGTTATCCATATTTTGAACTTTTTTGGTTCGTCAACCTGAGACGAATCATTTATATTGATTGGTATACTGGACTTCGCAAGTCGACCAATAGAGGATTTCAATTGTTGACCATTTCCCCCTATTGGATTGCCAGTAGCATCAAATAGAACAAGTATTCTATCATTTGGGTTAAGTAGAGCATCAGGTATATTCGCCCAACCCCTTCTTTTCAAATACCCCAATGGATCATTTGGATCTACAAGCTCGGTTATCCGAAGATCCATGAAATATCTACAAACAATGAAGAAATATAAATTAATTGATAATTTTAGGAACATACATATATATAAGAGTTATTATAACAATATAGAACATATGTTATGTTTAATTAGGTTGTTGATCATATACATATATTCCTTCACAATCACTTCGAGACCATGACGAAGAATCATCATCATCAATTAAATCATCACATACATTAGGCAATTTATTTGAGAAATTACTAATATTGGTTAATGTATCAAGCATAGAGTCATCATCTTCTACAGCATCACAATGATAAAACTCTTTTTGTGGAGGCGTTAACACAACAGACTATCTTGGATCAATTTGATCGCTCACGTAAAATACTTGTTTTGCATGAAGTAATAACGTGAAAGGATCATCAGTGTGACTTATCTTGGATAAATTTACAAGGGTAAATCCAAAATCATCTATTTTATATCCAACATTGATAACATATTTGACTCAATCACACAAGAAAACTATTTCATGGAAGACCTCATAATCCAATTCCCAAATCTCTTGTATTATACCATAATATGTTCTATCAGAAAGTACAGGAATAACATATTTTGAACAGGCAAATTGCATAGTTTGTGCAACCATCTTCACACCACTATTTTGATTTACTCGGACTTTGTGCCTAGCTTGAGTCATAAACCTCGATCCATTTATTGTGAAACTATAAAATGATTTGACATCGAATTTTGGCCCATGTGCAAGCCATTGTAAACTTTCTGATATTTTATGATTGGGTTTCTTGAGTTCATCTCGAATATATGTATACAAAAACACAAAATATGTTTAGAGAAAAGTTTTAAAACGTTGAATAGATCTAGGAAGATACATGCATGGATTTTTGTTTGTGACACTTACATGGTTGCGAAACCAATTAATAAGCTCTCGCTTATGTTCATCATACAACCATTTTTCTCCTCCTTTTTTTTATAACGAGGATCGATCTTCAATAAGTTTAAATGCATCATGTAATGCTATTAAATATATATGAAGTTATATATCATCATTAATAGTTAAATAAAAAATGATTTTTGCAATCATGAAACAATGAACATCACTTACTCTATGTACGGTTGTGCCTCATTATTATTTACCAAAATGATTCGGTGTGCTTTTTCCCATTGAGTGCGATCAATAAATAATTTCTTACTTCCACCAAGCATAGGGTTACCTACTTGGATCATGTGATGTTCTAAGAACAACTTGTGCGTAGGATTCCCAATTTTAGTACAACCACTAAAGTATTCAGAACAAAACTCAATGACCTCTTCAGCAATGTAGCATTCCACCTCAATTTCTATTATTTACATATCCTTTAAGAACTTGCATATCTCTCTCAAAAGGATACATCCACCTTAAGTAAGTAGGACCACACAATTGAACCTCTCGAACTAAATGAACACACAACTGAATCATTATATCGAAGAAAGGAGGAAAATATTTTTCAATTAGACACAAACTCTTTACAACATCTTTCTGTAAAGAATTTAACTCGCCAATTGATATAGATTTCTTGCATATTGTATTGAAGAATGAACAAAGCCGAATAATTGATAATCGAACATGTTTTGGAAGAATTGATCTAATAGCAACTGGTAATAACTATTGCATTAAGATATGATAGTTATGTGATTTCAATCCATACAGTCTCTTATCGGTGATAGACACAAAATTTCTTAAGTTGGATGAGTAACCATCAAGAACTTTCACACCCTCCAAACATTTACAAAACACATTCTTCTCTTTTGTTGACATTGTATATGATGCTGGTGATAAGTATGTTCGATTCTTATCATTTTCCATCCTTGGTTCCAATTCAAGTCGTATGCCTAGTTTCTTTAAATCCAATCTTGCTTTAATTCCATCCTTTATTTTTCCAGGTATATTAAGTAAAGTACCAATCAAGCTCTCACATACATTCTTCTCAATGTGCATGACATCTAAGATGTGACGAATGTGTAGGTCTTTGAAATAAGGTAATCCTAAAATATTGATTTTTTTTCCAACAACCATGGTAAGTCGGTTCAAACTCTTTTTCATTTTCACCCATTTCATTAGTTGACCTCTTTCGTTAACCTAACTTAGTGAGTTTTTTTTTCATCTTTCCATATCATTTGAATGTCATACCATTCAATTGCCTTAATATCTCAATACCTTGCAAAGGTCAAGTTGCATGATCATGATCTTCTTCACCATCGAACGATTTCTTTTGGTATCTAAACTTGTGTCCAGATGGCAAAAATCTTCTATGTCTTTTAAAGACATCTTTCATTCGTGAACAAGATAAGTTGCAGAAGTTCCATTACTACATATAGGGCATCCCTTGTAACCTTTTGTTGCATGTCCTGATAAGTTTCCATAGGCAAGAAAATCATTAATTGTCCATAAAAGGACCCCCTTCAAGTTAAAGTGTTATTCTTATGTGCATCGTAAACATTTACACCATCATTCCACAACATCTTTAAACCATCTATTAGAGGCTGCAAATATACATCAATATCAACACCAGGTTGTTTCAGTCCTGAGATCAATAATGTTAACATCATGAATTTTCTTTTCATACACAACCAGGGAGGAAGGTTGTATGTTACCATAATTACTAACCAATAGCTATATCTACTACTGAGGGAACTATGTGGATTAATTCCATCAGTAGCAATGGCAAGACGAAGATTGCGGGGATTAGATGAAAATTGAGGAGATAAATTATTTACTACTTTCCAATTTGGAGAATCATAAGGATGACGTAGCACCCTATCATCAGATCAATTATCTCAATGCCAAGTCAACATCTTTGATGTATCTTTACTATTGAACAACCTTTGAAAGCGAGGAATCGGAGGAAAGTACCAAAGAACCTTTGCAGGCACGCCTTTCTTATGTGTTGTACTCTCATTTGTACCATGCTTCCATCTCGATTCTTTACACATAGGACAATCATGTAATGTCTCATATTCTTTTCTATAAAGAATGCAATGATTTGGACAAGCGTGAATCTTATGATATTCCATGCCAAATGACTAAGAGATTTCTTCACTTCATACATTGAAGATGACAATTCAATACCCTCAAGAAACATATTGACTAGTAGATTTAGTAATTCTGTGAATCCCTTGTCAGAAAAACCATGTTTTGCCTTCACATTGTACAAATGAACCAATCCCGACATTTTAGTGTATTTTTTGCATTTTGAATACAACGGTTTTTCGGCATCTTCTATAAGTTTTTTAAAGGTTTCGGGATCATCCTCACGTAATTCATCTTCAACACCATGAAACATATTTTCTGTCTATACATTATGATAAGATGTATGTAATTCACTCACATTCTTATTTATCTTTTCCCCATGAGTATTATCAATATTTTCTCCATGATAATACCAACATTTATAGCTCAAAAGAATACCATTACGGATAAGGTGATACTTAACCTCGTCAAATTCATGAAATCGCTCATTTTTACATTTAACACATGGGCATCGAATCATACTAGTTCCAGTATTACTATTTCTACAAGCAAATTCCATGAAACTTTCAACTCCAGAAATATAGTCTTGCTTAATTCTACACTTTGACATCCAAGATTTGTCAATTTTCTATTAATGACATTAATTAAACATATTATTTAATTATGTATCCAATGAATATATTTCAAGTATTATTATATATAAATTTCCTAATTATTAGAATATATATCAAAACATACATAATACAAAACAGTTATCATTTTAATCATTTTACAAAACCATTTCTATACAAATTAAAAAATAAGCAGCATGCTAGCATGAATATATAAAAACCAATCACTTTGATTGATTCTAATTTCTAAACATGTTACTATATCATAATTAAAAAGTAATATTAATTATACGTATATAACATTCTATAGAAGTAAGGACTACTATAGTAACATATCATAAATAACATATATAAATAAAAATAATAATACTACTTAGTTTTTAGTTATTATTTTATTTTTATTAATATATATATATATATATATTATTTAAATTATTGAGTTTATAAATATATATTTATAACTTTTTTAAGAGTCAATATATAGCACATATAACTCTTATACCAATATAATTTCTTAAAATTTAAAAAAACATATTATTTTTCCTCTATTCACTACTTAATAAAAATATAATTATTTATATATAAATAAATTTATCCACGCACAATAAATATATATAATCCATCAAACCCACAACATTTCAGATATTATTTCCACATAAAATAAGTCAAACATAATAACAAGCAAAATAAAAAACATACCTAAATCAAAAATTTATACAAAAAATAAAACAAACTGAATAATAAGCTGTAAAATTATACTTAATAAAATATAATTATTTATATATAAATAGATTTATTCACGCACAGTAAATATATATAATCCATCAGACCCACAACATTTCAAATATTATTTCTACATAAAATAAGTCAGACATAATAACAAGCAAAATCAAAAACATACTTAAATCAAAAATTTATACAAAAAATAAAAAAAACTGAATAATAAGCTGTAAAATTAATAGAAATACTTACAAGAATGTTATGAAGTGACTAAATGGAGGAAAGAAGAAGAAAATGGTGTTTTGTATGAAAAAATGGGTATAAAAAATTTGAGTATTTCGCTCAAAAAATAGTAGATCTGAAAGATAATGAGAAGAGAAATATAACCCACAAAATGACGTTGCAAATGGTGGTCGGAAATTGAGAAAGAAGGTGGGTGTGAGTTCGGTTTTGGGAGAAAATGGAGAAGAGAAATGAAGAAATTGGGTTTCTGCATAAAAAATGAGCCGAACGGATATATTAGGTGGCTAGCGTCGTTTGACGGGGCGAACCGACGCTACCCACATGGCTAGCGTCGGTTAACGGGGCAAACCGATGCTACACACACGGATAGAGTTGGTTCACCACGTCAACCGATGCTATCCATCCAATTTAAAATTTTTTTTATCAATTATTATTTTATTTAAACTATGCATATACGTACTATAGAAAAAGAAAAAAATAATAACTTTAGAATAATATTTAATTAAATATATTGTAGGTACATATATAAATTTAAATATCCAAACAAATAAACAAAATTATATAATTTTTAAAACTAATTGTCTAAAAAAAAGGAAAAAATATACTATTTATATCTAACTTAAATTCTAAAGAGTCAAATAAAATAATAATTAATTTTAATTGTATTTACTTCATCCATTTTTTAATTTAAAAAAAAGACGTAGCATCGATTTACGTGACAAACCGACGCTATCCATGTTGGACGTAGCGTCGGTTGATGTGGAGAACCAACTCTATCCACGTGGGTAGCATCGGTTCTCCATGTCAACTGACGCTACGTCCAACGTGGATAACGTCGATTCTACACCGAACCGACTTTAAATTCATTATAAGTCAGTTTTTGGAAAAAATCGACTTTACACAGTGACTTAAATACCCTTTTTTGTAGTAGTGGCATTAACCAAAAACCATACTTGGGATCTGGTTACTCTCCCTCCTAGTCAGTCTGTGGTTGGTTGTAAGTGGATCTATAAGATCAAGACTCGTTCTGATGGGTCCATCGAGCACTACAAGGCTCGTCTTGTTGCAAAAGGTTTTACACAAGAGTATGAGATTGATTATGAAGAGACTTTTGCTCTAGTTGCCTGTATCTTTTTTGTTTGTGCCCTCTTAGTTGTTATCGGTGCTAGTAAATGGGACCTTTTTCATATGGATGTTAAAAATGCCTTCCTTAATGGGGATCTTCATGAAGAAGTCTATATGCAACCTCATCCTGGTCTTTCTATTAAAACAAATAAGGTTTGTCACCTTCGATGTGCACTTTATGGCCTTAAACAAGCTCCACGAGCATGGTTTGCCAAGTTTAGCTCCACCATATTTCGCTTGGGTTACACTGCCATTCCTTATGATTTAGCCTTATTTCTTCGTTGCAATGATAAAGGCACCATTTTGCTTCTCCTATATGTGGATGATATGATCATAACTAATGATGACCTCAGTGGCATTCAAGAACTCAAGGATTTTCTTAGTTAGCAGTTTGAGATGAAAGACCTTGGACATCTCAGCTATTTCTTAGGTCTTGAAATCACTCTTTCCACATATCATCTTTATATTACTCAAGCCAAGTATGCATCTAACCTTTTATCTCAAGCTGGACTCACTAATAGCAAGACTGTTGACACTCTAGTTGAACTTAATACACATTTGACACCCTCAGGGGGGAAACCATTGTCTAATCCCTCTCTTTACAGATGATTGGTTGGCAGCCTGGTTTATCTCACAGTTACTCGTCCAAACATTTCTTATGATGTTCATCAGGTGAGCTAGTATCTGTCTGCTCCACGATCGACTCACTATGCTACTGCTCTGTGCATTCTACGATACTTGAAGGGCACTCTCTTCCATGGCCTTTTCTACTCAACTCATTCTCCTTTTGTACTCTGTGCATTTTCTTATACTAATTGGGCAGGAGATCCCACTGATCGCAGGTCCACTACATGTTATTGCTTTCTCCTTGGTTCTTCTTTGATTTCTTGGTGAAGTAAGAAACAAACTTTCGTGGCCAACTCTAATATTGAAGTAGAATATCGTGCTCTTGCTGATATCACATCTGAGCTTATTTGGCTCCGATAGCTTCTTAAGGATTTGGGTGTGTCCACATCTTCTGCTACTCCCCTTTATTATGACAATTAAAGTGCCATTCATATTGCTCACAATGATGTCTTCCATGAATGGACTAAACACATCGAGATTGATTGTCATTTTATTCATTCTCATCTTTTCCATGGTGCTCTCAAGCTTTTCCTTATCTCTTCCAATGATCAACTTGCAGATATATTCACCAAAGCACTTCCTAAGGGACGTACTTGTAATTTGGTTGACAATTTCAAGCTAGTCTCACATCCACCTTGAGTTTGAGGGGGGCTGTTAATGTATATATGTTAATGTAATGTATACATGTTATGGGCTTTAAGCACATCTAGTTTACTTGTGCCTCCTATATAAAGGTTCCATGTATATTCCTTAAGCTACAAAATACAATACAATTATTAAGTATTTCTAACAGGTTCCTCAATCCTCGTTCTAAGTAGAATCTGATGATATTGTTTCCAGTCATAATTGACAATTTTATAATACAATAATTGCACGATATACTCAGTTGTGCACGAAAGGAAGCTCAAGAAGCTCCCATATGCTTCTATCAAAGCTCCAATTGTAACAAGATAGAGAAGCCGACAAAGCTTCTTAATGTATTCTTTCAAAGCTTCAATGAGACAAGAATAATAAAGCTCATGAAGCTTTTCAATTCATCAAACAAAGCCTTCTAAATGCACCAAAATAAGCTTATCCTGCACAAAGTAAGAAGATTTGTAAGCCAACTAGAGCATCCATCGTACTCTAATTACACTAAGATAGATATTTACGAAGCCCTTAGTGGTTGCATTAGAGCTCAAATTTCTCAAAGACAGAAGCTCATGCAACGTTTTAGGGCCCGTAAAATCTTAAATCATAAATGAAGAAGCTCCTCAACACATTCTTTGAAGCTCTAATTGCACAAAGATGATGGCCACACAATAAACTTGAGAGTGTCCATCGACCCTCAAGTTGAAGCACAGTAAAATTCAAGAACTCCTCTGCAGTTCTACGAAGCTAATGGAAGCTCCCTATATCCTCAAAGAGCTATTAGAAAATTCCAAGTATCTGATGGAATTAAGCTCTATATATCCTCGAAGATAGATCTCTAATGACTCAATTTAAATCAAGAGAGAATCACCATCACGTTTGACCTTGATAAAAGCTGAGATGAAGCTCCTATAGCTATCTAAGACCTCATCCTTATCAAGAACAACTTCAACATACCACAAGTACCTACAAAGTGTAGGTCCCGCTCACATGTAAGAAAAAGAAAATAAAAATGTTAGTTCCAATCACATTTAACAAAATAAAAATATTAGGTGCAATCACATTTGAAAAATGCATTAAATATTTTTGTGGCTAAAATTTGGCTAGCTATATGACCAATTTCTAGCCACATAAGGGTAGACAATTTTGCCTATAAATAGGAAATATTTTTTTTTCCTTAGAGAGACATACCAACACACCAAAAGAAGAGAAGCAAAGCAAATCCAAAGCCAAAAGAACAATTTCCTTTGAAGAAAAATAGTGTTGTGTGTATAAGAGAGTGAAAGAGAATATTTTAGAAAAATATTGGGATATTTTTCTAAAAGAGGAGTGACAAAATAGTGAGTTTGTGAAACACTATTTTTAGGTTTAACTCAATTTGTTGTATTGCCTCTTACTTTGTACCCATTAATTTTATTAGTGAAAGAAATATTTTTTAGAGTTTGTTCCTTAGACTTTGCCCAAATTAAAGGGTGAATCACGTTCAATTACTAGTGTCATTATTTTACTCTATTGAATTTATTTTATTTGTATTCGTTGTGCCCAACAACTGGTATCAGAGTTGCTTTAGTAAAAATTCTTAGTATACTCTGTGGTTGCAACATAAACTGATCTGTCACATCAGAAAAGATATTATTAGGTCTATGGCGTATTTATTTATAGAAAAAGAAACACAACAAGAAAAAAAATGTCAAGTTAGAAGGTAGGTATTGAGAAATTTTATGGAAATAATAATTTATCTTTATGGCATAGAAGGATGAATGATATTCTCATTCAACAGAAGATCCATAAGGCGTTGCTAGGGAAATAAAAGAACACAACAATCGCCACCGAGGAACAGTGGAGAAGATAGATGAGATTGCAGCCAATACAATCCGTCTAAATCTCTCAGACAGTGTCTTGAAAAATATTAAATTAAAAAATTACAAGGTTGTAAAAAAATATGGGAGACTCTAGAAAATATATACATGTAAAAAAACCTTGCCAATAAATTTTATTTGTGGAAGGAGCTATATCAGATGAGGAGGGAAGATAATGTGAGCATGATGCAATACGTTAGTGATTTCAACAGCAAATTTCTTACTTAGCAAGATTCAATGGGAGTTTCGACGATAAAGATAAAGTTGTGATGTTATTGGCATCACTACCCTCATCATATAATCATCTCACAACAACTCTAACTTATGCGAAGGACAAGATGGAGTTTGAAGTTGTTGTAAAAGCCATGTTATCATATGAGAAACAAAACAGGGAGAGATTCAGAAGCACAAGCCCTTGTCACAGAGTCTAGAGGAAGGAGACAATACAGAGAACAAAAACCTAGAGGCAAGAGTAGAGGCAAATAAAAAAATTGAAAATATTGAATGCCATCACTGTAAGAGGAAGGGTTACATCAAGAAATTTTGCCGGGTGTTTAAGAAGGAACAAGAAGCAAACAAAGGCAAAGTAGTGAAGAAAGACGACGGTAGTGATGATGAGAAAACAAATACCATAGATGTGTTCAATATCATTTATGATAAAGATTTTGTCAATCTTACATCACACGAGACAAATTGGGCGATTAATAGTGGTGCTACAATTCACATTACATCGCGTAGAGAATTTTTCTCATCATACACACCTAGAAGTTTTGGTGTTGTTAGAATGGGAAATGAAGGCATGTCAAAGGTTATTGGTAGATGAGATGTTTGCTTGGAAACATAGAATGGAACTAGACTATTTTTAAAGGATGTCAAACATATTGCAGATATGCACCTAAATTTGATCTCTGTACACAAACTTTCAAATGAAGGAAACTTACAAAAGGCTCCTCAGTAGTGGCTAGAGATGAGAAGCATACAATTCTGTATATAATGTAAGCAAATCTCTATACCGACATAGTAAATTCCATGGAGAAAGATAGTGCAACTGAATTATGGCATAGGAGACTCAGCCACATGGGTGAAAAAGGTATGACAAGTCTAGCCAAGAAGAAGATACTACCTGGAGTGGATGAAGTACATTTGGATAAATGTGTTAATTTTCTAGTAGGAAAGCGAAATAGAGTTTCTTTCAAGAGTTCCCTTCCTTCCAGAATGAATAATATTTTAGATTTGATTCATTCAGATTTGTGTGGACCAATGCCAAAGTCACTTGGTGGTGCTCAATACTTTGTTACTTTCATTGATGATCATCCAAGGAGACGTGGGTATATCTTCTGAAGACAAAGGATCATGTGCTAGATGTCTTCAAAGAATTTCATGCCTCAGTTGAGAGACAGACTAGGAAAAATTTAAAGTGCATTTGGACATACAATGGTGAAGAATACACATGAATTTTTCATGTTTATTGCAAAAAGCATGTTATTCAACATCATATGAGACCTCTAAAGACATCGTAGTTGAATTGCTTAGCTGAGAGGATGAACATAACTTTAATGGAGAGAGTCAGATGTCTACTATCACATGCAAAGTTTCTTAAAACTTTCTAGGGTGAAGCTATACTCACAGTTGCACATGTGTTGAATCTTTCACCCTGTACTCCTCTCAAGATGGATGTTTTAGATAAAGTGTGGTCAAGAAAGGATGTTTATTATGATCATTTATCAGTTTTTGGCTGCAAATTATTTATTCATATCCCCAAGGATGAGAAATCCAAACTTGATGCCAAAACAAGACAATTATTTTTATTGGCTATGGTCAAGATCAATTTGGCTAATATTTTATAATCCGGTTGCAAAGAGACTTGTCAGGAGCTGTGATGTTGTATTTGTCAAAGATGAGACCATTGAAGATACCGTTAAAATGAAAAAGGATGTTTCTCCTGTTCTACTGAGAAGAAGTGATAGATTGAGATGACCTTCTACCACATATCTTCTAGATGAGTATGTAAATTTTACTAATGGAGAGAACCAGAGAATTATGAAGAAGCCATGGATGATGAATAAAAAAAAGGATTGAAGCCATGCAAACTGAGATGAAATCCTTGCATGAGAGCAAAAATTTTGAGCTAATGAAGCTGCTTAAAGGGAAGAATGCTTTGAAAAATAAATGGGTGTTTAGGGTGAAGCATGAAGGACATAGTTCTAGTCCATGATACAAAGTCAACTGGTTGTTAAGGGATTCAACCTAAGAAAAGGAGTTAACTTTGACAAGATTTTCTCACTAGTTGTGAAAATGACATCAATCCATACTGTGCTGGGGTTAGCAGCAAGTCTTAACCTGGAGGTTGAGAAAATGGATGTCAAAACTACCTTCCTACATGGTGACTTGGAAGAAGAGATATACATGGAGTAGCCAGAGGGTTTCAAGCAAAATGGAAATTACAAATTGAAGAAAAGCCTCTACGTCTTAAAATAAGAATCGAGACAATGGTACAAGAAGTTTGTGTTTGTTATGTGGGAGTAAGGCTACAAAAAGACTACTTCAAACTATTGTGTTTTTGTGTAGAAATTCTCTCATGATGATTTTATTATTCTTTTGCTCTCTGTGGATGATATGTTGATTATTGGTTGGAATATTTCTAGAATCAATAACTTGAAAAACCAGTTGAGTAAGTCTTTTTCCATGAAAGACTTGGGGCTTACAAAGCATATTTTTAGCATGAGTATTATTAGAGATAGAGACACCAAGAAATTATGGTTTTCGTAGGAGAAGTACATTGAGAAAGTACTTTAGAGATTTCATATGGACAAGGCTAAAGTGATTAGTTGTCCTCTTGCTAATAAATTTAAGCTAAGTTCTAAGTAGAACCCTTCTATAGACAAATAGAAGGAAGATATAGAAAAGGTTTCATATGATTTAGCAGTTGGAAGTCTGATGTATGCCATGGTTTGTACACGGCCATATATGGCCCATGCAGTTGAAATTGTGAGTAGATTCCTTTCAAATCCTGGAACAGAACATTAGCCTGTAGTGAAATGGATTTTTAGGTATCTTTGAGGTTCTTCCAAAATATGCTTATGTTTTGGAAATGAAAAACTTGTGTTAGTTGGATACACAGATGCAGATGTAGCTGGCGATATGGATTCTAGAAAATCCACTTCAGGTTACTTGATTACATTTATAGGGAGAGCTATGTCATGGCAGTTAAAGTTACAAAAATTCCATCCACTACAGGAGTAGAGTTTATAGTAGCAACAGAAGCATGTAAAGAGTTTTTATGGATGAAAAACTTCTTGAAAGAACTTGGTTTACAACAAGACAATTACTAGTTATTTTGTGATAGTAAGAGTGCTATCCACCTTGGAAAGAATACCTCTTTTTATTTTAGATCAAAACATATTGATGTGAGATATCAATGGATTAAGGATGTGATAGAGAAGAAGCTATTATAGCTTGAGAAGATACATAGAGAGGAAAATGGATCAGACATGTTGATAAAAATTCTTCCAAGACAGAATTTTGAATACTGTCGTTTAGCTGCTGGATTGGTAGAACCCTCCATGTAGTTAGGAGGGGGAGATTTGTAGGTCTCGTCCATATGGACGAGAAAGAAAATAAAAATGTTAGGTGCAATCACATTTGATAAAATAAAAATATTAGATGCAACCACATTTGGCAAATGCATCAAACATTTTCATGAATAAAACTTGGCTAGCTACGTGGCCAATTTATAGCCACATAAGGGTAGGCAATTTTGCTTATAAATAGGCAATTTTTTTTTGCCTTAGAGAGACATGCCAACACACCAAAATAAGATAATCAAAGCCAAAGGAACAATTTCTTTTGAAGAAAAATAGTGTTGTGTGCGTAAGAGAGTGTGAGAGAATATTTTAGAAAAATATTGGAATATTTTTCTAAAGGAGAGTGACAAAATATTGAGTTTGTGAAACACTTGTGTGACACTATTTTTAGGTTTATCTCAATTTGTTGTATTGCCTCTCACTTTGTACCTATTAATTTTATTAGTGAAAAAAATATTTTTCAGAGTTTGTCCCATGGACTTAGCTCAAATTAAAGGGTGATCCATGTTAAATTGTCAATGTCATTATTTTACTATTAAATTTATTTTATTTGTACCCGCTGTGCCCAACACAAAGACCTATAAGGGTTTAAAAGGATAGATAACTCTTATATGCTCAAGGATAGAGCCCAATATATCCAAAACCCAAAATATCCTCCATCATATTGTGTATCTCAAGATAAGAGCTCATACAACTCTTTAGTACTACCTCTAAGTTTATGCAACTTTTGGAAGTTAGGTGTTCAATTGTCAACCCATGCTTTTGACTCTCACTTGATAGCTTTGAAATTGTATGATCCTCCCATTAACGATAATGTATGGAGTTTATTTTGTTGTTATGCTTCTACACGTGATCAACTTAAAGATGAGTTTTGGTCTTTTCTAGTTCCTCTTATAAATGAATCTAATGGTAATTAGATTTGCATGGGTGATCTTAATGAAGTATTGAACCTATATAAGAAAATAGGTGATAACCTTATCGTTCAATGGCCGAATAGACTTAAGAAGTTCATGGATATTGAATGCTATTTTCTACTTCTTATTTTATAATCACAAAAACCAAAATGAGATTTTTTTTCACTCTTTGAGGGCATAGGTAATTGTTAGAGAATTATCATGGAATTATGAGTGAGGAATGTCTATTGTTGTCGAATTTTAGAATTGTTGAATAACCTTTTTACATTCAATATCTTTGCACCAAGTTGATATGAATCTAAAAGACCTATAGAGCATTGCATTTTGAGCATTAAAGTCCAATAAAATAGGAGCATGATTTGAAAACATGAAAATATAACCAGATATTGATTTGCATGAATCAACACAGCCAATGAATCCCACATCAGAGTATTCAATCACCTCTAGATCATCGGTTTATCTATACATGAGCATGTAATTCTTTTTCCCTTGAAGGCACCTCATCACCTTCTTTACAACTCTCCAATGGTCAACACCTAGGTTACTCTGATATCTCCTTAGAATCCCAAAAACAAATGCAATGTTAGGTCTGGTACAGACCTAAGCATACATCAAGCTTCTAAAAACTGAAGCATATGGAATAGTTTTCATATGTTCCTGCTCGAACTCATTTTTAGGGCATTGGTTTAAGTTGAATCTTTCACCCTTCATAATGGGTGCCATACTTGGTAAACAATCCTTCATCCGAAATCTCTCTAAAACTTTATTGATATAGGTCTCTTGAGACAAACCCAAAATTTCTCAAGATCTATCCTTATGGATCTTAAAACTAATAACATAATATTCTTCACCCATATTCTTCATATCAAAGTTCTTCGAGAGGAATTGTTTCACTTCATATAGCAAACCCTTATCATTGGTTGCAAGCAAAATATCATCCATATATAGTACCCTAAAAAAATATTGTTCCCATTGACCTTCTAGTATATATATTGATCTATGACGTTCTCTTCAAAATAAAATGAAGTGATGACATCAAAGAATTTCAAATACCATTGACGTGAAGCTTGTTTTAATCCATATATGGATTTATTAAGCTTACAGACTAAGTACTCATCATCACTAGAGGAGAATCCTTCTTATTGTTTCATATAAACCTCTTCCCCTAGGTCACCATTAAGGAAAGCCATTTTCACATCCATTTGATGCAAATCCAAATAAAAAATGGGCAACCAATTCCATGATCACACGAAGTGAATCTTTCTTAGATACAAAAGAGAATGTCTTTGAGTAGTCTATTCCCTCCCTTTGAGTGAATCCATTGGAAACAAGTCTTGCCTTATGTCTCTCAATGTTGCCTTGTGAATCTTTCTTTGCCTTGAAGACCCATTTACATCCAATGGCTTTTACACCATTAGGCAACTTGACGAGCTCATAGACTCGGTTAGATGTCATAGAATCCATCTCTTCTTTCATGGAATTGTACCATAAGTTCAAAACCTTAGAACTCATAGCTTGTGAAAATGCCTCAAGATCATTTTTGGCTCTAACATTGTAGTCACACTCCTGTAGATACACAATATAGTCACTAGGAATCGTCAATTTTCTTACTTTAGTAGATCTTCTTGGTGTTGCATCAACATTCTCCTGAAGAGTAGGATCATGTTGTTCAGCTGGTTGTTCAACAACTTTAGGAATTTTTGAACTTCAATATCTACTTGATTAGGATCAAAAACTTGTGGTACTTTTAGGATTGGTTCTTCAACAAGAGTTTGTACTTAAGGCACATTGTTAACAACAACGATTGGTCCATTACTTGAAGTAGCACATTGAGAATCTGAATGATCTTTCTCAAGACCAATGCCCTAGGATCGATCACTCCCACTAATCAAGTCATTCCTAAGAAATTTTGCATTTATTGATTCCATAAACCTAGTGCTATGAGATGGACAATAAAACCTATATCCCTTAGACCTTTTGGTATATCCAAAAAATACTCACTTATGGTCCTTGGGTCCAACTTCTTTTCTTGTGGATTATAGACTCTTACTTCAAACAAACAACCCCAAACACATACATGTCGCAAACTTGGTTGCCAACCTTTGAATAACTCAAAAGGTATCTTTGGGATACATTTGGTTGGAACTCAATTCAATATGTACGCAGCCATTTTAAGAGCTTCAGTCTACAAGGACTCAGGAAGTTTGGTGCTAGCAAGCATGCTTCGCACCATGTCCAATAATGTTCAGTTTCTCCTTTCAGCTACTCCATTCTGGTTCAGATATCCAAGAAAACTATATTTGGAAACAATCCCAGAAACCTCACAAATGGACCACTTGCTTGTCCACTCTCAGTATATCTACTATAGTACTCTCCACCTCTATCAGATCTCAAGATCTTAATTTATTTGTCGCATTATTTCTCTACTTTAGCTTTAAACACCTTAAAAGCATCTAGTGCTTCATTCTTACTATTAAGTAAGTAGAGATACATATATCGTGAGTAATCATCTATGAAAGAGACGAATTACTTATCACGATATGCATCCATGTGTGGACTACAAATGTCTATATGTATGATTTCCAATAACCTAGAGCTTCTTTCGCCACCCTTCATTGGCTTGTTAGTCTGCTTGCCCTTAATGCAATCTATACAAATCTTAAAGTCACTAAAATCTAGATTACTAAGTACCCCATCATTTACCAATCTTTTAATTCTCTCAATAGAGATATATCCCAATCTCTTATGCCATAACATAGAAGACTCTTCGTTCACAACACATCGTTTAGTAACAATATTTTCATAAACGTGCATAGTTATATGGTTGTCATCATTTTGAAAATTAAGGAGAAAGAGACCATCAGAAAAAGTACCATATCCAATAACATCATATTTATAAAATAAATTAAACCTAGAGTCTAAAAAAGTTAAAGAATAACCATTTGATACAAGTTTATATACTAAAATCAAATTCTTAGAAAAATTGGGAATATAAAATGTCTTTTCAAATTTAAAATGAAACAACTACTTAAAACCAATCTGCACATGCCAATAGCCTCCATATATGAGGGCATCTTATTTTTTGAATAGACGCTACGCTAACTTCCTACTGGTTTTTACAGGTCTCACAAGTTCTACAATGAATTGGTAATATGGAATGTATAACTAGAATCAATCCACAATGTGTTATGATTAACATCAGTCATATTGGATTCATAACAAATAAATGAAAGTTGAATACCTTTCTTATCAAGCCACTTTATAAACTTGGAGCATTGTTTCTTAACGTGCCTGATAAGAGTCAAATTATTGCATTTTTGTTATGATTTAAATGTTTATATTTGTGTAAAAATTGTGTTTATTTGATTATTTAATCCAAAAATGTCATTTCACGGGTATTTCATGTTTAAAGTGCAATTTTAGGTAAAATCATGATTTTGGAGAAGTTTGGGACAAATTTCAATGATCGGGATTGAGTGAAAATAAAAAGAAAACAAAATTTCAAAATTTGGAAATCCCGCTGCCGGCGAGATGATTCTCGCCGCTGGCGAAAAGCTTACAGAGAGCACGATGAAAATCTTCCCGAGAGCACAGATTTTGGCAGATGCAAATCTTGCTGCCGGGGAGACACCTTTAGCCGTCGGCCAAATTCATCTCGCAGCCTGCGAGAATCAGAGGAACCAAAATTTTAATTTTTCCAAAAATCTCGCCGCAGCGAGAATAATGTTGCCACCAACGAGTTTCATCCGAAAACACATTTTTTATGTTGTTTTGTTCCAAAATTGCCCCCAAAACCCTAGATCTATATATACCATAAGATGGAGAAAGAGGCCATGGCAGAGAGGAGGAGATCTGAGACATCTTTGGAGGAGAGAAGACAATTTTGGAGAGAAAGTTTGGAGAAGCTTGAAGGATTATCACCATTGTTGCTACCAAGTGTTCATCTTCAAGAGTTTTTCATCTCTTCTCCTTAGCCTTCATTTTCTGCATTTTATTCAGATTTGTTATTCATGGATTCAATTGAGATAATGTTTGTTCTTATTTTCATTATAAACTAATTCATTTTTGCTAAGGCTATGATGTAGTTGAATCAAGAAAATCTAATTTCTTTTGTTATTGTTATATGAGTTCATTGTTTTCAAGTTGAGTATTAATTTCCATGCTTAATGCTTTTAAATTTCTGGCCAAGATTTAGATGATTTGTTGCATTATATTGATACCGAGAGGAGATGTGTAATGAATGCTTCTTGTGATAAATACCGTATGTTGAATGCGAGTGTGAGAACTAATGCATGATGTATGTGGTTATTCTAGAAATTCCATAAATCGTAATGTGTTTGTTTGTGATTAAATCTTCATAGAAATATAGTTGGTTTTCATAGATAAGTGTTTCTAATATAACTCGAGAGAGAGTATTAGGTAAATTTGGGTTTTTCAACCATCACTTTTAGCTTTGATTCTCATATAACATGACTTGAAATCAGATTGAATTGATTTAGTGAAATCAAATGCCTTAGCATTTTTAATCATTTGTGAACAACATTCAATTGTGTTATTGCGTTTATTTTTAAGTTAATTTTCTTCTTAAACAATTTTAACAATTGGGTTTTCAAATAAAATTAGGATTAGTCAATTTCGGTACTTAGTAACGTCATTCCTTGTGGGTTCGATATCCGTACTTTTGTACACTTTATTACTTGAACGATTCGTACACTTGCGAAAATACGCATTAAGTTTTTGGCACCGTTTCCGGGGAATGGTTTGATTTTATTAATATCGATACTACCTAATCTTAGTTTTAATTTGAAGTTAATTTGCTTTATCATTGTTTCATTTTTAATTTTGTTTTAAATTGAGCTTGTTGAGTTGTGTTAATTGTTTGTTCATTTAGAGTTGTTGCTGCTCGTTTGCATTATTTATTTTTAGTCATTTCTTGCAATTTTTCAGTTTGTTTATTTTGCTCTTTTATTTTATTTATCATAAAAAAGGGTAACTTTGTGTTGTTTTTGTGCTATTTGATTTTTTGGTTGTAGGATTTTTGTATGAGACATATAAGAAGCCTTAACCTTCTTCCATTTGATCCGTAGATTGATAGAACATATAGGCGTCTAAACTGAGAGAGAAGGCGTTCAACCTCAGCTTCTAATAGACAATCAGCCATGGATCCACCATTTGTTGAGGGAGGTGGAAATCGTAGAGCTTTGAGGGATTATGTTGCGCCTAATGTTTTCTAGAACTACTTCGGGTATAAGATGGCCAACTGTTCAAGCCAATAAATTTGAGATAAAACCATCCTTTATCCAAATGGTTCAATCAAATCAGTTTGGGGGAATGTCAAAGGATGATCCAAATGCACATATTGCTTACTTTCTAGAGGTGTGTGATCTTTACAAGATAAATGGTGTGTCTGAAGATGCTGTAAGATTGAAGGTTTTTCCTTTTTCACTTTGGGATAAAGCCAAGGAGTGGCTAAAATCATTACCATTGGGATCAATTACAACATGGAATGAGTTGGTTCAGAAATTCTTGTCCAAGTTCTTTCCTCCTGCTAAGACGACAAAATTGAGGAATGAAATCACATCTTTTACACAGTATGACCAAGAATCATTGTATGAAGCTTGGGAAAGATTCAAAGAAATGTTGAGGAAATGCCTACATCATGGTATACCAATTTGGCTGCAAGTCTCTATATTTTATAATGGGTTGGTTTCAAACTATCGGGCAATGATTGATGCTACAACTGGAGGGTCTTTAATGGGAAAAACACTGGAGGATGCTCATGAGTTGTTAGAGATTATGGTAGAAAACAACAATCAGTGGCATTCAGAGTGGGTAACTACAAAAAGACCAGCAACAGTGCATGAAATTGATTCAGTGAATGCTTTGTCGGCTCAAGTTGCTGCTCTTTCAAGAAAGATGGATTCTTTGTCATCCAAGTTCGAATCCAAACCAACTGCACAATGTGATTTATGTGGTGGAAATCATGCTAGTATCGAGTGCCAAGTTGGAAATCCATTTGCTTCACCAAATGCTGAGCAAGCAAATTATGTTTCAAATTTCCAAAAACCTCAACATAACCCATATTCGAACACCTACAATCCAAGTTGGAGAAATCATCCAAATTTTTCATGGGGAAATAACCAAGAGGGATTCAAACCATCACCATCTTCCTACCAACCCCAAGAGAAGAAACAAACAGATTTGGAAGGAATTTTGGGAAAGTTCATTGAGGAGTCAAGAACATATTTCAGAAATCAAGAGGCAAGCAATAGGGACATCAAAAACCAACTGGGGTAGCTTTCAAAGTAGATTGCAGAAAGGTCTCAAGGATCGTTGCCTAGTGACACAATAAATCCCAAAGAGCATGCAAAGGCTATCACATTGAGAAGCGGTAGAGAACTTGAGAATCAGAGGAAATTGGAGAAAAAGATGGAAGAATCTAAAGAAAAGCCATCAACATCCCAAGATGTTCAACCTTCCCCAAATGCGAAATATGAGCCTCCTATCCCATATCCTCAAAGATTGAATAAGAAAAGGCTTGATAATCAATTTGATAAATTTCTGGATATTTTTAAGAAGTTGCATATTAACATTCCTTTTGCAGAGATGTTGGAACAAATGCCCAAGTATGCAAAATTCATGAAAGAAATTCTATCAAAGAAGAGGAAGCTGGGAGATTATGAAATTATCATGCTAAATGAGGAATGCAGTGTAGTTCTTCAAAGAAAATTGCCATAGAAATTGAAAGACCCAGGGAGTTTTACGATACCTTGTACTATAGGAAGTTGCAATTTTGATAAAGTTCTATGTGATTTAGGAGCAAGCATTAATTTGATGCCACTTTCTGTTTTCAGGAAACTAGGCTTGGGAGAAGTGAAGCCCACTTCAATCTCTCTATAATTAGCAGATCGATCGGTGAAATATCCTCGATGGGTAATTGAGGATGTTTTAATTAAAGTTGACAAATTTATTTTCCCTGCAGATTTTGTGGTGCTTGACATGGAGGAAGATAGAGAGGTACCGTTGATATTGGGGAGACCGTTCCTTGCAACTGGAAGAACATTGATTGATGTTCAGCAAGGAAAGCTCATTCTACGGGTGCAAGATGAACAAGTTACTTTTGATGTTTTTGAAGCAATGAAATTTCCAAGTGAGGTACATTCTTGTTTTCAAATTAACACTCTTGACAAGATAATCTCAAAAACTTTTGAGGAGAGAACTCCATTGCTACCACTAGAAGCTTGCCTTGTGAAATCTGCAACAATTGAGGAGGAAGATGAAGGAGTGAGACAATGTTCTAAATTACTGGCAGCACTTGATGAATATTTGTTCAGTGATGAAACATTCAAGGAGTTGGGAACAAATGAAACTCCAACCTCAGTGGTAAAGAAGGAAGCCAACAAGATTGAGCTAAAGCCACTGCCATCCCATCTAAGGTATGCCTATCTTGAAGACTCTAAATCCTTTCCTGTTATTATTAACAATTCTTTGAATGATGAAAAGGAAAACAAGCTATTAAGAGTTCTTCGGACTCACAAAGTGGTAATTGGATGGACAATGGCAGACATCAAAGGGATTAGCAACTCTGTTTGTATGCATAAAATCTTGATGAATGAGGATTACAAGCCCACAATTTAGCCACAAAGGTGCTTAAACCCAACAATGCAAAAAGTAGTCAAGTATGAGGTGATTAAGCTTTTGGATGCTGGGGTAATTTATCCAATTTCATATAGTGCTTGGGTAAGCCCAATTCATTGTGTACCAAAGAAAGGAGGAATCACAGTTGTAGAAAATGAAAACAATGAGCTTATTCCAACAAGGACAATGACTGGGTGGAGAGTGTGTATTGATTATCGAAAGTTGAACGATGCCACCCGAAAAGATCATTTTCCTTTGCCATTTATTGATCAAATGTTGGAAAGATTGGCTGGACATGCTTATTATTGTTTCCTTGATGGATATTCGGGGTACAACCAAATTTCAATTGCACCAGAGGATCAAGATAAGACAACATTTACATGTCCTTATGGTACTTTTGCATACAGAAAGATGCCATTCGGTTTATGTAATGCACCTGCAACTTTCCAAAGATGCATGATAGCGATTTTCTCTGATATGGTCGAAAAGTTTATTGAGGTTTTTATGGATGATTTTTCTATTTTTGGCCATTCTTTTGATAATTGCTTGCATAATCTCTCTTTAGTCTCGTAGAGTTGTAAAGACACAAATTTAGTGCTAAATTGGGAGAAATGTCACTTCATGGTTCAAGAAGGAATTGTTCTTGGCCATCGGATTTCAGCAAAGGGAATAGAAGTAGACCGTGCAAAGGTGGAAGTGATCAAAAAATTACCACTTCCAACAACTGTAAAAGCTGTTAGAAGTTTCTTGGGACATGCTGGGTTTTATAGAAGTTTTATTAAAGATTTTTCAAAAATAACAAAACCTCTTTGCAGTTTGTTAGTTAAAAATGCATAGTTTGATTTTTCTTATGATTGTTTGCAGGCTTTTAACCTTTTGAAGGAGAAGCTCACTTCGACCCCTATAATTTGTGCATCAAATTGGAGTCTTCCATTTGAGGTAATGTGTGATGCCAGTGACTATGCTATAGGTGCTTTTTTGGGCCAAAGGAAGAATAAGTTGCTGCATGTGATTTATTATGCAAGCAGGACATTGACAGATGCATAACTTAATTATGCAACAACTGAGAAAGAGCTTTTGGCAGTAGGGTTTGCATTTGATAAGTTTAGATCTTATTTAATTGGGTCTAAAATCATTGTTTATACTGATCATTTTGCTCTTAAGTATTTTCTAGCCAAGAAAGATACCAAACCGCGATTACTAAGATGGATTCTTCTCTTGCAAGAATTTGACTTAGAAATCTGGGACAAAAAAGGGACCAAAAATTTAGTTGCTGACCATTTGTCCAGGTTGGAGGAAGATTACCTTGAGGTTGAAGGACAAATTAATGAAACATTTCCTAATGAGCAATTGCTTGCTATCCGAACGGCTCCATGGTTTGCTGATTATGCAAATTATTTGGTCAAGAAAAGTTTACCTCTTGACTTGTCTTATCAACAAAGAAGGAAATTCTTTTCTGATTTGAAACAATATTTTTGGGATGAACCTTACTTGTATAAACATTGTGCAGATTAAATTATTAGAAGATGTGTGCCGGAGGAAGAAATGGAAAGCATTCTTCGTCATTACCATTCGAAGGAAATTGGAGGACATTTTGGTGGATCAAAAACAGCAGCAAAAATTTTGCAATCCGAATTCTACTGGTCTTCATTGTTTAAATATGCTTTCAAGTTTGTTTCAATGTGTGATGATTGCCAAAGGAGCGAAAATATTTCACGGAGACATGAAATGCCCTTAAATAATATTTTGATTATTGATTTATTTAATGTTTGGGGTATTGATTTTATGGGGCCTTTTCCTTCATCTCATTCTAATAAATACATTCTTATTGGTGTAGATTATGTATCTAAATGGGTGGAAGCAGTTTCCTTGCCTACCAATGATGCTAGGGTTGTGATCAATTTTCTCAAGAAGAACATATTTTCCAGATTTGGCACACCTAGAGCAATTATAAGTGATGAAGGTAAGAATTTTTGCAATAACCAATTTGAGGCTTTGTTGCAAAAATTTGGAGTAACACACCGGATATCAACACCTTACCATCCTCAAACTAGTGGACAAGTTGAAGTGTCAAACCGAGAGTTGAAGAGGATCCTTGAAAAGACCATAAATAACTCACGCAAGGATTGGTCAAGGAAACTAGATGATGCACTTTGGGCCTATAGGACAGCTTTCAAGACACCTATCGGCCTGTCTCCATACCGATTGGTGTATGGAAAAGCTTGTCACCTTCTAGTTGAATTGGAACATCGAGCATATTGGGCAATTAAAATTCTGAATTTTGATCTTAAGGCAGCAGGTGAAAAGAGGGTGTTGCAATTGAATAAGATGGATGAAATGAGGAATGATGCTTATGAGAATGCCTGAATATACAAGGACAAGACGAAGGTTTGGCATGATAAGCACATTTTGAGGCGAAACTTTGAGGTGGGACAGAAAATGCTATTTTATAATTCTCGTCTCAGACTTTTTTCGGGAAAGCTAAAATCTCGTTGGTCAGGACCTTTTCTAGTAACCAAGGTGTTCCCTTATGGAGCAGTTGAGATCAGTCATGAAACAAAGGGAACATTCAAGGTGAATGGACAACGGTTAAAGCCATATTTTGACGGAGAATTCAGCAAGCAGAAAGATTCTCTAGAGTTACAACAACCGCAGTAAAGAATGACAGAAAGTCTAGCTAATGACTATAACTTAAAGCACTTAATGGGAGGCAACCCATCAGATTTGTTTTCTCATCTTTTATCTCATTTTATTTTAACAATTTTAAATTTTAAATTTTAGCTTAAATTTTAAGTTTTGATGAATTATTAGTTAGATTTTAAATTATGCACTTCATTTTATGATAATTTTATTTTTAATTAAATTTGCTTATTTTATTTGTCTTGCAGGTAAAAAAAAAATTCTTTCTTACATTGAGGACAATGTAAGGTTTTTGTTGGGGGTGCGGTAAACGATAAATCTTTTCTTCGCTTCATTTTTAGTAGTTTTGTTTGTGTGTTTATTTGTGTTTAATTTTGATTTTCTATTTATTTTTTCTGCATTTTGATTTAATTTCTTTTATTTGATTATTGTCTTATTTTTATTTTTTATTTTTTCTCATTTGCATTTTACTTGTTTTAATTTGCACGTTGATGATAATAGTGTGATTGTGATAACAAGTAGCTTTTAGAAGACATTAAATTTTGCTTCGGTTTAAAGAAAATTTCAAATGTTGATTTTACCTAGTTGGCGACTCTTTTGGTATGTGGTATGATTTGGTTGATTAGTCTAAATGCTTAGAGAAGTCTTATGTGCAAATTTTTCATGGACATTTTTGTGATCTCAACAAACTCTAAAACTTATTTGAAAACCTCTTGAGGCGAAATAATTTGGAATTGCACTGTTTAGGATATGATGTAGGCCATTTTTGGATTGATTGTGCCATTTTAAGTCTACCTTGTTATCCTTATATCACTAGTTACCTCTTTGAGCCTATTTAAATATATTGTTAGCCTTACTTTTCTTTCTTTTTGCCTTATATAACCTACCTTTTATTTAGCCAAAATATATATATATATAATTCCTACCTTATTTGTTAAGAGCACTTAATTTTGAACACAAACTTTTCAAGAGCAATTGGAGTAAGGATGGAATAAAAAAAAAGGCCTTCACATTCTAGTAAATAAAAGAGTGTTAGTGATGGATGTAATGAGGTGAAAGATTGAGGAAGAATTTTGTTTATCTTTGGAAAAATGGGTTATGATCGGAAGAAACAATTTGGGTTAAATGGTGTTACTCTTTTACTTAATTGGTTGTGTTTAATCTAATAAGTGCTCTTATTTGTATTTTGACACTTCCCTTTCTTTCTTAACCAAATACCTAAGCCTAACATTACAAGCCTCATAAAGTCCTATTGATCCGAAGTGGTGTATTTTCCTTCATTAGTGGAGAGGTTTGAAAAGTGAGCCTATGGAGTTTGAGATTTCACCTTTTTGTTTGTGGATGTTGTGCATAATATTATCCGAGCATTATGGATATTGGTTTGTGGTTTGATGGATGTTTAAGAGTCAATAAAAAAAGTGAAATTGGCATTTGAGATTTCTTAAAGCTTAGGTGACATTTAATTATTTTCATTGTGTTGTGTGTTATTTACAATTTTTGAGACATTTGTGCAAATTAATTGTTGTGTGATTTTATTGTTTTGAGTTAGGATAGTTATAGGTAACATGTTTGTGGGTATCATCACTGGAAACCCTCACGAGACTACAACTCGTCCTACTATTGCCGCCTAGGGGTTTAAAGGCTTATTGCATATGCTTAATGTAATTTTGTAAATAGAATAAATTTTATTTGAATTTTTCTTTTAATGTCTCTTTTGAATTTATTCATAGATCTCTTTTCTTGCTAGAGACTAGCAAGAAGCTGGTTGGGGGTTGTTGATAAGAGTCAAATTATTGCATTTTTGTTATGATTTAAATGTTGATATTTGTGTGAAAATTGTGTTTATTTGATTATTTAATCCACAAATGTCATTCACATGTATTTCGTGTTTAAAGTGCAATTTCAAGTAAAATCATGATTTTGGAGAAGTTTGGGACAAATTTCAATTATCGGGATTGAGTGAAAATAAAAAAAACAAAGTTTTAAAATTTGGAAATCCCGCCGTCGGCGAGATGATTCTCGCTGCCGGTGAAAATCTTACAGAGAGCACAGCAAAAATCTTCCCGAGAGCACGGATTTTGGCAGATGCAAATTTTGCCACTGGCAAGACACCTTTAGCCGCCAGCCAAATTCATCTCGCCGCCGGCGAGAATCAGAGGAACCAAAATTTTAATTTTTCCAGAAATCTCGCCGCGGCGAGAATAATGTCGCCCCCGGCGAGTTTCGTCCAAAAACACATTTTTTTATGTTGTTTTGTTCCAAAATTTCCCCCAAAACCCTAGATCTATATATACCATAAGATGGAGAAAGAGGCCACAGTAGAGAGGAGGAGATTTGAGACATCTTTGGAGGAGAGAAGACAATTTTGGAGAGAAAGTTTGGAGAAGCTTGAAGGATTATCACCATTGTTGCTACCAAGTGTTCATCTTCAAGAGTTTTTCATATCTTCTCCTTAGCCTTCATTTTCTGCATTTTATTCAGATTTGTTATTCATGGATTCAATTGAGATAATGTTTGTTCTTATTTCCATTATGAACTAATTCGTTTTTGCTAAGGCTATGATGTAGTTAAATCAAGAAAATCTGATTTCTTTTGTTATTGTTATATGAGTTCATTGTTTTCAAGTTGAGTATTTATTTCCATGCTTAATGCTTTTAAATTTCTGGCCAAGATTTAGATGATTTGTTGCATTATATTGAGACCGAGAGGAGATGTGTAATGAATGCTTCTTGTGATAAATACCGTATGTTGAATGCGAGTGTGAGAACTAATGCATGATATATGTGGTTATTCTAGAAATTCCATAAATCGTAATGTGCTTGTTTGTGATTAAATCTTCATAGAAATATAGTTGGTTTTCATAGATAAGTGTTTCTAATATAACTCGAGAGAGTATTAGGTAAATTTGGATTTTTCAACCATCACTTTTAGCTTTGATTCTCATATAACATGACTTGAAATCAGATTGAATTGATTTAGCGAAATCAAATGCCTTAGCGTTTTTAATCATTTGTGAACAACATTCAATTGTGTTATTGCGTTTATTTTTAAGTTAATTTGCTTCTTAAACAATTTTAACAATTGGTTTTTCAAATAAAATTAGGATTAGTCAATTTCGGTACTTAGTAACGCCATTCCTTGTGGGTTCGATATCCGTACTTTTGTACACTTTATTACTTGAACGATTCGTACACTTGCGAAAATACGCATCAGTGCCCCTTCTTCTTGCAAAAGAAGCACACAATATCCTTCTTAATGTCCTTTTGAGTAGGGATTTTTCCCTTCCTTTTGTCTTTGGCTTGATCCTTCTTATTGTTCTTTCCAGGGTTAGTAAAGTTCACATTTTCCTCCATAAACAGCCTGCCCTCTTCTTGAACACACATGATCAACAACTCATTGATAAACCATTTATCCTTATGTGTGTTATATGATATCTTAAATTAGCCATAATATTGAGGTAATGTACAAAGGATGTAGTGAACCAAGAAGGGTTTTGGCATCTCAACCTCCAATGTTTTCAATTGGGCCACAATATCCCTCATGCGCTTGATATGATCACGCACACCCCTAATATCGGTGACCCTCAAGGAATAAAACACTATGAATATGGTGCTTTCCATTACCTTGTTTGAAGTGGAAAACTGCTCAACAATAGCCTTTAGTAAGTCTTAGACCTTGTCATATTGCTCGACGACGCCCTTAATACTAGCAAATATTTTCATCTTTATGAATATAACAGAGAGACGATTAGATCGCTCCCACTTATCATAAAGAATAACTACATTTGGAGAGTTGGTTTCATTTATTGTAGGGGCTCCTTCTTCCTAATGGCATAATCTATGTCCATCCATCCCAAGTGAAGGAGAACTTTCTCCTTCCAAACCTTGCAATTGTCTTTTTTGAACTTGGGAACATCACATTTCATATCAGAGTAATTAGTAGGTTGAATTGCTACAATAAATTAAATATTCATGCTCATGTTACTAAATTTGAAGCTAACATAAAAATATAACATGTTTTACCAATGTAAAATCATGAAAAAAATATGAATCTAATAACATAAAAATTGCCTGTGAGCTAAAGTTCTAATTCAATTAGATTCATCTTAACTTTACGATAAAACTATCAAACTATGTTCCTTTTCTTAATTCTTATGGGTAAATTAGAAAATATAATTTGATCTTCTATTCTAATTAATTATACAAAATTTAATAAAACTTTTATGGGATAAAATTTATTATATTACATATAATTAATCAAAATTAATGTTTATTTTCTAAATGTGATCTATAATAAACCTTATTATATAGTTTTAATTAATTAAAGATATAGTGGTTACTCCCTAATTAACAAAAAATGGAGTTCTTTTTTATCAAAAATTTTAGAATTAGATTTCCTAGTGATTTATAGTCTTAGTTTGAATAAAAAATGTTAAAATAAAAAACATGAATTCCAAAACTTTAATGAAACGCGAACGAAGAATTGAAATTATTGGAACAACTAAAACAAAAATTTTAAGCACATAATCATTTGAATATCATTACTAAAATAATTTACGATCTTCGTACATATCAAAACTGAGTAAAAGAAAAAACCCAATTTTGTAATGTATACGATGAAATAGAGAAAAACAGAGGTATTTTCAAAATGGCTATGATACCAAATGTTAGATCATAATTTCAATCCAAAAACATTCATGAAACCATATGAATATGAATGAAAATACAACGAAAACAAAAGGAATTGAAAACTTACCTCCAACCATTGATCACACTTTACACGAAAATTTTAATGATGTTTCGATTTGATGCTTTTAAACCTCTCTCTTATCACGATGGTGCAGAGACTAAAGTTTACTGAAAATTCATTCTAAAATTAATTGAATTTAGAGAAAGTTTCGGGACCAACTATATATTTATAGGCACGTTTGAGTGCTCTGTCCATTAAAGAGCAAAACAAAACGTGCAATTGAGGGGTTGAGGGTCTAAAGAACATGGGTGAGTGATGGAAGTTGTTGGATCACATTCTAGCCAACTTCTCGATTAGTAATCGAGATTTCAGGAGAAGAAAACCAACACGAAAGACATAAAATTCTAGTAAGGAGAATTCTTACAAAATCCTTACCTACGAGGAGTCATGTTCCTTTGAGAATGCCAATACATACTATTCTATTCTAGGTCCTCCTTGTGGTACTTTCCCACAAACTATAGATCACTTATTCATTTCTCGTGGATTCATTCAACAAACTTGGAGAATTTAGAAATACACATCACAACCTATCATATCCGCCTTACCAATGTAAAGATATAACCTTTAAAGGACTCATCAACTACCAGCTCTCTTCCATTCTTGGAATTAACCAAATGGAAGTTCTAATACTAATCACACTTGCTTTTGATCAGGTTTGGGGGGCAAGAAATGATTTAATTTTCAATGATAAAATCTTACTCAACTTTGAGCTTCGCTGCTCAAA
This sequence comes from Hippophae gyantsensis, assembly GCA_030763125.1. Lineage (NCBI taxonomy): Eukaryota > Viridiplantae > Streptophyta > Magnoliopsida > Rosales > Elaeagnaceae > Hippophae > Hippophae gyantsensis. The sequence continues at coordinate 8,935,928 of CM061038.1, read as the reverse complement.
ATTCAAAACTATCTTCTCTCCCCATTTGGACAATCAAAACTTTAATTCTTTTGAAGATATTTCAAAGATGAATATTCCCTCAACTTGGCAATGTCCTTAGGTGGGTTCCTTCAAGATCAACTTTTGACATAACAATAAAAGAAGATACCAATTTGGCTGCTTTGTTAGTTCGAAATCACTTGAAATAGGTTGTCTATGCTCAAACTTTTTATTTATTTATTAACTCCACCGAGGTGGGAGAAACAAGAGCTCTCATCATTTCCATGCAAACTATTTTAGAACTCAACATCAGATCATTATAGAGTGTTTTGATAAAAAAAATTGATGTAGAGTGTTTTGATAAAAAAGAAAAGAAAAGATAGAGTATTACTCATATATTTATAATCCAAATTTAAATCACATCCTTATCATTTATCAGTTATATTGGTTAAGTTATAAATTTGTTAACATTATAAAAATATTATTTAATCCCTTATATTTTATAAATAATGATAAATTTTATTATTTATTGAATATTTTAATAATTTTTATTATAAAATACATATAAAAAGTCATATTTATTCTTTTATTATTTATCAATAAAATAAAATATTAAAAAAATAATAATATTTTATTAAAAATATTAATAAAAATTAATTTTTATCATTCTTTCATATTTTTTACAAAAATAAATAACTAAATAACATTTTTTAAAGAAACTAAATGACTTATTTGATTTAATGTAATGAACATAAAATAAAATAATAAGAAATAAAGTATCAAAAAAATAACATTATTTTATTAAAAATATTAATAAAAAATAGTTTTTTTATAAAAATAAATAATCAAATCACATATTTTTAAAAGATTAAATGATTAATTTGGCTCAATACAAATAACATGATGGATATTTTTCCTCAAGTGATTATAATATTTTACACAATTTATTACACTTTATTATCCTTTAATTTTTGAGATTTAAAAATTAATTTTATCCTTTCATCTTTTATAAATTTCGACTGTTAACATAAAAAATGATATATATTTTTAAAATAGCTATATTATATTTATATATATATATTAAATAAATTACATGTGCCGAGTTTGGTCGGCAAAATATATTTTTCTTAAAATTTGGTGCTTCATTCGTATATCAAACCGGAAAGAGGAGTGCATGGCGCAGTCACCTAACTCTCTCGGTCTCTCTTACTCCAATCTAACGTCCCCAACTCCCAACAACCCTCAAAAGCCAGATATAGTTGGAAAAAACAATCAAACAAATTTTTATTCTTCGAAATAATCAAAAAAATTTAAGGAAAAAAAAAAAACTACACTGCTTTCATCGCCATCAAGCGGACATTTCAACGCTTTTCTATTTTACTTCTTCTATAAATTTCTCTCATAACCAAACTTGCTCTCTGTCTCTCTCCTAACACGCTCCCTCTTTTTTCGTCTTCATAGAAAATGGCTTTAGCTTCTCAACCACCCTCTAATCTCTTTCTTCAAAAGTCCTTTATTTCCTCAAAACCCCAACGCTCCTTCTTCATCACTCCTCCAAAACCTTCCTCTTCCGATCGTTCCTTTTCAGTTCAATGTTCCTCCGGCGCCGTTGCTCCCTCACCACCATTCACGAAAGTTGCAAAAGAGTACAAGCTAAAGTCGGTTAAGGCCAGGCAGATCATTGACAGTAGGGGTAATCCGACTGTTGAAGTCGATCTTTTTACTGATCATCTTTACCGATCCGCTGTTCCCAGCGGGGCTTCTACGGGGATTTATGAAGCTTTGGAGCTTAGAGATGGAGATAAGAGCGTCTATGGAGGTAAAGGTGTCCTCAATGCTGTCAATAACATTAATCAAGTTTTGGGTCCTAAGCTCATTGGCATCGATGTCAGGTTGGTTGGTTGGTTTTTCAATTACATTACTTGATCGTAAATATAATAAGTTGTTGTTTTCTTTATGCTCTTGTTTTATTATTTTCCTATCAATGGCCAGTACTTATAGTAGAGAATAAATTTGTAATAGTTGAACTTGGAATGAGACTCTGAGGTTGGTGGGTCTGATTTTTTTTTTTAATCTCTCTGTCTGCTTTACAAGAAACCAAGCTGATGTTGATGCTATTATGCTGGAAATTGATGGAACTCCAAACAAGTCAAACCTTGGGGCTAATGCTATGTTGGGAGTGTCACTGAGCATTTGCAGAGCAGGTGCTGGAGCAAAGGGAGTACCCTTATACAAGCACATACAGGAACTATCAGGAACAAAGGAGCTTGTTATGCCAGTTCCAGCTTTTAATGTGATTAATGGGGGTAGCCATGCTGGTAATAATCTAGCAATGCAAGAATTTATGATATTACCAGTAGGTGCAACTTCATTTGCTGATGCACTTCGTATGGGTAGTGAAGGTGAGCAAACTGACTCTTTGGTGACTACAGTATATTCTTGTAGTTGCTATATTTATCTAAAATTAAGGTTTTTCTATTTTCTGGTTTATATTGCATCTAGTTTGCTTGATGTTGTTACTAGTTTAATATTTATACTTTCATAGATGGTGTTGGGTCATATTTGTCTTGTAAACGCTGTATGCTTCTTCTATGTTACTTGGACTCTTCATTTTTCGTGAAATACTCGTGGCAAAGTGACATAATATGGATACGAGTGGTGGGTACTCGAACACTCCAATTTAGTATAAATTTATAAAAAATTTAGAAAAATGAACGTGTTCAACTCTGGGATATGTATCTAAAAGTTGCAAATTTTGGTGGGTTAAAAGAGTCCTTGAAACATACTGTAGTTGTTTGGCATGGTGCTTATCTTGCTTTGTTCATTTAAGCTGATCTCTCTACTTTGATGAAACAGTTTATCATATACTGAAGGGAATTATTAAACAAAAATATGGACAAGATGCTTGTAATGTTGGAGATGAAGGAGGTTTTGCACCTAATGTTCAGGATAACAGAGAGGGACTAGTCTTACTCATGGATGCGATTGAAAAGGCTGGTTACACAGGCAAGGTGGCGTTTATTTGGTCTCTTACTTTATCTACATCCCTAGATTATTTAATTTTATTATTTCCTGTTGCATTTAATCTACTTTTGATGATACATGAGGCTCGTAACAATGATGCAGATCAAAATAGGAATGGATGTTGCAGCTTCAGAGTTTCTCACTAAGGATGGGAAATATGATCTTAACTTCAAGAAACAACCAAATGATGGGGCTCATGTGCACTCAGCTCAAAGCCTTGCTGAACTTTATAGGGAGTTTATTAAAGATTTCCCTATTGTTTCTATTGAAGATCCTTTCGACCAAGATGATTGGAGCTCGTGGGCTTCACTACAGTCTTCAGTTGATATTCAGATTGTTGGAGATGACTTGTTGGTCACTAATCCAAAAAGAATTGCAGACGCCATTCGGAAGAAGGCATGCAATGCTTTACTTTTAAAGGTAAACATCCGTAGCTGAAATGTGTTTTCTACCCCTTCTTCTTGATATATTTTCTTTCTCGTACAAAGCACAAGATGGAATTTTTGGCTCTCAACTTCCTTTTCTTTTTACTTAATTACTTGTTTTATTTAGAGTTACAATGCATTATTCTTTTAACTGAGAAACTATGGAAACCAAATTCATTAGTTTGCAATGTTATTAATGGAAAATTCAGATGTTACATTATCATATTTCTTGAGTTCCTCCTTCCCCGTTGACGCAACAGCATATTAGTCACGATGCAAATTTTTCGTTCAGTGCATGGCAATTAAACATGTATTCGAAGTGTAGTGTATTATTTACAAATGACCATGCAATATTGCCATATACCTGTACTAATTCTTTTAAAAACAGCATTGCTCATCAGTTTTGTCCTCATGTTTGCAATTGATTATTTTGGTACTCTGATCTTTAATGGCTTACTCTTTCATTTGATATGTTGAAGAAATCTATTGCAGCCAGAAGTTTCATGGTTCTCTCTATCTACTATTGGTAAAGATGCCTATTTTAAGAAACATGTAAAACTTGGACTAGTTAAAATACAATATTCTTTCAAATGCCTAGTAGTATACCCAACTTACAATTAATTTTTACAGACTAATACATGGTAAAGTTGACTTCCAAGCTTGTGTGACGAAGATTCTACCTATTGGTTTCCAGTTTTTAAGGTTATATTGGTGGAATATAATATCAACCTCGGAGAAGGCTGGATTCTTCCTACTGACTTTAAATACTTGATCCATTAAATTGCAGGTTAATCAGATTGGTACAGTAACTGAATCTATTCAAGCAGCGCTTGATTCAAAAGCTGCAGGTTGGGGTGTGATGGTCAGCCATCGCAGTGGAGAAACTGAGGATAACTTTATTGCTGATCTTTCAGTTGGCTTGGCTAGCGGACAGGTTTGGCGGAACTCTTCATTGTATTCAATCTTTAATGATTTACTATCAGTGGTAGTTATCTCATTATTGCTTATTGTGTTGTACAGATCAAAACAGGAGCTCCCTGTCGGAGCGAGCGTTTGGCCAAGTACAATCAGGTATGTTGAGATTTCTTCACCTGTCCCCTATTCATCATCAGCTAGCATCACTACTTTATATGCACAAATGCTTCTTGAACAAACCACTTTGCTTGTACATGGTCAGAAGTTGAAAATGTTGGGAATCTATACCTATTGAGAATATTACAGATTCTCTGCCAGGATATCCTATTGCAAAAAATATCAAAGTGTACCACTTGTACGTATCCAATGTACTGCACCAATGCTCCAGTGGACCACAAAAGTACCCACACTCTGACACCACTTATTAGGAATTTAGACCTTTTTATTTAGTAACAGAATATTATAAACTCATCGCCAGGATCTCTTAGTGCATACAATATCAAAGTGTAATAGAAAAATATAATAGAGAACAATAACAATACGCACAACACAAGATTATACATGGAAACTCCACCACTGGAGAAAAATAACGGGCTTCAAAGACAGTCAAATCTAGTAGGTAAGAAATTGATACAATCACATAGTACAACTCAAATTGATCCCAAATAAACCCCTACACACAAGCTGTACTCACTATGCTAGTCTTCTATAACGAAGAAGCAAAAAGGAAACAAGAACTTGAATGTGATTTTGTTTTCTATTACCTGAAGAACTATGTTGGGATAATTTGCATTGCTCAACTAAATCTCTATTTATAAGACATAAGAACAAGCCTTAGATAACCACTTGATTGAAGTTGTTGATCTAGTCATTTGCCTCTAGCTCACTTTTACAATAACCATACATGCATCTTGGCAACATGATAAATCAACTTGGATAAGTTGATTCTTCAGTTCAAGAACTTTGGGCTGTATGGTAAAGCTCATTGATGTATCAACGGAAAGAACTAACCTCCGAACATCTCAAAATAATTATTAAAGCAGCTATCCTAATATCTGCATCAACTTACAGAAACTGCTGTTTATAATGTTAAAGTTTCTTATAAGCCTACTGGATCTTTGGTTTAAATGCTACAAGTATTTATCCACATATTCTTGTTAATGCATACACGAATAAGATTGCAGTGTCTACTTTTTGCCACTGCATTTTTGTAATGAGTAACAATTGCTATTTTTTTCTGCTTCAATATGGTTACAGCTTCTGCGAATTGAAGAGGAACTTGGGAATGTACGTTATGCTGGTAAAGCTTTCAGATCACCCTAAATCGAAGAAACAGAAAAAAAATATTTGTGCCTAAAACTCAAATGGCAGTAGTCATTTAACAACTTGCAGCTACAATTAGTCTCACTGGATTTTGATGACATGCTTGAAGAAATTTCAACAATATCCAGCTTCCTTTGATACATATAGAGGCAATGTGATTTTTATTCCAATTTCTGGTTTGATGGAACTTGTTATATATTTAATTTAAGACGTGATCGTTATACTTCAGAAGAGTTTTTTTTTTTTTTTTTTTTTGAAATTTAACAAGGATTCCTTGCTTTCAACTTTGAAGCATGTTTTATGATGCAGTGAGAAGTACTAGTTAAGTGTGGTTGTCATTCTTTTCCAGTTCCAAAGAAGTGACTTGCGCGGCTGCTCTATAACCTTATTTATGCATTTTGATAGTGAAGGGGTATAATTTAAATAGTGGAGAAAATTCGATTTTAGCACTAATGGGAAATGATCCCGTGGGGTGGGGAGCGGGATGGAGATGAGGATTACCCTCCCTGCCTTGTTCATTTTCCAATCTTCGTTTTCTTAGATTATTTTAATTAATATTATATATTTGCATAAAATTATAGTTAAATTTAATGAGTTTTGTAGAAAAATATTATTTCTATTACTAAATTAGGACTTTAATTATAAAAATACAATATAATAGTGTATAAAATAATAATTATGTTAATGATTGTTAAAATAACATAATACTATAATGAATTTGAGTATGACTATTATTTGTATTCAGAATTTTAAGTTTATTATTTAATTGCATAATAAACATACAACTAAAATTTGATGTTAATTTGAGCTATTTAATATACAATTGTTGTTAGTAGAAAATCGATTCCTGTAAAAATTGATATTAAGTTGGGAATAGTCTCCTTTCACCACACGCCGTCCTGTTGACATCGTCCTTGTACATGTATACGGTCTATTGCATGCATCCATGAGAGTTAGAGATTATCATTCAGTATGTGAAGCTCCATGTGATGGTATCGTCACAACAAGAAGAAAGAAGTTTGGGGGGGAGTGACATTTGGTATAACTTCTTTGTGCAAATGCTAAGTGCTAACCTAGCTCCACCTTCAAGACCTTTGAATTTCAATAATTTTCTTTTATATTTTGTTGAAATTTTTCAATGCGACGGACCAGTAGGTATGCCAGTTTAGGTAAGTGGTGACATAATGAAAGAAAACTTAAAAGTTTTATAAATTTTTGATTGATATATTTGATATTACATTTTTGGCTTGAATCATAACGAATGAGAATGGTGAGGGAGGTTTTTGAAGTCACCACTATGAGGGGCAAAGAGAATAACAAATTTTGTTTCATGAGGCTCGAACTTACCCTCTTTGGAAATTTTGTCTGGCACACCAAACATAGGCCTACTTCTCAAACCACAACAGAACAATTTTCGTGGTTAAATAAATAATTTTAGTGACACAACCTCTCCACATTCGCTTGTTTTTATTTTTTTTTATTTTCTTTCTCTCTCTCTAAGATATTTCTTTAATTAGTGTCTTATAGGTGAAATTTGATTAGTCATTATTGCAGAGCCGAACAAATATCAAACATGATCACATGTTTTTATTGTTTTACACCAAACAGTGGAAAAGAAAAGTAAAATTCCAAGCTCAGTTCTTAGCAACTTGGTGAATGCATCAACAAACAGAATGATCATATTACCTAAGTTTGAATTGAAAAATCACTTTATTGGTTCATATTTCATATTGGAAAGTGGGATGGCCCCAAAATTAGAAAAAGTAGTTTACTTTGATGTAAACAGGTAAAACAATAAAACTCGTGACAAGTAAATTTCCTGGTAGCTCTGGTCCATGAGTATAAAAACCACACAATCCTGTCTTTTACGAAACAGATACTACACACTAAAATGAAAAAAAGATACTAGAGGTACGATAATTGCTTCCAAATGAACATATTAATCCCAATCCCAAATGATTGTTTAGAAAAAGTAGTTTACTTTGATGTAAACAGGTAAAACAATAAAACTCGTGACAAGTAAATTTCCTGGTAGCTCTGGTCCATGAGTATAAAAACCACACAATCCTGTCTTTTACGAAACAGATACTACACACTAAAATGAAAAAAAGATACTAGAGGTACGATAATTGCTTCCAAATGAACATATTAATCCCAATCCCAAAGTAGTTTACTTTGATGTAAACAGGTAAAACAATAAAACTCGTGACAAGTAAATTTCCTGGTAGCTCTGGTCCATGAGTATAAAAACCACACAATCCTGTCTTTTACGAAACAGATACTACACACTAAAATGAAAAAAAGATACTAGAGGTACGATAATTGCTTCCAAATGAACATATTAATCCCAATCCCAAATGATTGTGTTAAGTACCAAAGATCACATAATTTTTAAAAAATGAACATTTTAATCTCATAAAATCAGGCACTAAAGGTCCCATAATTTTTCAAAAATAAGTATTTTAGTCTCATAATTTATGAATTAGAGATAAATAATTGCTTCCAAATGAATATATTAATCCCAAATGATTGTGTTAGGTACCAAAGATCACATAATTTTTAAAAAAATGAACATTTTAATCCCATAAAATCAGACACTAAAAGTCCCATAATTTTTTTAAAATAAGTATTTTAGTCTCGTAATTTATAAATTAAACACTACTAATCTTGCTACATGAAAACTAAGTACTTTTAATTTTATAATTTATTAAAATAAACACTTCTAATCTATCAAAAATATAAATAATATAAATACCTATAATACCAAACTTTCATAAATAATTTTTTTTTACATAATACCTTAACTTTTTACAAGAGGATAGATTAATACCAAAACTATACACAAATACATCATTAATACTTTATTTTAATGAGAAACCAGTAGTTTATTTTAAACAAATTAATATTTAAAAAATATGAAATATACCTGAAAATTGACAATAATAAATTAGTAATTTTACCATAAATTAATACTATTTTATATTAAACAAACTTTGATCAAACTTGTCATTACCATTTTGAACTAAATTGTACCATTTTTAAAAGAAAAGGACTTCTAGTACATACCTTGAAAAATATAATACTTTTGCGTAATTTTTCTAGTTAGTACATTACTTCCTTTTAATAAAAACGGTACTATAAGTGTAACTCAAAAAATATGAAGTTACAATGTTTCATGTTGAAAAATTATGAGACTTATAGTACTTAACCCAATAATTAAAGACTAGATTGTTTAAATTAAATAATTAGAAAACTTTTGATGCCTACCACTCTTTTTGAAAATACGGCAGAATTTTTGAAAGCTCGACAAAAATGGCAAAATTTTTAACAAAAAAGTCAAAATCTTCAACAACGAAAAAATTGTAAGATATGGATGAAAAAATAATATTTTGAGTGAAAATAAACAATCTATGTCCACAACCCATTCAAGAACCCTGAAATGATTGCCCTAGCAAATAGGCAAAGAATTGTCAATAGGTCCAATTTCAAAGGAAATATTAGTGAGAATCTAATGCACCGGGTTCGTCCAAGTGGTATCTTATCTATATTTACTCCTAAGTTGCAGCTATTATATGATATAATAGTCCCAGAATATTAAGAGCACACAATGACACAAAATTGTATTACCAGAACAACTTGGTTTTTGAACCTTGTTATCTGTGAAAAATATAACTTGAATTCCATGAACTTGATTACTAACAAGTGTAGATTTCAACTGGATTACAAAGGAGGACAAAATATTGGAACTTTACTTGAGAAAAGTGCAAGCAAGAAATAAAAAGAAATATACTACCAGTGATGTTAGAAGTTCCAGAGTCCAAGTGGGATTTAACAGAATTGAAGGAATGGTTGGAACCAACACAGACCCAAATACCCACCCACTTACTAGGCCTCCAAATCTGCAAAGGTGCGCATAAATAGGTTCAATAAAGATCAAAATTGCAAGTAAAAGATGAACAAACATAACATTTAAAAGATAAAATGCAACTTGTGTCACCATGTTCATTGTTCATTCATGCGATTAGGCGATTACTTACCCAATAACGAAAGCTCTTGCTAGGCTCTTTGTCTTATCGTTGAGAAAATAGATGCATGCAGCCAGGGAGACTGCCACCTAAATAGAGAATTATATTGTTTTAAATAAATAACTAAAAGAATATCTGCTGAAATTTGACAGAGAAGCTTATTAGCATCCATACAAGGGGAATCAGCCACATTTTCAGGAATGCGTGGAAAAGACTTTGTAATATACGTCATTAAATCTTTGTTGTTGAATAGGAAAAATGCACAGGAAAAGTATGTCATAGTATAATTAGCAATTTTGTTACAGCAGATAATAAAAAACTAGACACATTTGCAGTTAAATATAGGTCATGTGGTATCAGGTATGTCTCCTAATATGCCTAAACTCACAGACCTTATGCAATAGAACAAGACAGTAACTGCTGCTTACAGCTTCAACTATGATGGTTATCATAAAAAGATGGACCTATGTCGGAAAGATAAGAAACATATGGAACAGGCTTTTCCCACTACATGTTTAATGTACACACTGGAAACGTAGAACCCCACACTTAACTGAATGTTATTTATATTTGCACAACTTAATTAAAAGAAAACGAATAGGATGCGACGCACTAGAAGTCCCATTCTTTTTTAAAATGAGCACTATAGTCCAATTAATTTTGGGCCAAGCTCTTCTAGTCCCATTATTATGAAAAATAAGCACTAAGTCAAAAATCGTTTTCTTGTTATGAGATTAGAAGTGCTAATTTTTTTAATAGTTGAGGGACTATAAGTGCTCATTTTTCATTATAACAGGACTAAAAGTGTCCAATCCCAAAATAACATGACTTGCTCATTTTCACACAATAATAGAACTACTAGGACTTTTGGGAAAATGAATCTATATCTAAACTATATTCATAATTTCATATTTCATTAATTTTATTTTCAAGCCATTTAATAGCTTTAACAAGCACAATTATCAAAGAATTCTTTCAATACACTGCATCTTGTGAAGCCATACAGGTTAGCTGTCCACAATGGGTTAAGCAACTAAACTTCCAGGAGTTGTCAACTCCCTTGCACAAGATTATAAATATGTTGACACAATAAGAAAAGGATATCAGTTAGAGACTCCTTCAAATCCATCACCCACATGTATACAATGTCTATAGCATCTAGCAAGCCATAAGGTAAAAACAAACCTGAAAGGCAGGTCCACCGTCAGCTGAATTCATAATACTCCAGGCCGCCATGAATGAAAAGAGGAACAATCTTCTTAAAATCACTTCTACTGGAGGAAGTTCAACAAAATTTAGCAAGTTCTTAATCCAGGGAGGAGATTCTTCTACTTTCTTCTTCAACCTGGTCTTCAAATTAATCTTTGTTTTCTTTCTATTCTGAAAGCTAGCACTCAATATTTTCTCAAAGGCACCTTCTATTGATTCAACACTACTTTCATGTCCAGCATAGTGTTGCAAGAGAAAATTGCGTGACCCCCAAATCTCTTCCTCAGAAGCATCATGGCTAACACCAAGTCGCTTATAAGGATCCCAAACTTTCATCCGGGGGAATTTTGGGACATTACCTATTTAGATACATGTTTTCTTATATCACAATTGGGAAACATATGTACGCTATAATAGCTTTATTAAAATACTCAACAGCTAGGAAAATATACAGATAAAATGACTAGAGATTTTAAACAGCCCCCTGTACTATAATACAAATCCAACCATTATCGATGAGCTGTAATGAGGTCGACGGGATAGAATTTACTATGAGTCAGATTTTGAATTTTTAAGCTGAGAAAAGAATCTCAAAGGTACACTAATAGAACAGATTGCTGTTAACAGAACTGTGATTGAACTATATATCATCTGATCAACAGATTTGTGTCAGAGTTTCAACTTTGGAGCTTGATGCAAAAAGCATAAAACAATAAAGAACGATTCATTACATAAACAATCCTTATACATCTTAGCAACCTATCCAAACACTACGACAACCAAGCAACATTTTGTTCGTTCGGGTTTGATTGCGGAGAGCTTCTGCTCACTTCGTCGAATAACAACATTTGAAATCTTGATTAAAAGAATGCAGGAAGATCATTGGATAACTGCACTAAACCCCTAGTAATGAAATAATACCAAAAAAAAATCTTTTGGGCAAAGAGTAAACAGTGTACAATCCAAAAATAAGAAATAAATGAAAAGGCAAACTCAAATGGTCGAATGGCCAGACTTGGCAATTCATTTTTAATATTCATGGTCATGGTATACAGAGATTAGAGCATTCCCTACGATAAGGCTATACATGAAACCCTGGGCCTGCCTATTATGGTAGACTCCACCCTCTTCTCATTCTATCTGCATTTTAGCTTTTTATATATATCTCTACGAGAGTAGGTACTCCAAAAGTACCAAAAAATAAAAAGTTCTGTTCAATAAAAATGTTTTAAAGCACTACTATATTTATCACAAATGTATAAAAAATAAAATTTACCATTTTTAAGAACTTCTGGATGTTTGAGTATTTTTACTAGAGAGATAATCATACAGCCGTGAGCCCAGTTTGAATTTGGTAGGCTACACCATCTTCTCACTGCATTTTAAGATTTCTACCTCTATATAAAGAGTGGCAATCTGACTCGTCATTTTTTGTGAAGTATCCATGTCCAAGAGACATGGAGATCGGTACCGGCGTGAGTACATGAACACTTTAATTTGGTGTTCATTTACAAAAAAATTAGAAAAATCGGTATGTCCAACACCAAGATATATATCCAAATTTTTTTTACTCTCATCCTAAAAGAGACCATGTAAGTAACATACGCTATATGTACTCTAGCTTTGTATCCATCTTTCAGAAGTACCGACTTTTTTCTTTTATCTTGGTACATCTCTCTCAAAAAGTACCGAATTTTTTCCCTCTTAAACAAGATTTTCACTTGGGTTCCTTAAGAAACAAATGAAAGGCATAAATTATTGTCCTTAAAGAGTTATTAACTTCATGTACACATGCCAACTACCTACATAGATACGTATAAGTAGTTAAAACTCAAAAGACAGATTAGTGTACACACCTCCATATGGCGTATCAACAGCACATCGAAAGCTTCGCAAGGCAATGGAGTGTAACGGTACACCCTTTGCATTTCCATTAAAAGAGCTGCAAAAAAAAAAAAAAAGTAAAGCAAAAGCAAATGTTAAATTAAGAACTCTGAAGCCCATAAAACTGTTGCAACAGTTTACAATTCTCATAAACCGGAGTATTGGAATGTGTGTATGTGTGCGTGATAAGAGGGGATAGAGAGAGAGAGAAAGAGACGGAGATAGTACAGTTTACGGCCGAGGATAGAGGTTGTGGTATTCGGAGTTGTGGATAGGGCAAAGAAAGCCATCTTTTTTCTAGAGGAAAGTTCCTTGCTACAATGGAAAGCCCTAATTTGAGTAGCTATAGAACGCCATAGAAGAAGAGAGAGGTTGCTCGGCTGATAGTCGGAGAATCTTATCAGAGGGTCCAAGTAGAAAGGGCCATTTATCTGAGGGGCTTGCCGATGCGTTTTCGGATTAATTTATACAAGTAAGGGTTTTTTTATACAAGATTTTTGAAATTAATTTTTATTTATTAAAAATGAGGTTTTATTTTAAAAAACGAAAATTTAATCTTAAAACTAAATATTAATAAAAATAAAAATAAAAATTTAAATAAAATAAAATAAGGATTTTATGATCATTATTAATCATTAACATATATTGTAAATTAACAAAAGCATATCGTATTTTTTTAATCAAACTAAACTCTCTAAATTTAATTTATCAAAAATATTAATTTTTAAATAAACAAATTGGATCAATGTTAAACACACAAGTTGAGTTTAATTATATTGAATATTAATTTTCATTATAAATAATTTATCACTAATTATCTAAATTGATTAAGCGTACTTAATCAATTAAATTTATTAATGATGAGTAAATTTGAATATTGAATTGTACATTTAAATAATCAAATAAATTCATACGACCATTAAAACAGAAAATTAATACAAAAAAGAAAATTAATACAAAACAAAAAGAATAATTGAATATAATGTTACAAATCTTATTAAACTTTTTCAATCTATATATATAATTTTGAAATCATCTTATAAAATTAACTATTCATAACAAACAATAAATTAAGAAAAAATTTAAAGAAAGCACTAAAATAAAAAGGAAGAAATATTAGAATTTTTATTTTTGAATATGATAATCAATTACTTTAAGTGTTTCTTGAATCATTTTCTTCTCAATTATTACTTCCTTTAATTCTATAATTTTTATATATTTTTGAATTTTTTTCTTAATTTTTGTATAATTCTGATACTCCTTTATTTTATTTTATGGAATGTTATTTTATATTTATATAAAAAAAGTAACCTATTTTTAAATAATATTAAAACTAATAATATGCAAATTATATCCAAAATTAAATATGCAACCACGTGACAATCATTGATGAATATAAAAGAAGATGCCACGTATTAAGAATGTACTTTTCATGGAATGTGTTTGCTTTTCTTCTTCTAATTGTTTTGACATATATATCTAAATACATGTCAAATAAAAATATAAAACATCAAAAAATCTAGAAAATTAATATTTTTTACTAAATATAAAATAAATATTTTTAGTTCCTTAAAATAATATATATATATATATATATAAAGAAATTGATATCTAAAAATGTGTATAAAATATTACTTATCAAATTCTCACAAACCTACTTTTTATTAATTCACGAGTAAAATCAACACCCAAAATTATGAGAATATATTTTCTGACTTCAAATTCTAATAAATATATTATCTCTAGTCATCCATTGCTATAGCTATTATATAATAATTATGCTCAAATTATGTGTGTGATGTAGTATCAATTAATAATAATCAAATCATTTAACATAAATAAGTTAAAACATTGTTCTTTCCTATAAAACATCACTATTATTTTTAGAATTTAATTAGATATTATAGGTTTTTTTTTAAATTGTATCTCCACTAATATTCTTTAAAATCAAAAGATCATTCATTTGATTATAATATGTAAATGAATGAATAAAAAGGGGAAACAAAAAGTTTATGAATATATAGAGTAGGAGAAATAGACCAATAAATAATACTATCATAAGATCATATTAATAAAATATAGTCAAATTTTATTATTTTAAACCCAAACATCATTATTGACTTATTTTCTTTTATTTATGACACTTTTTTAATAACATTTTTAATAATAGACAACCCTTTCAGCTTGTTCCCTTATATATATATTTATTTTGGAGAACATATTCTAGGTTAAGCATTTGATTAATTATATCACAATGAACATTCTTAAATCTTATTCTAACATTTTCATAAAATCTATTATCTTTTTGTACAATTCTACTTATTCTTGAACTATAAGATATGACTAATGTGTTTAGTTTTGAAAGTTTATAAAATACGGACATAATTAACTTAGAGGGGGTGAATAAGTTATTTTAAATTTTTATCAATTTATAATTTAATAACCTAAACAAACCGGTCAAGTATACAATCGCATGTAAGAATAAATTACAAAAATAAAATAATGAGACACGATATTTTTAGGTGAAAATAACCTAGTCCACAACCATGACCTAAGAGGAAAATCAACAGTTCACCAGACTACCTAACTTTCCAATATGAAAACTAAATGTTCAAGTACAAACTCGGTCTTTTGCTCCTTCTCTTGGATATTACCTCAATGTACTTTACTTACGAGTCTCTGCTCTATTTTCACAGTTTCTAATATTAGCGTAAGTAGTATCTAGACCAAAGTTCCAATAAGCTTACCGCCAATCAGATTGTTCATAAATCAAAAACACAAGTGTCTATGTCTATTCTAGAATAGATTTAATAATGAATAATCTTAACTAGATGATTTAAAATATGTCACTTAAATCAAATTAACTAGAAAATTTTATAGTAAAAAGATTAAGTCCAAATTCAATAAAAATAGTTTCTTTAAAATTTAATAATTAAACCAAATAACTAGGAGTGTTCATCGGATCGAAACCGTTAAGTTTATGCTCATCCGATCCGATCCGAACATCCGATCGGATTGAAGCATCCTAATCCGCAACCGATCCGATCAAATTTTATATCCGATCAATCCGTCAAGTAAAATATTAGGATAGCATCGATCAATCCGATCAATCAGATCAATCCTGACCAATCCAGAACAATCCAGACCAATCGGACCAATTAGATCAATCGATCAATCCAGATCAATAAACTTAATTAATAATATTTTTGAATTAAAAAATTAATTTTTTACATAGATCATAACATAAACTCATTTTAATTAAAAGAAACCTTAAAAAATCAAATAAAAAGATTAAAATAAGACTAAAATATTCAAACTTATATAAAATAAAAATAACACAATTAAGTAAATAACGATGTCGATTACAATAGTTATTTTAATAAATTTAACAATTCATTTAAACAATAAACAAAAGATAGTTCACAATAATCTAAACCTAAATTAATTTGATCATTTCAATCTTTAACATCCATTGACCATCTTAAAAATAATATTGTCTTGAATCTTGAGAACAATAGCAAAAAACTTCAATGTGTCATCGTCATCACCTATTAGCCATAATTTAAAAAATATTAGTAAATTGATAACTAAATATATATAAAATAATATATGAAATACATATGAAATAAAATAATAATATATCGTACTCAATCAAGGGTTATATCTTAATGTCTCTCGACATATCTACAAAATAGAAGATACATAGAAAGTGATGAGAATATTAAATCATAGAGAATGATATCAATTACTAATGAAAATTAAAATAATATTACTGTTTCAATTGCTTCAATATCATCAAGGAATCACGAATGTTAATTATTGGTGATGATCGAATCGATTCAGTACAAATAAGTGCTTGGGCCAGTTTTTGGGGACAATGAGCTTAAAGAATCAATAACCCTCCCACCGTCGAAAATCTGATTTCGAAGCTACGGTTGATATAGCGTAGCTAAAACATCTTTGGCAATCTTGGAAAGAACCTTGTATCTAGATGAGTTCACCTTCACCAACCTTAAAAGATTAAAGACTCATCATCCACACGTCCTCGCATGTCTACTTTAAATATTTATCTACTTCAGTTTGGTTGTCTATCTTTTTTGCATCTTTGACACGTTTTTTATAACGATCCATCCACAGTGAAAATGAATCAATGTTACAACTATCCACTTCTTCTGTGTCTAAAGGTTGTGAGCATGTAGCTTGGACATTTGCAGAATACAAAACTAAATACTGATCAAACATATTATTCAAAGTTTGTCTAAATTTTTTCATCATATGACCAACCATAATATCATCTTTGTCACTACAAAAGATCCAAGAAAATTTTCAAACCTTGTTCCTTACGTCTTGGATCAAGCAAAGTTGCAATAAATAAAAAATCATTCATCTTATCTACACCTCCCCAATATTTATTGAACTTTATTATCATTTCTTTTGCCATTTTGCTTAACAAAAAATCTGTATTTTCACACCAAAAACTCAATTGGTTATGTATGAAACAAATTTGATCCAAAAATAAATTTGAAGTAACATATACAGAACCAGAAAATCTCAATGTTACATCATAAAATATTTTCAAAAACCTCACAAATATGTGAGCATTAGACCAATCAAACATCAGGAGTTTTGCAACTATCATTTCCAATGTTGAACTCTTGTTTAAATATCACATCATCTTCTTCTAAGCAGCTCAAAAGCGTTAAAATCTTATTGCGACTTCTAACATTAAATAGGTGGAATTCCACCTTGTTACTACATCTAAACATAAAAGTTTATTAGTATCGATCTTCTCTTGCTCTGCCTGATCCTTAAATTTTAACAACCTTGAAGGTGATCCTTTGACATATTTCACATGACTTCTCTTATCTTACTTATGCTTGAATCATGTTCTTTCAAGCCTACCGACAACCAAATTTAGAATATGAGCTGCACACCTCATATGCATATGTTGACCATCTAGTATTGCACCACCCCAATTGTTCACTTTTTTCAAGTAAGAAACTAATGTATTATTTGAGCTAGCATTATCCTGAGTAATAGTAAATATCTTATCAATTCCCAATCTAACAAGCATTGCTCAATTGCTTTCCCAAGGATATCACCTTTATGACTAGGAACTACCACAAAAATTTAAGATTCTTTTTGGAGTTTCCAATTATCATCGATGAAGTGAAGCGATGAGAACATATAATTCAAATTTTGAAGCGAGAAGTCCATGTGGCATTGGTTAAACAAACTCTTTGAAATGATTTAGAAAAAATTCTTTTAATTTATCCTTTTCCTTTAAGAAAAGAAGCTGAAGCAATCTCGTGCAATAGTGGTGCGAGGAAGGAACTTGGAACCTTGGTTCTAAAACTCTACTATACTTCTTCTTAAATCCTTCATTCTCGGCACATGACTAAATGGCAATTCATCAACTATAATCATTTACGCAGTGCAAGCCTACAAGCCTCAATCTTGAATGTGTGTGCAACAAGTACACCTTCTTTATTGTTTGTGACATTTTCAAAAGCTAAAGTTTTTGCTTCTTCTCATATCTACCGGAAATAATTTACATTGCATACTTAATATGAGCATTTAAGTTTGATGTACCGGACTTGTGGATACGTACATACTCCGCTTGAATAATATTTACATCTCGCCTTACGATCTAAGCCTTCACCACTTATATCAAAATGTTTCCCAGAATGAGAAGAGAGGTTTAGAAAACTTTTTTACCTTTTCCATCATAGCTATCTATAGAAAGGTTTAGGTTTGTCATTCAATGCTAGATCTTTAGTTTACAGTGGAGCATTTTGTGGATTTTTATATTGATTTTCAACATCATGGGTAGCGCTTGCACTTAGGTGGTTGCAAGTGGACTATCCATACTAGAGGTATTTTTTTCCATCTAAGATAAACTGAGAGAGAATCAACTTAATGCAATAAACACATTGTGTAGAAAAAGAGTTGTTATAATGTAAGAAAGTATATTTGCAACCAACGTAATACAATTTATTATCACATAGTTTGAATTTTATATAATAACTTTATATATATATATATATATATATATATATATATATATATATAAAACTAAATTTTAAAAAAATACAAGTGTTTGTATAATTTAAAACATGTTTAAATTAGATTATTATTATTTTTAAGAAGCAATAGTTAATATAGTTTGATGACCCACTAGGCCACTACTAGGAGGTGTCGGGTTCAAAATGCTATTTAAAAATCAAAACCAAACTAAAATGGTTTAATTTACGCTGAGAGTTCTACACTTCCACTTACTAAAAGTTGGATTGATCTTTAATTAATTTGCCTTCGTTATTTATTTTTCCTTGTTTTATAAGCAGAATGTAGTTTTTGTATATGGTATCAACGAAGTGGAAGAAATTCGTCACTCGTCCAGTCAAAGACCTCTTGAGCTGACCTTGAGTTAATTATTTAATTTGTCTTTAGAGTCAAATTTATGGAAGTTTCTAGTACTAGTCAAAGTCTTTTAACCCATTCACAAAGAACAGATTAACAAGACATCATTAATTATATATATATATAATATGATAATTTGTATAAAATAAATTAAAGTCATAATAGTTTGATAACATTTTGCCGTTAGATTCTTAACAAATTTTTTGAAAGAAAAACAAAAAAAACAGTGATATCATCATAATATTTTTAATTAATGATAATTTTTATAATAATAATAACATTAAAAATATAATTAATTATATAAATATAATAGATAATTTATAATTTTTTGTTATTAAAATATTAAAAGTAGTCATTTATTGGTATTAAAATGAAAAGAAAAATATGATAAAATTTATAAGAATATTTATGAGTTTTTAACTCGTTGAAATGCATGAGTCATAACTTTACAATAATTAACATGTATCATAGCTTTAGTTAGTTTATTGAGCATAAAACATGTGAGGGTATGAAGAGTAGTTACGCATTCTCTCTTTCATGGTTTCTATTGGCTTTTAGTTGTGCTAGTATATATAGTCTCCATCATTTTGATCTTTTCCAAGAGCTTAGAGTTACTTAATACGATCATCAATCCATTCATACCTTTAGCGGCGCAGCGAAGGAAGCGGCAGCGGCGAAGAAGGAAGCGGCAACGGCAGCGGAGAAGGAAGCGGCGGCGGCAGAGAAGGCGTGACGCGGCGGCAGAAGGAACGCAGCGGCGGCAGAGAAGGAACGGCGAGAGAAGGAGGCGGCACGGCTCGAGCGAGGAAGGAGGAGCGACGGCCGGCGTGAGAGAAGGAGGAGCGGCAGCGGCGGGAAGGAGGAGGAGCGACGAGGAGAGAAGAAAGAGCAGCAGCCAAGCAGAGTAGGGAAATAGAGAATCCTGAGATAGAGGCAGGGAGGAAAATACTTAGGTTAAGAACTGAGAATAATGAGATAGAGGCAGGGAGCAACTGGAAAAATAATTAGGTTAAGAATAGATATATCATATACGGGTAATGTTAGGTTAGGTTATAATAATAATTAGGTTTATTAATTATTATATATATATATTTAAATAATATATTAAATATATATATATATTTAATTTAATAAATATATAATTAATTTCGGTCGGATCGGATCGGATCAGATGAATCGTAGTGAAATCCGCCATCCGATCCGCACTTAACGGATGGAAAAAATTTACATCCGATCCGACCATCGGATTGGATCGGATCGGATGAAAAATCAACAGATCGGATCGGATCGGATCGGATGATCGGATGATCGGATTTTTTGCACACCCCTACAAATAACCATGATCACTCATACAATTATTAGATTTAAATATTCAATATCCTAATTCCAAAATAAGCTATATGAATATGAAAAATATAAAATAAATAGATTAAAAAATATAAAAATTTTACTACTAAAATATTTAAAAAAACGATTATCAATTCATTATTATATTAATTAATATTTCTTCCATACGTCACTCTGTGTCAATATATATATATATATATATATATTATTAATAATAATAATACCTAATAATATTAAGACTAAATATTTTTTTAGTTTAATTTTTCAAAACTTATTAAAATTCTTAATATTATAAAAAATCATTTTTATTTAAACACATTTATCTAAAAAATAACTAATTGATAATTTCATAAATTGATTCAAGTTTAAATAAATATTTTAGCACAAAAAACAAATTAAGATTTATGAACATGTGCTATTAAATGTATGAGTGCAATTATATGTGTCGTAGTTATAAAAAATATACCTAAAGTACAACTATTTAGAACTCGAGTATTTGTTCAGCTTTTTTTGATGGACTTGCTAGAAGGCCTAAAAACAAATTTACAGGAAAATATTTTGTCTAGAAAAATAGCCAATACTTATAATCCTTATAAACTCTCCTTTGATATTTTTGCGTGGCAAAACCTCTCTCCCATTGCATGACATTTATAGGAATAAGATAAAAATACAATAATGTCCAAGACTCAATAGTGGAACTATCCTATAGTCCAATACATCCATCTTCGCTACAACTTGATAAGCTTGTAAGTAACTGAAATGACATAGACAAAGCATACAAAAATTAGGCTTGAAAGCTTCATTGTATATTAGTTCAGTTTAGATAGAAGTAAGAAAAGTGTAATGAATGGTCATGTAGTGCATGCACTCATACCAATCAAGCTTAACATAAGAAAAATTGATGCAAATCATGCTTATCCTAAATATGTTTTCTTCCTATATGCATAACAAAAATAAAACATGTAAGTGAAACACACTTTCCCCTTTTTTCGACATATGAGAAAGACAAAGTATTGGACAAAGTAATGGAGCTAAACTCTCCTAAAGATAAAACAATGTAGAAGAAGATTAATGCAAAAGTGCAATGTGGTTTAAACTCATTTGACTTTTTTTTAAATTTTCATAAATAGTAAGGTATTAAACTTATTTAATCATAAACGAGCACACAACCAATTGAAAACTCATCATTTTCTTAAACTCAAATTTTAATTATCTAGTATATAAATAAGTGATCGGTGCAAAACTACAAGTGTACAGTATTGTAGTTTTATAGTAAAGTGATAAGAAAAGTATCGTTCTTAAGGATTGGTAACTTACTGTTCACATATATCAAAATCATGCTAATCTCAATATTATTTAGAGAAGTCACTAAGGTTGTTGTAATTAAAATTTTAAATAAAATTAATTTAAAGAAAATATGCAAGCGAAAAGAAAGATGTTGTTCGAAGATCAAATTAATGGGAAAAAAACTTATAAGAAATTGATTTCATCTAATCCCTCACTATACTTTACTCATCTAGCTAATTGAATTTAATTCTCTCTATTTGTTAGCAATCTCTAAAAAACATCCAAAAGTCTCTTTCGACAGTCAATTAGAAACATTCTTGTTCATCAATTTACACAAGAGTATGAAATTTAATAAAGCAAGAAAGCATTAAGACCAATGATTTTAATACTACACATGTTCATACAAATCTTTCGATCTCTATATTTACCTATGCCAAAATATTCTAGATCTATCCTATAATTTCTTCTTTCGATAGTAAATTACAAGATTAAAATCATCTAATTGATGGTTAGTTAATTAGAAGCAATAAAATCAGAATAAATCAGACAAACATGAAGAAAAATAATTCAAATTAATATGAAAAATAAAGCATAATTCAGAATTAGAATACATTTTTTCCTAGAATAAAGAAAATTTAGTTCATGCTAAAAATTAAATTTCATATAAACGAATTCATCATAATTTTTCTGAAAAAAATTGAAAGGAAATTGGATCGCAAAAAGAATATGCTTTTGTCTCCTCTATTCCAGCGTTCTCCTCTATTTTTCTTTTCATTTCCAACCTCCGTTTTCTCTCTTTTTTTTCATTACCAATGCCATTTTTCTATTTCTGTTTCAGTTCCTTCTTGCTCTCTTTCTGTTTTCTTTTCCTTTCTTTTCTGCTTCACTCGTAGCCTTTCTTTTTCTTTTTTTTTGTTTTTTTTGTTTCTACACGCCAGCGCTTTTATGTTTTTCTTCTCTTATTTTTTTCTCCCACGCCTCCTTCCTAATATATATAAGCCACATCTAAATCGCGTGCCATTTGTTTTTAGAAATCTTCATTTAAATTTAATTTAAATAAATCTTAATTTAAATTTGAGAGTTCTTAGACAATATGGTTCTATAATTTTGGATCTTCACTTTCTTCAAATTTGTAATAAAATTTAAATATTAATAATGAAGTCTAAAATCAATAAAAATTAAATAAAATTAGACTAAAGTTAAAGCTAATAAGTGATAAATTATATCAAATTATTAAGTCATCAATAAGCAAGCAGAGTAAAAGAGGCACACAAACACACAAGTACGTAGAATGATATATTGACATTTACTTAAAAACAATATATATGTTTAAATTCCACAAATATGTCAATTAATTTCTTTATGATCAATAAAAAAACTCAAAAGAAAAAATATCACTTATTATGTAAAATTATAATCGAGTCTTTAATGTCACAAAATAAAATATATTTTCCGAAAGAAACCTTAAATTTTTTATCTTTATTTTATAAATGAGGCAAATGATTTTTTAACCTCTATTGGCCTTTTCTTTTTGTGCATTCCAACTACAAGTTTTATAAGTAGTTGTTTTTTGCACGAGCCATAAACCTAGCATGATGACTTTCACACTAGTTATAGGGTAGCCCTCTCCGCTCACTATGCTAGCTTCACACATCACAGTAGGTAGGTAGTCCTCTCAATACTAGGTGCTTCCATACAGTAAAATTTTAGAAAATAAGAAATATAACTCAATATAATTTTACAGTCAAGATTAGTTGAGGTCCTAGAGTCTTTCAAGAGAATTCATAAACTTCAAGCACATCATATATGTGTGTTCGTAAGTTTGTGAATAAGTTTATGTCAACATCAATCATCATATATATAAGAATATATGTGTGTATAAGTCAAAATTGTAAAATAATTTATACAATAAATATCAAAATGAGTTAAGTCACAAAAAATAGGTTATATATATATATATATATATATATTAAATAAGTTAAATACCATGTTGGCCAGATAAAGATTCTACTTTTCTCTCTCTCTCTCTCTCTTTGTTTTTTTAGTAATAAAATTTGAAATTCAGAGATCCCAAGGCACTCCTAAGATACTCAAATATTTGAGTGTCCATAGATTTGGTGAATATATAAGCTAATTATCTCTCAGTAGATACAAATTCAAGTGTCACTACTTTCTCTTTAACTAATTCTCAAATAAAGTGATGTCTAATGTCAATGAGCTTAGTTTTAGAATGTTGAACTGGGTTCTTAGAAATAAATATAGCACTAGAGTTATCACAATATAAAAGCATCATACCTTGTTGCTGATCGTAGTACTTGAGCATGTTTTTCATCCAAAACATTTATGTATAAGAGCTTCCTACAATAATGTATTTTGCCTCAATTGTAGGGAGTGAGATAGAGTTTTGTTTTTTACTTTGCTAGGTAACTAAGTTGTTCCCAATGTAGAAGCAACCATCTGACGTGTTCTTCGTATCATCATGGTTTCCTACCCAGTCAGCATTTGTATAACCACTTACTTCACAAGTAGTATCAGTAGTAAAATATAGACCATAATTACTTGTTCTTGAAATATACCTGATGATTCTCTTTACATTCTCTAAGTGTGATTCCTTAGGATTAGCTTGATAACGAGTACACACATCAATGCTAAAACATATGTTAGGCCTACTTGCAGTGAGGTAAAGTAAACTTCCTATCATACTCTTATAAAGGGTTTGATCAACACTTTTACCTTGAATGTCCTTTGTAATTTTTGTGCTAGTACCTAAAGGAGTCCTTCATGGTTTGCTAGTTTCAAGATCAATCCTTTTAACAAGGTTGTAGGCATACTTGGTTTGAGAAATAAATATATTATCATGAGATTATTTGATTTGCAAACAAAGATTCTTCCTTCTTTTCTTCTCTTTCCTTGAACTCATCTTCTTTTGTTCCAATTGTGTCACTAGTCATTGTTAATTGAGGTGTTGTAAAATTTACTTCATTGTCAACTTTTATACTTGTAATCTGCTTACCTGCATCATTTATAACGAAATTTATGGATTTCATAACAATATTAGTTATATAGTTAAAGACTTTGTAGGCTCTATTGTTTATGGAATAACCAAGAAATATACCTTCGTGACTTCTTGAATCAAAATTGCCCAACTATTCTCGATCTCTAAGTGTGTAGCATTTACTTTCAAAAACATGAATGACTTTCAAATTGGATTTTTTACCTCTCAATATCTCATAGGGAGTCTAGTTTGTACCTGGGTGAAGATATACACTATTTATAATGTGACATGTGGTGTTTATATCTTCAGCCCAAAACCTTTTGGACACTCTCTTAACATGCAAAATTACTCTTTCCATCTCTTAAAGTGTCATGTTTTTTTCTTTCAACTACTCCACTTTGTTGAGGTGTGATGGGAGCAAAGAATTCATGCAAAATACCATGTTCTTTGTAGAAGTCAGCATACTTGGTATTTTCAAATTCTTTTCCACGGTTTATTCTCAGTCTCTTGATGATTGTTATTTTTGCACCTGCTTCAACCTACACTCTTGTACAATATAAGATGAATAACTCAAAAGCATCTGACTTATTTTTAAGAAAGTCTACCCAAGTGTAGCGAGAAAAGTCATCTATTGCAACTATGATATATTTCTTACCTCTAATACTTTCTTTTCTCATAGGACCCATGAGGTCAATATGTATCAATTCCAAAACTCTGTTTGTATTGATACTCTTAATCTTCTTATAAGCGATCCTAGTTTGTTTACCCAATTAACATAGTCTACATACAAGTGTTTCAATTTTTGGAAGAACAGGTAGACCGCGTACAATCTCAATTTTACTTAATCTAACCAGATCTTTAAAATTCATATGACCTAGATTTTTATGCCATAAGATAGTTGATTCATTGCTAGCTAGGTTACATGTTACTATGGATGATATGTTAATGCAATAACAATTGTCATATGATTTGATTTCCTTAATCATACATTCACCATTTTGATCTGTTACAATGCAATGATTATTTGTAAATTTCACATTGAAATCATTGTCACATATTTGACTTATGCTAATCAAGTTTGCCTTAAGTCCTTCCATATATAAAACTTCATCAAGTTTTTGGATACCCTCTATTTGAATAGAGTCTTTTCCAACAATTTTAGATGTTTTACCATCACCAAAGGTAACTATCCCTTCATTGTATTTCTCAAAGGTTTTAAACAAAGAATAGTTTTCATTCATGTGTCTAGAGCATCCATTATCAAAATACCAGGTGGTATTTTATTTAGCTTTAAATGCTATATGGATCACAAAATAGTGCAACTTAGATTTCTTAACCATCATTTTTTAATTTTGGACGTTTGAGTTACTAGTTTCTTATGTTCCTTTTTTGTGTAGTTCTTGTAGTAAAAACTTTAAGTTTTGAAAATTTGTGAGGTATTCTAGAAACATTTGTACTCGTGATAGAATCATAAGTATAAAGAAATATACACTCAAGTCTAATGTGTCCTTTCCTACCACAATGATGACAGATGGGAACAAATTGAGTTTGCTCAGAATGATAAGGTACAGAAATTACCTTCCATGTTAGAGTAATGGTGGGTTTTACAAATTAAGTTTTGGATGATGAGGGCATTGCCTATTCATCTATGTATCCAAAACCTTTCTTGCCTAAGCTTTTTGTTTTCCTCAATAGTTTCTACAAGACTCAAATTCAAGGCATTAATATGTTCAGACAATTCCTTTTTATCTTTATCTAAGCTAGAGGAATTTTTTTGTAAACATTGATTGTATTATTAAGTTTAGTTACTTCTATAAGTAGTTTATTTCTCTCTTTCTTGGCACCTAGACAAACTATGAATAGCTCATTATAATTGGATACATTAAACTTAGACAATATGAGAGAAGAGTTTACTTCTTCGTTTTCTTCATCCGAGCTAAAGTCAGAGTCATTGTGGTGCATTTTAGTAGTTGCGGTGAAGGCGTAATAGTTAATGTCATCATCCTCTAAGTTACTAGCATTATACTGCTCACTTTCTACGTCATAGAGTGTAGCATTAAAAGTTTTCCAACTTTTTTATTATTGTTAGCACATTCTGTAGGAATATGGCCAAATCCCTCACAAGTAAAGCATTAAGGACTAATGGGCTTACTTTTCTTACCATCAAGGCTAGAAGCCTTGATTTCTTATGACTTTTAGTCTATCAAATGACTAGATTGTCCCATGTTAGATTGATTATTTTGTTGACTCTTCTTCTTCACGAGCTTTTAAATTTTTGTACTAATAAGACTAATGACTCACCATTCATATTCTCATTACTATTAAAGATGTCTTTTTTGGAGATTTTGAATGCCACATTCTTGTTTTTCTTGGGTGGATCAAGAGTAAGCTCATATGTTTGGATTGACGTGACAAGTTCATCAATGTTTAGTGTGTTCACATTCTTTTTTTCCTCTATTGTTGTAACTTGCATCTTGTAGTTTGCTGTTAAGAAGCTTAGGAGTTTGTGTAGCTTGTGCAATTTTCTCACCACGGTTAAAACAGACATTAGTGATATCACCAAAATGAGCATAGAATCGACCAAAATTTTCAATGTTGCTCATTTTAATGGAATCAAACTGAGATGTTAGGGATGCGTGTTTAAGAAGCATTAAAATTACCAAGATTTAATGTATTTTAATTGATTAAATATATTTATATTTGTATGATTTTATCATATTTTTATATAAATTTATCCTTTTTGGAATCATATGTATTTTTATTATTTTTAGGTATTTTCGTTCAAAAATAATTTAAAGACTTGAAGAAAAATACTAGAGACAATACATCACAAATATGTTGAGCAAAAAATGAGAAAAAGTCAAAAAAATGAAAAAATTGGACAAAATGGGTCAAAAATTTTCCAATTCACACGTGAGCCGTGTGCATCTGTCGAGTCTTGTGCACGCTAGTGCTTGTCTCACGTGCAGCCACACGTATGTTACGTTGAGATCCACGCCTATGTATGTGCACATCAACTGAGTCACGCACACCCTTGTCTCATAACAAATCTCACCCTTCTAAGCATGCTAGTTCTCCCACACGCGTGCTAGCTTGTCCAAATGAGTCCAAAACTGTTTTTTTTTTCACTTTTTTAGCCTTTTCCTCACCTATTAAAGAACTCTCTCCCCCATTGTAAAACACATCCCAAAAACACAATTTCTCAACTATTCTCTCTCTAGCTTTCTCTCTCTAGAAAGCTTTCTTAATTTTTTAGTTTTTTTAGTTTTAAAGTTCTTTTCTTTTTTAGAATAATATTTATGCTTTTATAGATTTTTATTTTTTGATTCAATATACAAAATTAGCATCAAAGTTTTATAATGATTCTTTTGAGGTATAATTTTAAAATGAATTCTTTATAATTATTTTTATGTTTTATTCTTATATATTATATTTAATTTGTCTGTGATTAAATTTAACATAGTTTGATGTTTGTAAATATGATATAATAATACTGTTATTATGCTTGTGAAATATTAAATAGATAGATAAAATATTTCTATAAAATAAATTGACTTTATTTTTATTCAATATTTTATATTCAGAATGTTAGAGAGAAATATATTATTTTTCATTACATACTTAAAACTGAAAATTAGATTTTAAGGTTTAATGATCCGATCTGATTTAGAGTAGTGCCTTTTTATTTGTTGGTACAATTGCTTGGTGTTAGAGTGAAGATCTATTTCAAAAGTCTTTATAAGAACTATTATTCGAAAATGTATTGACAATAAATTTTCAATAATAGTTTTAAAACTCCGATCTGATTTAGAGTAGTGCCTTTTTATTTGTTGGTACAATTGCTTGGTGTTAGAGTGAAGATCTATTTCAAAAGTCTTTATAAGAACTATTATTCGAAAATGTATTGACAATAAATTTTCAATAATAGTTTTAAAACTTGAAAGTTAGTACTCGAATAATTAAATTCTTAGGTTTAATTTGGATATCTTGAATAAAGTTTATAATATCTAACCCTACCAAAGATGCATTTAAATGTTTCATTTTCAATCTCTTAGAAAAAAAATTAGTTTAATTAATCAAATTAATTATTGACCCCACCCATTGGTGTTAAGTGATTTGTTTAATTAACAAAGAATATCTAACCCTACCAAATGTGATATTTATATAAAAAAGAAAGAATTAATAAATATTAATTTATATATTTAATAACCTAAATAATATGAGCAATCATAATTAACTTAATTATTATAGCTATAAATACTCTAATGTTATGAATGATAAAAATTTGCATAATCTTTTATTAAATCCATATCTATATTTATTTTTTTGTTATTAGATTAAGAAACATGAAATCAAAATATCGTGACAGGATATTTAAGATTTAATTTTATTTTTAAAAGTTTGAATAATAAATTAAAAACTACATATATTCTTTCCATAGATCGACCTTGAGAGTATACTTATCATTTTTTATAAAATGATTTGTGCACTTGCGAGAGTTTTTCAAATATAAAATCAAAGTATTTGCAAGATCGATACTGCTAACTTGATGTTGATTTTGTTCATCAAGTTTCTGGCACCGTTGTTGGGGAGGGAATAACGTTTTTAAATTATTTATCAAAATTATGAAAAAAATTTGTGTTGTAAATAATTTTGATTTATTTATTTATTATGAGATGAAAAAAAATTCAATTTTTTTTAAAACTAACTAATTGTGTAATAGCATGAAAAGTAAAGATATAAGGGAGTTTTATCTAGGAGATTAGTTCTTAGAAGCCTTTGTATCACTAGTTTTTCCTGTAAACATTGCTCGATCTAGGGGGATAGTTTTTAAGGTGGCTTTGCTCCACCATTCTTTCTTGGGAACACTCTTGGTTAATACTGATTATGTTATTTAACTTAGAGATTAACTTAACTATTGTAAATATTATATGATATAACATGTATAAAAATGTGTTTGTATTATATATTAGTTAGTGTGTATTACATTATGTATAATTTAATAATGTATATTTATTTGTATAAAAATATGTTTAAATTATATATTAGATATAGTGTATTATAAATATTTATTATGTATAATTTAATCATGTATATTTATTTGTAAAAAAATATATATTTGTATTATATGATAGATAGAATGTATTATAAATATGTATAGTTTAAGTATGTATAATTATATGTATCAAAACTTGTAAAAAAATTATTTGTATTATATATATTGTAAAATCTGTATAATTATTTTATTTTATTTTATTTATTTTTATTTTTATTTAATTATTTTCTTTTGTTTGTTTCTTTTACTTAATTTTTATTTTTATTGTTTAGTTGCTTTGTTAGATCTAGGTACAAATGTGTTTTGATACCTTAGTTATTTGACTTGCACCTAGAAGTGGTATATCTATAACCCATAATCATGTCACTAGTTTTAAGTAAATAAAATTTTGAAAATCCATAAGGCATGACATAAAAAGTATAGGTAGAAAAACTTGTCATACTTGTCGGCTTGATTGACTCAATGATGTAGGGACATTGGGCTTACATAAAATGAAATCTCCCAAGTTACGTCTTGCTAAGACGTTAAGCTAAGCGTTGGATGAGAGACAACCCATCATTTTAGGTAATTTTCTTTTATTTATTTAATTTATTTTGTTTATTTTAGTTTAATTGCATGTGAATAATTTTAGAATTATTAAAACTAAAAATATTTGTTGAGATGTTAAAAGTTCACAACAATCTACATGTGTGGACTTCAATGATAAACATGATGGATGCACCTGTATTTCTCCATCACTACTTGCACATTCTCAAGATATAGGTAACTTTTCATCTCTTTTATCTTTATCTTTAATTTGCAATTGTTACATTAAGGACAATGTAAGTTCTAGCTTGGGTGTGGTGAAAAGTTATCATACTTAATTTTAAAAAAATTATGTTTACATTTTCATTTTTATTGTGTTTAATTTTATTTTCTTTGTGTGTTTAGTAGTTTTTAGAATTTTAGGATTAATTTTAAAAAATATCTCACAAAAATTTATCATTTCTTTAAATCAAATTTAAGTAAATAGTTAAATCTTTTGCACTGTTAGATTAATTTTTGAAAACATGTTATGGAGTATATGATAATTAGTTAGTTTTTTTTCATAAGTGGTATTTCATGATAAAGTGTGAAAATTATAATGAACCCAAAATCAGTGTTTAGGAATTAAATAATGGAAACTACCGATTTCCTTTATTCTAAGTAAAATATATTTTTTCTACTCCAAACACATTTCTTACTTCTTCAAATTTTTAGATGATCTCTATAGGAATTTCATTGAATATTAAGATTTTCACTTCTAGTAAAGTGTCATATGTTATTTTTACTGATTAGATTAAACGATTTAAGTAAAAATTGATAGTATATGCCTTTCCTCATTCATGCATGATTTCTACTAAAAATAGACATATTTGGGGTTACCTAAACCAAAATCAAATTGAAAAGCCCCAAAATTAATCACTTACCAAAATCCTACAAAAATGTACAATTTGTATATGAGTCCACTCTTAAAAAAATATGTTGACAAATTTCTAAAAAAAATAGAAAGATAAAAAATATATAATATAATCTACATACTATGACCTTTTTAGCCTTAAATAGTTATGAGAGTTAGTTAGTACAAAAGAAATATAGAAAATAATTCCCCTATAAGTCATTGCATTTATTTTTCCTACACTTCTAAAAGTCATATATCTTGAAATTTTTGCATAATGAGTTGGATTGATGCATTAAAATAATATATATGATATCTTTATAATTTATACATTCGATTCCTTTCATGAGATCAAAGTCATGCACTATTTAAAACCTTTCTTCTTTTATATATATGTATACTTATTAGTTCATTCCTAAACATAATATCTATTAGCATACACTTTAGTATGAGTCCTTGAACCCATAGGATTAAGTGAATTGAAAGTATTGACTTGTGAGGAGTATAGTCAAAGCGAATTCAGATTCTTAACACTAAAATTGGGTGAAGTGAAATGAAACATTTTATCATAAAATATGAAAGTGATTTTCGACTAATTATTGTAATAAATCATAAATGTTTAAGAAATTAGAATAATCTATGCTTAAAGGTTTTAATTATAAAACTTAAATAAAATTTTAAGCATGAAAATTTTGTGTTGTATTTTACTTGTTCTATTTGTTTCTATATTTTAAAGATTATTTTATTTAGTTTAATGTTTGTGGGTATCATTACTAAAAACCCTCACGAGACTTAAACTCATCTACTAGGACAACCTAGAGGTTTAAAGACTTGTTGCATACGCTAATGCAACCATGTCAATTATGGAAGTGATTTATGATAATTTAATTTTTAGTTTTTACCGCTTCTCTTGCTAAGAGACTAGCAAGAAATTGGTTAGGGGTTGTGATGGGTGTTTAAAATGCACTAAAATTACCATGATTTAATATATTTTAATTGATTAAATAGATTTATATTTATATGATTTTATCATATTTTTATATAAATTTATTTTTTTTGGAATCACATGTATTTTATTGTTTTTTAGGTATTTTTGTTCAAAAATAATTTAAAGACTCAAGAAAAATACTAGAGGCAATAAATCACAAATATGTTGAGAAAAAAATGAGGAAAAATCAAAAAATGAAAAAATTGGACAAAATGGGTCAAAGTGGTAAAAAAGGTCAAAAATCCCTCGATCTGTGCCAATGCCTATCCCTCGTGCAATTATGAACATTCCCAACCTGTCTCGCATGCACCCACGCGTAACCGCTCGCTTGTCATGCCGAGATCCACACCCATGTCTGTCTGCATCTGCCAAGTCTCGCCCACGCCAACGTTTGTCCCGCCACTAACCTCGCCTATCCACGTGCACTAGTGCTCCCACACACATGATAGCCTTTCCAAACACGTCTAAAATTGTTTTTTTTCACCTTTTTAGCCTTTTTCTCACTTATAAAAGGATCATTTCCCCATTGTAAAACACATCCCAAAAAGCACAATTTCTTAACTCTTCTCTCTCTAGCTTTCTCTCTTTAGAAAGGTTTCTTAGTTTATTTAGTTCTTTTAGTTTTAAAGTTATTCTTTTTTTAGAAGAACTAACTATGTTTTTTTAGATTTCTAGTTTTTGATTAAATAAATGAAAATATAAATCCATTTGGAGGTTTTCCGAAAATGAAATTAGTATAAAAGTTATGTAATGATTCTTTTAAGGTATAATTTTAAATTGAATTCTTTACAATTATTTTTATATTTTATTCTTATATGTTATATTTAATTTGTTCTTGATTAAATTTAAAATATCTAACTATTTGTAAATATGATATAATAATAACGTTGTTATGCTTGTGAAATATTAAATGGATAAAACATTTCTATAAAATAAATTAATTTTGTATTCATTCAAGATTTTATAGTAAGGATATTAGAGAGAAATATATTATTTTTCATTACAAACTTAAATTTGAAAATTATATTTTAAGGTTTAATTATCCGGTCTGATTTAGAGTAGTACTTTTTTATTTGTTGGTACAATCACATGGTAGTTAGAGTGAAACTCTTTTTCAAAAGTTTTTATGAGAACTATCATTCGAAAATGTATTGAGAACATATTTTCAGTAATGGTTTTAAAACTTGAAAGTTAGTACTCGGATAATTAAAATTTTAGGGTTAATTTGGACACCTTGAATAAAGTTTAAAATGTTTAACCCACCAAAGGTGGCATTTAAATGATTCACTTTCAATCTCTTAAAAAAAATTAATTTAATTAACTAAATTAATTATTGATTTCATCCATAGGTGTTAATTGATTTTTTTAATTAACAAAGAATATCTAAATCCAATAAAGGTAGTATTTATATATATAAAAAAAGAGAATGAATAAATATCAATTTATATCTTTAATAACCTAAATAGTAAGAGGAAGCATAATTGACTTAATTATTATATCCATAAATACTCCACTATTATTAATGATAAAAATTTGTATAATTTTTTATTGAATCCATATCTATGTTAATTTTTTGTTATTAGATTAAGAAACACAAAATCAAAATATCGTAACAGGGTGTTTAGGATTTAATTTTGTTTTTAAAAGTTTGAAAATTAAATTAAAAATCACATATATTCCTTCCTTAGATCGACTTTGGGAGTATACTTATCATTTTCTATAAAATAACTCGTGCACTTGCGAGAGTTTTACAAATATAAAACCAAAGTATTTGCAAGATTGGTATTGCTAACCCGATGTTGATTTTATTCATCAGTTAACAATCTCAATTTTGTTTGTTTCGCTTGGGAAGTCCCTCATGACTAAGAGGTGCATTGCATGCATCTTTAATAGTCTCACAATTAGAGATGTGACGAAACTCATCCATCAACACTGCAACAAAGATTGAGCTTATACCTTTTTGGTTTGTTCTACTAAAAGTGCATTTTATCATTGGTTTAGTCTCTTCTTGACTTTATGATTGTTACACCATCTTTCGTTACCAAAGGTGCTTCCCAACAATCAAGAATATCATCCCAGACTTTTTCATTTTATTTGAGAAATGCTTGCATATGAGCCTTGTAGTAAGGGTACTTATACTTATCAAAGATTGGGGGTCTAACAGATGACCATCTTTTTTCATTTGATCCATAAGTAAGAGTGTGTATCCCTAAGGATCAAACTCACTAAGTGTGTCTAGTATTGATTCCGATACCAATTGAAAATTTATAAAATATGGACCTAATTAACTTAGAGGGTGAATAGGTTATTTTCAATTTTTATCAATTTATAATTTAATAATCTAAATAAATCAGCTAGTCATGCTTTTGCGTGTAAGAATAAAGTGTAGAAATAAAAGAATGACACATAATATTTTTAGGTGGAAACAACCTAGGTCATAACCATGACCTAAGAGGAAAACCACCGGTCACCTAAATCACCTAACTTTCCATTATGAAAACCAACTGTTCAAGTACAAACTCGATCTTATACTACCCCAATGTACTTTACTTACGAGCCCCTCCTCTATTTTCACAGTTTCTAATATTATCATGAGCAATATCTAGAGTAAAATTTCAATAAACTTCTTGCTAATCAGATTGGTCACAATGGTCACAAATCAACTGCAAAAAAAATTAGCATAAAAACATAAGTGCTCGTGTGTGTTCTAAAATGAATTTTATAATAAATAATCTTAACTAAATGATTTAAAATATATATAACTTAAATTAAATCAATTAGAAAATTCTAGAATAAAAAGATTAAGCCCAAATTTATTAAAAATATATTCTTTAAAATTTAATAATTAAATCAAATAACGATGATCGCTCGTATAAGTATAAAATTTAAATATCCAAGATCCTAATTACAAAATAAGTTATATGAATATGAAAATTTTAAAATAAATAAATTAATAAATATAAAAATTTTGTTTCTAAAATATTTGATTATATTAATTAATATTTCCTTCTATAAGTTACTGTGTAAATATATATTACCTTTATGATTCCTGATTCTTCGATCTGCGTTAATATATATAAATCAACTATAATACCTTTCCATGAATTGTCGCCATTCTAATTGTTTTTTTCTTTTGTTTTGGTAGATCGTTGAGGCAGATTGCAGTAGTTCAACGTTATTGTTCACCGATTTCAGTAATTTTTTTTGGGCAGCTTTTTTTTTCTTTTCTATTCACCTCTAATCTTAATGTTGGTATTGTTGAGAAAAGTGAATTTTTATATAAACAAATGATGTTAATTTTTTGCCTAGTTCAATATTATTATTTTATATAACTTAGAAGATGTATAAATAAAAAAGGATTGATTATTGAGTTTGGGTTCCAAAGGGTACCCACTTTTGTGGAAGGGGAGAGGACTTAAGTAAACGTGATATCACACAAGCACGCACCGTCGCTACTGACAGTGCCTAGCTTAGCACGAGTGTGTGAGGTGATATTTTTTTTTTGAAATTTTTTTTATTTATTAAAATACTTTTCACTCAGAAAATAGTCATTACCTTTTTACTCAGAAAAATAACCGTTAATTTATTTACTCAAAAAATGGTCGTTATTTTTCTTTACTTAGAAATATTCGTTAAATGGTCGTTACTCTTCTTTACTCAAAAAATGGTCGTTACTCTTCTTTACTCAAAAAATGGTCGTTACTCTTCTTTACTCAAAAAATGGTCGTTACTCTTCTTTACTCAAAAAATGGTCGTTACTCTTCTTTACTCAAAAAATGGTCGTTAGTCTTTTTTACTCAGAAAATGGTCGTTACTCTTCTTTACTCAAAAAAATGGTCGTTACTCTTCTTTACTCAAAAAAATGGTTGTTACTCTTCTTTATTCAAAAAAATGGTCGTTACGCTCTCGACCCAAACATGACCGTTATTATCATAATGGTCACACGTTTTTTGAAACCTATAAATAGAGGGTCTCAGCTCTCAGTTTCGACACAAAAATTTGTAAACATATCTCACTAAGAAAAAAGCTCTCAGAAAGAAAAAGAAGAAGATCCTAAATTATTTTTTGAGTTTTTCGAGCAACAAAATTTTACAGGTGTAACATTTCGATCTTCATCAATGCAGTGAAGTTTCGAGACAAAAAACAAAGATTCTAGACTGTTTTATCCTGGGGACGACGAGACTGTGTTTGCTTGCACAAGTTTGGGTAGAGCCATGAAACGTCTTAAAGAGAGCGACCTAATCTGCGACTCCACCTAACCAGTTCATTTCAAGTTTTTGATAATATTGTTCCTACACTGTTTTCACATACTTGTTTCAACAGGCATATATATAGATAATAATAATAATAATAACTTGATACTATTAAGACTAAATATTTTTTAGGCTTAATTTTTCAAATCCCATTAAAAACTTAATATTATAAAAAGTCATTTTTAAGACAACCTAAATTAAACACATTTATTTAAGAAATAACTAATTGATAATTTCATAAATTGATTTGAGTTTAAATAATTATTTTAGCACAAAAAATAATTTCAAATTTATGAACATGTGCTATTAAATGCGTGAGTGCAATCCTATGTGTCGTAGTTATAAAAGATATACTTGAAGTATGACTATCTAGAACTCGAGCTTTTATTCGGTTTTTCTTGATGAACTTGATAGTAGGCCTAATATTTTGTCCATGAAAATAACCAATACTTATAATTCTTACAAGTTCAAATGGCAAGAAGTGGTACAAATAATTGGCTCATATAGGCTCAAATTGGTTCTCTAAAAGGGTTGTTCTTGAAAGAGCAATGATATTAAGAGTAGGACAATTTAGCTAAAGTTAATTCTATTACCTTAATCATTTTTCAAGAAATACATTTAGCATTCACCTTGATAAATTTAAAGAAAAGCTATAGCATATTATATTTGTTCATTAAAAGTATAACAAAGTTTCAAGAGATTCACAACATTTTTCACAAGTTTATGCATATAAATTATTCTATCACCAATTTAACTATTGTGCATGTAAGTTTTAAGAAAAATTATCATAAAGTTACCTTCACTTAGGAACAAGGTCAATACTCTATCAACCTTCATTTTTTTTCATGACATTGTTTAGCTAATTTCAACACATATGTCAAAAACAAATACATAACACACGATTGATTCTAAGCCTTCTATTAATCATAGTTGTCCTAAGAATGTAATAAATAAATTCTAAAAAAAAAATAATTATGCTACCTAGAGCATACTAATCCTAAAATAAACATCCAAAATCATGCTAAACTAATAAAGCATAAAAATAAAGATAGTGATGTGTTAAGACTCCCCCACACCTAATTCTTACATTGTCTTCAATATAAGAACATACATATGTGTAATGTAAAATTAAGTAAAAAGGGAGTAGAAAACAAATCTAGTGGGTTATCTTCCACAAAGTGCTTAGTTTAACGTTGATAGCCTAACATTGCCTCATGTGTTTCTTTAACCATCCAAATCTATTGGTTTGTGTAGAGTCACCTCCTCTATATTGATTGGTGCAAAAGATTCATAGTAAGGCTTCAATATATGTTCATTAACTTTGAATTCTTTACCGGTACTTGGACTTCGTATTTCAACTACACCATGAGAGAAAACATTAGTAACAATAAATATAGCGACCCAACAAGAACGTAACTTACCTAGAAATAGTTTAAGGCATGAATGGAATAAAAGGAATTTATCTATAATATTAAATTCTTTCCTTAATATCATACTATTATGAAATGTCTTTGTTTTATCTTCGTAAACTTTTGAGCTTTTATAGGCATTATTTCTAATTTCTCCTAGCTCATTCATTTGTAATTTTTGGTGTCTTCTAGCTTTGTCTAAGTCCATGTTACATTGTTTCACTATCCAAAATACTCGGTGTTTCAACTCAATTGGTAGATTACAAGGTTTACCATACACCAAATGGAATGACAATATCCCAACTAGAGTTTTATATATAGTTCTATATGCCCATAATGCATTTTATAGTTTCAAGCTATAATCCTTTCTATTGGGTTTGATTGTCTTTTCAAGGGTGGACTTGATCTCATCATTGGGCACTTCAACTTATCCATTTGTCTGTGGGTGATAAGAGGTAGTGACTTTGTGGTTGACATTGCACTTTTAAAGTAAGGCCCAAAAAATCTTATAGCAAAAATGTAGTCCATCATCACTGATGATAGCTCTTGGTGTTCCAAACTTAGCAAAGATGTTAGACTTCATAAAATCCATAATAACTTTAGAATCGTTAGTTTTGGTGGCTTTAGCTTCCACCCATTTAGATACGTAATCCACAACAAATAAAATATACATATAACCATAAGAAGATGGAAAAGGTCCCATAAAATCAATACCCTTAACGTCAAAGATATCAATAATAAGAATTGAAGTTTGTGGCATTTGAATCATAGAGCCCAAGTTACTTGTTCATTGACAACGGTCACATATTTTTTAGAAGGTAAAGGCATCCTTGAACAATGTCGGCCAATAGAATCCACTCTCTAAGATTTTATGAGTAGTCCATTTTGCTCCAAAATGTCCCCCATATGCATAAGAATAACCAAATGTTAGAATAAATGTACACTCAATTTCAGGTACATGCCTTCTTATCAATTGGTCTTGGCAATGTTTCTAATGATAGGGGTCAGCCCACACATATTGTTTAGCAACCTTCTTGAGTTTGAATTTATTAGCTTGTGATAGGTCTTTTCGAAACTTTTTAGTAACCAAGTAGTTCACTATGTATACATACCAAGGAGTAAACACGATGGTCTTAAGTAGTTGCTCATACGGAAAGTCCTCTCTTATTGGAAGCAATTCCTCTTCTTGAGTTAATCTACTTAGGTGATCTGCTACTATATTTTCACTTCCTTTTTTGTCTTTGATTTCAAGGTCAAATTCTTGTAGAAGAAGAATCCACCTTATTAGCCTTGGCTTAGCATCTTTTTCCTGAGTAAGTACCTAAGAGCTGCATGATTAGAGAAAACAATTATTTTAGCTCCAATTATATATGATCAAAAAATTTCTAAAGCAAAATCACTACTAAAAGTTCTTTCTATATTTTAGAGAAATTGAGTTGGGCATCATTTAAAGTTCGTGATGCATAATATATGGCATTTGGTAGCTTGCCAATCCTTTGTCCCAAAACAACTCCAACTGCATAGTCACTTGCATCACACATAAACTCAAATGGTAGACTTCAGTCAGATGGCTTAATAATAGGTGCTATAGTTAAAAATTCTTTCAATTTGTTAAATGCTTTGAGGCACTCATCATTGAAAACATCTTTTTGGAGTAACTAGCATAAAGGCCTTGCTATTTTTGAGAAATCCTGTATAAATCTTTGATAGAATCCTACATGATCAAGAAAAGAACGAAATTCCCTCATATTGGTGGGAGGTGGTAAGGAACAAATAAGATTTATCAACCTCTATTCCCTTATATGATATCACATGTTCTAGAACTATACCTTGATCTATCATAAAATGACATTTTTCCTAATTAAATACAAGGTTAGTTTCTATGCATCTCTCTAGAATTAATATAAGGTTATTGAGGCAGTTATCAAATGAGTCTCCTTATACAATAAAATCATCAATAAACACTTCTGTAATGCTCTCTATATAATTGGAAAGTATACTTATCATACACCTCTGGAAGGTGGAAGGAGCAATACGAAGGCCAAATGGAATGCATCTATAAGCAAAGGTTCTAAAAGGGTAAGTAAAAGTTGTATTCTCTTGGTCTTTTGGTGCAATGATAATCTAATTATAACCTAAAAAACCATCAAGAAAATAATAGTAAGTATGGCCTATTAAACACTAAGTATTTGATCAATAAAAAGTAAAAAAAGTGATCTTTGCGAGTCATAGAGTTGAGCTTTCAAAAATCAATGCAAATTTTCCACCCAATTTGGAGTCGAGTAGGAATCAAATCATTATTCTCATTCTTCACCATTGTAACTCTTGACTTCTTTGGAACAACTTGGATAGGGCTAACCCCACTTGCTATCTCATATTGGAAAAATTACACCAACTTCCAATAGTTTGATAACTTCTTTCTTAACCACTTCTATCATTGGTGGATTCAATTTCCTTTTGTGGTTTCCTTATTGCTTCGGCGTCGTCTTCAAGTAATTTTTGGTGTATACACGTATAGGTGCTAATTCCCTTAATGTTGAAAATTTTCCACCCAATCATTGATTTGTATTCTTTCAACAGACTATTTAAGCTCTCCTCTTGAATAGCTAAAAATCTTAGATAATATAATCACAAAAATGTGTCTCCATCTCATAAGTATACATATTTGAGATGTTTGGGAGAGGTTTGAACTCCAAGGTGAGTGCTTGCACAATGGAGGGTAAAAGTTTCTCATTAGACATGGGAAAATAAATATAGGAAAGATTATACCTTGGGTTTATCTATGGAGAAGAGTTAAGAGAGGTGACAATCTCCTTTAATTTTTATACTTTGTCAATATCCCTTTCTCCATCACTTAAATTTTTGGTTTTCATACTGTATCTTATGGAAATCTCCAATAGTTCTATACTTTCGACATCAATCATTTGTTACATTAAAGAGTCAAGTATATCAATAGAAAAACAAGAATTATAATCACTAGGATACCTCATTGCTTCACAGATATTGAAGTGAATAACCTCTCCGTCAAACTCTATAGTTAGTGTTCCAAAGTGCACATCTATCTTTGTTTGAGCGGTTCTCATGAATGGTCTACCCAAAAGCAAGGGTGTAGACTTAATAGTGGAGTCATTTCTCATACCAAGCACATAAAAATCGACCATAAAGATAAGCTTATTTAACCTGCACTAAAACATCTTCCAAAACTCCCTTTAGATAAGCATTAGATCGATCAGTAAGTTAGATAACTATGCCAGTTTATTTAAAGGGGCCAACATTTAACATAGCATAAATTGAGTAAGGCATAACATTAATTGAAACTCCTAGATCTAACATAGTCTTTTCAAATTTAGTGTTACCTATAACACATGGTATAGTGAAACTACTAGGATCTTTGCATTTTTGTGAAGTTTCCTTTGTAAGACTTCCAAAACACTCTCTCCCATGTGCACCACTTCATTTCCCTTGAGCTTCCTTATTTTGGTGCACAATTCCTTTAGAAATTTTTCATAGCATGGTACTTGCTTGATGGCATCCAATTGTGGAATGTAAACCTAAATTCTTTGAAAAGTTTTCAATACTTGTTTCTCATTTACCTCCTTCTTGGATTTTGCAAACTTGTTAGGAAAAAGAATAGAGGGTTCATAAGTAGAAATTGGAACTTAGGTGATTGTCTTACTCCCTTGTTATTGGTTTTCTTGTTTTCCACTTTGCCAGAATTACTTATTTCTTTTTGAATTATCTCATCCATAGTCTCATTTTCTTTAGTTTGTTCCTTGTGACCTTCTTTAAGATGTTTACCGTTTCTTAATGATATAGCATTGGCATTTTTGTGTTGCTTCTTTGTTATCGATTTTCTTGTTATTTACTTTATTAGAATTACTTGTTTCTTCTTGAATTTTCTCATCTTTAGTCTCATTTTCTTTGGCTTGTTCCTCGTGAGTTTATTCAAGATGTTTACCGTTTCTCAATGATACAACATTGACATTTTTTTAGGATGAAAGTTGGTTGAGAGGGAAGTTTACCATATCCTTGTGCTTCTAATTTACCAACAGTTGTATCTAATTGATTGAATCCATTTTCAAGGTTCTTGATTGTAAATTTTGTGTCTTCCTGAAACATGAGTGATTCTTGTTGGAACTTCATAGTATCTTTTAGAATTGAGCAATGTTGGATACAATCGTATTTACTAAATCCTCTAAAGATTTACCTTGTGATGGAGAAGGATTTTATGGTCTCACTTGATAAGATTATTGGCCTCTTAGAAAAGGAAAACCTGATAGATTACCGAGGGTAGCTGTTTGATTACCTCCATAATAGCCAATGTAAGTCTTTTAAATATTTTTTTTTTGGATCCTTACCACCTAGACATTGAAAAGTAGGCAAGCGATGAATCATGGTAGATTTCAATTCAAAAGCATCGTCATTATCATTGTATTGAATACATGATGATTGTTAATCTAAATCCAATGCTGCCATCTACCTAAGAATTTGATTGGGATTATTCACAGTCATTTCTATGTGGATATAATGATTTGAATCTTTAGATGTGTCGCTTGAACTTGAAAGATTTGTCTGAATTGTTTGCTTTAGCAATTGTGAATTCGATATCATATTGTAGCATAGATTCATTCATTATGACACTAAAAAGTAAATAAAGATTATAAACAAATTAAGTAAAACTAAAACAAGCACAAATATAAATAAAAATATAGAAAATATTTTTTTATTTTTTTATTATATATATATATAAAGTAAATAAGAGTTAATTTAACAAAAAAGTACGATGATAGAATGTCAAAAATTGATACATCTTTAGATGAATAGTCAATTTAGATCTTATTTTAAATTGCTTAAGATGTCGTTATTTAGTGTATACCAAGTAAAATCTTTTCTTGCAACAGATTTTGGAAACTAACTCCTATTTTTAAAAATTGGGTTTTGTTTTGTAAATTGAAAATTAATTCTAACTAAAGATTAATAAAGATAAAAAATACAAAAATTATGATAAATATTCAAATAAAAGAACGATATATGGCATGATAATTCTCCACCACTAACATGTAGTGTAAAAAAAAACATATCATATTATTCTATTCTTTGATTATAACAACTTAGAGAAATTTACAAAAACAAAAATCTTCATCTCTTATTACAAATTTGTTGAATTAAACAAACTCTTAGTTTAATTCTTTTTAATAAACAAATTAAATAAACTTTTTAAATTTAATGTATCAAAAACATTAATTTTTAAATAAGTAAATTAAATCAAGGTTAAACATACAATATCGATTTAATTATCTTGAGTATTAATATTCATTACAAGTAATTTATCATTAATTGTCTAAATTGATTAATGATGAATTAATTTGATTATTTAATTATACAATTAAATAATCAAATAAATTCATACAATAATTAAAATAGATAATTAATACATAATAAAAAAATAGTTGAATAAAATATTACAAATCATATTAAATATTATAATCTATATCTAGAGTTTTAAAATTACTCACAATCAATTATAAAATTAGATATTCATCGTAAAAAATAAATTAAGAAAATTATTCATGAAAAAAATAAAAAAAAAGGAAAAGAAGCCTTAGATTTTTATTTTTGAATATGATCTTCAATTCTTTTAATTGTTTCTTGAATAATTTTTTACACAATTATTACTTCTAGTTTAATTCTACAATTTCCATATTTTTTTTATTTTTTCTCTAAATTTTTGTATAATTTTTTTAATTATTTATTTTATGGAGTATTATTTTATATTTATATTGAGAAAATTAATATGTTTTTGTGTAATATTATGATTGATAATACACTAATTACAAGCAAAATTGGATACGTGGCCGCGTGAAAA
The DNA here is from genome assembly GCA_030763125.1 of Hippophae gyantsensis. Taxonomy (NCBI): domain Eukaryota; kingdom Viridiplantae; phylum Streptophyta; class Magnoliopsida; order Rosales; family Elaeagnaceae; genus Hippophae; species Hippophae gyantsensis. Next base: position 8,892,106 of record CM061038.1, on the reverse strand, counting down.
TCGCTCATGGATATAAAGAAGATGACTGTTGCCGTAAGAATTAAGAATGTACGAAGAAGGTTGGGAATGTGGTGGCTTTATTTTTCTAATCACATCCACATGTATTTTTAAATACAATGTATCAAATAAAAATCATAAAATTTTCAAAAATTAAAAAAATTAATATTTTCTCACTACATACAAAATAATTTTTTAGTTCATAATATATATATATATAAATAAAATAATATTTAAAAATATATATAAAATATTACTTATCATATAAGTTTATGAAGACGATAAAACTACACCTCCACTATTCTACGTAGTGGTATGTAAAGATTCTACGTAGTGGTATGTAAAGTTGAGTTGATTCGATTTTAAATTAAATCTTGAATTAGTTTAATATAATCGATTTTTAAAAAATAAAAAATAAACCATATAAATTAAAGGTATAAAATCAATTCAAATTAAACCAAAAAATTTAGGTTGATTGTATTGATTTTTAAAATTTTATTTTATTTTTTTATAAATTTTAGCTATAAATTTTTGTTCCTTGAAAATAAATTTGAGTCTACCAACTTCAAGCTTTATATATATAATATTATAATTATTAATGTATAAGTTATATAGTTTTAAACTTTTGATGTAACCTATGCACACATATTAATTTGAATATTTTTATCTATATTATACACATAAATATAATTATAAGAAAAAAACTTAAGATTATAGATAATTAAGATTATATGTTAAGATTTTGAAATTTTAAATTAAAAAAATGAACCACCTAAAAGTAAATAAATAAAAAATAAATTAAATAGAATAAAATTAATATATATATATATTAATTTTATTTTATTTTTTATTTATTTATTTTTTAAAATTTAAAATCAAACCAACTCAAAAATATTCTAAAATTGACAAAATTAGTTTGGCTTAATTAGGTTGATTTAGTTTAGGTAATTTTTACACATCCATGATTAAATGAAGTATTTTTTTCCCTACAACTTTGTATTTTTATTAAATGAATTTTCTTGAAATAACTAGACATATTGCATTTTTGTAGACAAATATGTTTTGGTTTTTTTAGTTATGTAAATTAAATCAATTTAGTTTTTTTTGTTATTTTTTGTCATAATTTAATCATTTTGTTATAAAAAGTTATTGTATAAAAGTAAATTATCAAAATTTTATTTTTTATAAATTTTTAATTATTGTTAATCAATAAGAGTTAAAAATACTAAAAAATTAATTTTTTATTATTTTAATGTTATTTTTTTAAAATAAAATGATTAAATTATTATAAAATAATAAACTAATTAAACTGAACAATTTCTCACCAGACTGATATGGAGCTTGAACAACTATGCGCACAATTTTTTTTCTCACTTTTTTATAATAATTGCACATGCAATTTTTTTTTATAATAATTGCACATGCAATTTTTTTTTATAATAATTGCCATGCAGTTTTGATAGATGGTACGTCCAAAAAGGTAAGTGATAGATGTCTTATTGTATCGAGAGTTGTAATTACATGGTGCTTGATATAAGGTTCATTAACATCTTTTCCTCTTTAAAAACAAAATTAGGGTATTTTCTGGTTAGTAATTTACTGAAATATATTGATAACCCAATCATATTTGAAGTGGCTCATCACGGTTAGAAATAGTGCATTGGACGATGGATTAACCAAACAAATTTACTTAAATATGAATGGTGTTATTAAGGATGCTATGAAATCTTTAGAAAAGAAAAATCAATATCATTTTACAAACTTTCATTTAAAATAAGTATAATTTATAAAACATAATTCTCTTGTTATGATACTGCTCACTATGTACTAGTTGGCTCAAGTGACAAGAGACAAATATGTTTTCATAACATGGTTTGATGATAGACATATAAAATGCATTGACATGAATCATGTTGAAACTATTAGAACTAATTAATATGTGTTTTTGAAAATGTCAATGCATTTTTTTAATTGAATATGATTAACTCTAACCATAAATTTTTAGCATAAAAGGCGCACTATTAGAACTAATTAATATGTGTTTTTGAAAATCTATTTTTATTGCATAATCATATCTATATGTGTGAATTTTACTAAATATTTGAATGAATTGATTGCTAAAACTAAATAGTCAAATAAAAATGTAAACTCATGAACCTAGTTTTAAAAATATTGAAAATTCACTCACAATATTATATCACCACTATTGTTATACTTACATTGAAATATATTATGGATCAACTTGTACTTTATGATCATACTTATGTCAAAAATAAAAATAATATCATAGCTAGCTTGGCTAATCTAAATTGAATGATATTCTAAAAATGTTAAAACATGGTCTATTAACATATAACTCAATACTCTCTTTAACACTTAGGTATAAATCAAATTGTTACTTATAGTTTCGATATTCTTCTAGTTCAAAATCAAAGAGCCATACTCTGAAGTCCATTAAACTTACAAGTACAATAGGTTCAAAACTATTTAAAAACATCACTAAAATATAAAGATCAAACTCAGTTGTTTAGCCATGAACATGGGTGAAATATCTTTTAAAATCACTAAAAAGAGTTTTATCATTCAAAAACACACAATTTAAGTGAAAATGTTCTAATTAAAATTTGTCAAAACATTTAAAAAGTTGACATTTTCATCTTTCTAAAGAGCTAACATATGTTCATTTTAGATCATCAAATCGATTTTGTAAACTAAAATCATAATTTGTGTCATCTCAATAAAAATAATTTTAAAAAAATTATGACCTATCATCAATAAATATGTATAACTTTTCATAGAAAAGTCAAAACTTAATCGTGTAAAAAGATAACGAAACTAGACATTTGAATATTTAAAATAAGATATTACTCACTTAATTATCATATGTAAAACCTTTCCAAAAATATAGAACACTGTTCAATTTTAGAACATGATTTTCAGCATAACTTTCATAGAACATACACTGAATTAAGTCACTATAAATGTATCTAGAAAATCCAAAATAAAAAATCGTAAAATATTTATAAAACTAGACTCATCAAGATTTAAACTAAGGCATAATTCACTCAATTTCAATCTATAAAACCATTTTCAATAACAAAAATATAGATTAATTTTGAACAGGTTTCCAGCATGATTTCCATAGAGCCACTTTCAGTTAAACATGTATAATTTTGAGTAGAAAAAATTATAAAATTTACCATAAATAGACATTTATACCTTTCTAAATAGATAGAAACTAAATTAAAAATCTTTTTGAAGTTATCCCAACCTTCATTTTAATTTACTGCAAAAATAGTTACCTAGCTATTATTTAACATAGAATTTATATCTTCTTTCACTTCTTCTTTCTTTCATTTTCCCCTCATCTTTCTCTTTTTTTCTTTAATTTTAGCCAATTTCTTACCAAGCTTCTTAGAAAAGCTTGCACTAATAAGGTATGCATGAGAAGATGAGTAAGACATATGGGCATCTTACTCACCTCTTAAAAACACCAAATATATTTTTTATTAGCCACAAGGACATGTGTCTTTTTAAGAGTAAGGGCGTGATACCTCGTGCTTAAAAAATAATTAGGTAAAAGATTGAAATATCTTTGTCTTATGACTTGAAAATTTTGAAGAGTCTGAACATTTTAGTAATATTAAGGGTAAAATCATAATTACACAACTCTTAATAATAATTTTAGCTCTATGTTAAGGGATGGACTGTTACAAATATTGTTGGAAAAATATGAGTGTTTATTAAAAAAAACTAGTATAGCCTTGTCCCACATTACCTTTTTACACTACTTAAAAGATGTATAAATAGTAAAGAGTTGGTTATTGGGATTGGGCCCCAAGGGGTACCCACTTTTGTGGAAGAAGAGGGGACTTAGGAAAATGTGATACCACACACGTGCATGCGCTGTCGCCGTCCGTACGACCAGCCGTGGCGTGTCGAGCTGAGCCGAGTGCATGTGCGTGAGGTAGGGTAGCATTTTATTTTGTTGAAAATTTTTTTAAAAAACTTTTCCACTCAGAAAATAGTTGTTACATTTTTTCTCAGAAAAACAACCATTATTTTCTTTTACTCAGAATATGACAGTTAAATGGCCGTTACTTTTCTTTATTCAGAAAATGGTCGTTACTCATCTTTACTCAGAAAGTGGCAGTTATTCGTCTTTACTCAGAAAAATGTTGTTACTCGTCTTTACTCAAAAAATGGTCGTTACTCTTCATTACTCAGAATGACTATTCGCTCTCCATCCCCATACATTACCATTATTATCATAATGGCCACACAATTTCTAAAACCTATAAATAGAGGGCCTCAACTCTCAGTTTCAACACAACAATCTGCAAACTCGTCTTACTAAGAAAAAAAATTCTCTCAGCAATTCTAAATTATTTTTAGTTTTCCAAGCAACAAATTTTTCAGGTGTAGCATTCCAGTCTTCATCAATGCAGTGAAGTTCCGAGATAGAAAAAAATATTTTGGGATGTTTTATCTTAGGGACGATGGGGATGTGTTTGCTTGCACAAATTTGGGCAGAGGCGCAAAACATCTTAAAAAGAGTGACCTAGTCCGCGACTCAACCCAAGTAGTTCATTTCAAGTTATTGGTAATATTGTTCCAACACTGTTTTAACATACTTGTTCCAACAATTTTAAGACGTATTCTATATGCCATGAATACTGAAATGCGAACTGTTGATCTCAACAAACCATTCCGTTTAAAAGGACTACACTTTAAAAGATGGAGACAAAAATGTTATTTTTCTTAACTATGAAAAAAGTCATTTCTGCTCTTACTACTGAAAAACCAATACAGTCTAACCCTTCTACTAAAGCTGCAACTAAGGATTTAGACACCTGGATGGAAAATGATTTTCTGTGAAAAAATTATATTCTTAATGGTTTAGCTTATGACTTTTATGATTATTATAACTCTGATAAGTCTGCTAAGGAAATTTGGGAAGCACTTCAAAAGAAGTACGACATTGAGGAAGCTGGAACTAAGAAGTATGCTGTCAGTAGATACATGAAGTTTCAAATGATTGATGGCAAATTAGTGGAAGCTCAATCACACGAACTGCAGAAGATAGCACACGAAATAACTTCTAAAGGTATGACTTTAGATGAACAATTTCAAGTAGCTATTATTATAGATAAATTACCCCTTGCTTGGAAAGATTTTAAGAATACACTTAGGCATAAAACTAAGGAATTTTCTTTAGAAAGTCTTATAACCTGTTTAAGAATAGAAGAAGAAGCCTGAAAATAAGACTAAAGAGATGAAGTACTCGTAGTCTCAAACAATAGTACCAATAAGAAACCATCCTCTACAATTCTGAAACCTAAAGGTAGAAATATGAAAACTCAGAATCGTAATAATAACCAAAATAACAACCACCAAAATAGAAATAGAAACTATCCTCCCCAGAATGGACCTCAACCCTCATAAGGAATAACACATTCATGTGTTTTAATTGTAACAGACCTGGCCACTTGGCTAGGAACTACCAGAATAGGAATCATCCTACCCCACAGGAGAACCTTACCGAAGATCAACTTATTGCTATGATATCTGAAGTCAATTTTGTTGGTGGATTTGAGGGGTGGTGGGTGGACATTGGTGTTTCTTGCCATGTTTTCTATGATCGAGATATGTTCAAGTCCTACTCTGAGTCTGAGGATAAGAAAGGGCTGCTGGGCGACTCCCACTCCACTAAAGTTGTTGGTACTAGTGAGGTGGTATTGAAGTTTATCTCTAGAAAGACTGTCATCTTGAAGGATGTCTTGCATACTCCATAGATGAGAAAGAACTTATTTTCAGGCTATCTTCTTAACAAGGCTAGGTTTACTCAAACTATAGGGGCTGATTTATATACTATAACTAAAAATAATATATTTGTTAGGAAAGGGTACGCCACTGATGGCATGTTTAAATTAAATGTTGAATCAATAAAACCTCTTCTTTTGCTTATATGTTGAGTTCTTTTAATATTTGGCAGGCTAGACTTTGTCATGTTAACAAACGTATAATCAAGAACATGAGTACCTTAGAACTAATTCCTAAACTATCTTTGAATGATTTTGAAAAATGTGATTTTTGTAGTCAAGCTAAAATAACCAAAACTTCACATAAATCAGTAGTTAGAGAATCAGAACCTCCAGAATTAATACATTCTGACATATGTGAACTTGATGAAAATTTAACAAGAAATGGAAAATGCTATTTTATAACTTTTATAACTTTATGTTTATACCTTAAAGGAAGATCCCCAAACTCTTAAAAAAGCATTATCTTCTTTAGATGCCAACTTATGGGAAGAAGCCATAAATGATGAAATGGACTCTCTTGAGTATAACAAGACTTGGCATTTAGTTGACTTACCTCCTGGTTGCAAAACCATTGGATGTAAATGGATACTAAAGAAGAAATTAAAACCCGATGGTACTATTGAAAAGTACAAAGCTCGTATTGTAGTTAAAGGGTATAGGCAAAGGGAAAATGTAGATTTCTTTGATACCTTTTCACCAGTCACAAGAATAACTTCCATACATGTAATTTTTTCTCTTGCTGCTATCCATGATTTAGTAGTACACCAAATGGATGTTAAAACTGCTTTCTTAAATGGTGACTTAGAAGAAGGAATTTATATGGATCAATCTGAAGGTTTTGTTATCCCAAGTCAAGAAAATAAAGTTTGTAAACTAGATAAATCCCTTTATGGTCTAAAACAAGCACCTAAGCAATGACATAAAAAATTTGATAATCTAGTTATCTCACATGGATTCAAAATAAATGAAAGTGACAAATGCATTTATTATAAATTAGAAGATAAAATTTGCACTATTATATGTTTATATATGGATGACATGCTTATTTTTGGATCAAATATTTATGTTGTGAACAATGTGAAAACTTTGTTAAGTGCTAACTTTGATATGAAAGATCTCGGAGAAGCGAGTGTAATCCTTGGTATAAAGATTATTAGGTTTGAAAAGGGAATTTCTCTAGATCAATCTCACTACATTGAGAAGATCTTAAAGAAATATAATTACTTTAACTGCAAACCTGCATATACTCCTTATGATCCTAGTGTAAAGTTGTTCAAGAACACCAGAGACGGTGTTAGACAAAATGAGTATGCGAGCATCATTGGTAGTTTACATTATGCTATTGATTGCACTAGACCAAACATAACTTATGTTATGGGACTACTATGTAGATTTACCAGTAGACCTAGTGTAGAGCATTTGAATGCTATTGAAAGGGTTATGAGATACCTTAAGAGAACTATATACCTTCGATTACATTATAAAAAGTTTTCCACTGTTCTAGAAGGATATAATGATGCAGATTGGAACACTTTATCAGAAGATTCTAAAGCAAGTAGCGGCTATATATTTAACATAGCTGGTGGAGCTGTTTCTTGGAAGTCTAAGAAACAGGCAATATTGGCTCAATCTACAATGGAGTTTGATATGATAGCACTAGCCACTGCTAGTGAAGAAGCATGTTGTTTAAGAAGTCTATTAGCTGAGATCCCTTTATGGGAAAGACCGATACCAGTTGTCTTGATCCACAGCGATAGTACCGCGACTATTGCAAAGATTCAGAACCGTTACTACAACTGCAAGAGATGAAAAATATGTCGTAAGTGTAGTACTATTAGAGAATTTCTCTCTACAGGAGCTGTAAAAGTGGATCATATACGTTCTGATGAAAATTTGGCAAATCCTTTGATAAAAGGATTACCGAGAGAGAAGGTTTTAAAAACGTCAAAAGGAATGGGACTAATGCCCTTAGAATGAAGAGTCACTCATGAAATAAGTTCAAAGGGTAGTAACAAGTCATGAAGTGATATGAGATGAATCATGCTATTTTCAAATCTCATTCTATATTGTTAGAAGCATGAAGTCTTGAAGCAATAGAAAAAGGATGAGTTAATTGTTAAACTCTTAATGAGTTCTATACTCTATATGGAGTGGAGTACATAGATATAAGAGTGCTCTTGATAGACTCACCTATGTGAATGTAGAAGTGTGTCCATTTCCTATGGAAAATATTTGGGAAAAATTTACTAGAGCGTTTACTATACTGGGATACACGTGCATGGCCGGAAAGCACGGGCTTTTCGAACTACACCTTGGAATGGTTATGTGTGTGATGATTGTTAGAGATAGAGTTCAAAACTACGAGTTACTCTAGTATATTCTAAATCAACACTATGCAAAGGTTCAAGTCGATAGACACCTTTTGCTTATGCACAATCTTATATTTATCGGTTGCTCAATGAAAATTATTTTTATATAAAATTCAATTGGGGGATTGTTGGAAAAAGATGAATGTTTATTAAAAAAAACTAGTATAGCCTTGTCCTATATTGCCTTTTTACACTATTTAAAAGATGTATAAATAGTAAAGAGTTGGCTATTGGGATTGGGCCCCAAGGGGTACCCACTTTTGTGGAAGGGGAGAGGACCTAAGAAAATGTGATACCACACACGTGCATGCGCCGCTACCGCTGCCGTCCATCAACCAACCGGTAGTGTCATGCCGAGCTGAGTCTAAGTGCGTGTGCATATGTGTGAGGTGAGTTGGCATTTTATTTTTTTGAAAATTCTTTTTTTTTAAAAAAACTTTTCCACTCAGAAAATAGTTGTTACATTTTTTCTCAGAAAAACAACCGTTATTTACTTTTACTCAAAATATGACGGTTAAATGGTTGTTACTTTTCTTTATTCAGAAAATGACCGTTACTCGTCTTTACTTAGAAAGTGGCCGTTACTCGTCTTTACTCAGAAAAATGGTCGTTACTCGTCTATACTCAGAAAAATGGCTGTTACTCGTCTTTACTCAGAAAATGGTCGTTACTTTTCATTACTCAGAATGACTGTTACGCTCTCCATCCCTAGACATTACCTTTATTATCATAATGGCCACACAGTTTCTAAAACCTATTAATTGAGGGCCTTAGCTCTCAGTTTTAACACAATAATATGCAAACTCATCTCACTAAGAAAACAAATTCTCTCAGCAATTCTAAATTTTTTTTAGTTTTTTGAGCAACAAATTTTTTAGGTGTAGCATTCTGATCTTCATCAGTGCAGTGAAGTTTCAAGACAGAAAAAATATTCTTGGCTGTTTTATCCTGGGGATGACGGGGCTATGTTTGCTTGTACAAATTTGGGCAGAGTCGCGAAACGTCTTAAAAAGAGCGACCTAGTCCACGACTCAACCCAAGCAGTTCATTTCAGGTTATCGGTAATATTGTTCCAACACTATTTTAACATACTTGTTCCAACAAATATATAGTGCAATTTTTAAAATTAATCAAGTCCTTCTTTGTTGGATAGTTTGCAATTCCTCGTTCTCTGAATGCATAGGAAGGTCGTAATTATAATCTCCTAAATTCAAGTTTTGAAATGTAATTAATCTCTATGATATAGATAAGTTTTTGCTAGTTTATGAAGAGCACAATACCACCATCAAAAAAAATTTGGTTCAATAATACAACAAATTTAATTGGGCATGGTTCTTTGTCAACTATTCTCCAAGATAATTAATTACAAATGACGCTAACCTACATATGCTCCAAAGCTCACTATTTAAGCACAAGACTGATAAATTATGGAATTCCTAGTCCAATGATATGGGTTCATCCTTAAATGCATGATTTATGATATATTTTCCTTGTGATTATAGAGCAACTTATTTTGGGTTCACCTAGTATTCTAGTAATAAGATTCATTTTTTTTTCATTTTAAGTTACATGTTTAAACACACTAAGTCCAAATTATATATCGCTTCATTTATTTTCAAAAGAAAAGAGTAGTATATACTTAAGAATAAAATAATCCTATTATCTAGTGTCATATACTGTTCGAGCCTTGACCATTCTTTGTATCATAATCGCTTTGTGATGAGTAAAATCGGCATCGCCGATCTTGCAAATACTTTGGTTTTATATTTGCAAAAGCACGAATCATTTCAAAGAAAATGATAAGTATACTACTAAAGTCGATCTAAGGATATATGTGGTTTTTAATTTATTATTCAAACTTTTAAAAACAAAATTAAATTCTAAACATCTTGTCACGATATTTGGGGATTTTGTGTTTTTTCTAATCTAAAAACATAAAAATAAACATAGATATGCATTCAATAAATATTTATGCAAAAAAAATTCATTTATAATAGTGGAGTATTTATGGATATAATAACTAAGTTAATTATACTTATTCATATTATTTAGGTTATTAAAAATATAAATTGATATTTATTGATTCTCTCTTTTTTATATGAATACCACCTATGGTGGGGTTAGATATTCTTTGTTAATTTAAACAAATCATTTAACACTTATGGGTGGGGTCGATAATCAATTCGGTTAATTTAATTAATTTCTTTTTCCTAAGAGATTGAAAATGAACCATTTAAATGCCACTTTATTCAAGATATCCAAATTAAACTAAGAATCTAATTATCCGAGTACTAACTTTCAAGTTTTAAAACTATTACTGAAAATATGTTGTCAATACATTTTCAAATAATAATTCTTATAAAAACTTTTGAAATTGAGCTTCACTCTAACTACTGGGTGATTGTACCAACAAATAAAATAACACTACTATAAATAAGACCAGATAACTAAACCTTAAAATCTAATTTTCATATTTAAGTTTGTAATAAAAAATAATATATTTCTCTCTAACATCCTTATAGATATTTTTATCTATTTAATATTTCGCAAGCATAAAAACGTTATTATTATATCATTTTTACAAATAGCCAGTAATGTTAAATTTAATCACAGATAAATTAATTATAATATATAAGGATAAAACATAAAAATAACTATAAAGAATAAAAATCCTTACAAAACCATGATGCTAATTTCATTTCTGGAAAACCTCCAAATGAATTTGTATTTCCGTTTATTGAATCAAAAAGCTATAAATTTACAAAAACATAGTTAGTTCTAATAAAAGAACATTAAAACTAAAAACTAAAAAAACTAAGAAATAGAGAGAAAGAAAGAGATAAGAAGATTTTTTTGAGGTGTTTTTTGGTGTGTTGTGTAATGGAGGAGATGGGGGTATTTATAGGTGAGGAGAAGGGTAAAAAAAGTGAAAACAAATGAAAAAAAATGGGAAAAATGCATAATAGGCGGACAATGACGTTAGCGTTGACGTAGAATGGACAAGTGCTGACGTAGGAAGTGGCGCGCACAAATTTGGTATGTTAGGGCATGATTGGGCATAGTGGTCCGTGTAGGTTCTAATAGATACACCTATATGGGTACAAATGCACGTGCGAGTTCGTCATTGTTTGGGTAGTGCGGACAAATGAGTACAGATGCATAAGCGGATGCTCGGCATGGTATGGCACGCTGTGCGTGTTTCTCAGTGTAGCTAGGCAGCTATGCGTGCTATTTTGGCCTTTTTGAGCAATTTTGTCCAATTTTTTCATCTTTTTTACTTTTCCTCATTTATTTTCTTAATATATTTTGTGATGTATTGTCTCCAGTATTTTTCTTCGAGTATTTAAGTTATTTTTTGAAGCAAAAATACCTAAAAACAATAAAAATACTAGTGATTCTGAAAAGAAAAATTTATTTAAAAATATGATAAAATCATAAATATAAATATTTTTAATTAATTAAAGTACATAAAATCATGATAATTTTAATACTTTTTAAGCACTCATCACTATGTCAATATCTCTATGGTACGATCTTAAGATTGAATCAATCCTCTTAGTTTGGAAAATTTTATATAACACCCCTAAGTTTTATTGTATCTTCACAAATACTTGCAACATTTAAATAATATCAATGATACCCTGATAATTTCACAGAGTTAGAAAATGTTAAGTCTAAGGGTAAAGTGGTAATTTTTAATAGGATTAATAAATGCTTTTTTCCCAAACAAAAAACATTCCCTTAGGCAACCCCTCAACTTTCCTTTCTCTCTCAGATGAAAACCTACCCTAAAACAAAAACCCACCCTTGAACACACTCGAAACCTAGCAAAAGCCAACACAAAGATACTCTAGCATCCAAAATCTTCAACCAAATCCTAGTTCGTATCCCTCACCCTCATCCTCTAGATTAAGGTATTAATGGGCTGAGACAATAACAATAATAAGTGTTTAGAGATCTAGACTGGCCTGGTGCCCGATCCATTCAAATCGCTCAAGCAAAGTCATCAACCTGATATGCAAGGAGAAACACCCTGGGTGAAGCACTCTAAATGTCCTACCTGTAGACCAGCCCAAGCTCGATAATAAGCCTGAGCTTAGTAATGAGATTGAGCCTATAAGCATATCGAGCCATAAGATGGAATAACTCAGAATGCATCAACAAGTGGGAGGTCGGTTTTAAGGAATTGAATCCCATATATAGTTTACCATCAGACCGAGCTAGAATCGACCTCGATCTATGATATGCTATATTTTATACCAATTATACCCATATGACATGTAAATATGTGTACACATTATGTAACTGACACCTATATCTATAATGTTCAATAAATAGATGGACCTATTATGGGATCTACACATTCAACCAATTATCTTAACTTTTCTCTAAGTTCTCTCTCTAGAAACAAGTTGAATCCTAACATTTTGGCACCTATTATGGGGCTCAGATTCTAAGGTCAAGAATAAGTTTATGATGCCATATCCTTTGGGATTCACCCCGCTCCCTAAGATAAACTTGGAAAATTGATTGTGTTCCACTCACAAACTACAAATACCATGGTAGGAACTCTTGCTGGAAGACAATTTAGGTTAGCTGAGTGTGAAGCAATGGCGACTCAGATAAATACCACACCAATCCTCAATGAAACCAGAGTAGAAGATAATGCCATTACCAAGAATTGGCCTGCCAACTCCTCGAGATGAGAAAAGAGCTCGAGAAGACCATAAGAGAAAACATGTCACTACCCTCCCAAATAAGAGGAATGACCTCGGATGACCAAACGATTGATCCAGCCAATGAAAATATAGCTGAGTGCGATCAACTAGAGCCCCAACAAGCTAGACACAAAGACGAGGGGAATCCCTTCTCTAGCTCGATGAGGCCTAATGATGAACAACAGATTCAAGAAATAAAAGGCAAGGAGCCATGATTCCAAGTGCTAGAGTAGACCAATAAGAGGCAAGATTGAGCCTTGAAGGTGGAAAATGAGAAACATAAGAAGGGAAAACCCCCTTATGATATGGACAGAGATTGTAAGAAACTATATGTCTCTCCCTTTTCTGATATAATAGAGAATGATGAACCACAAACTAAGTTCAACGCCCCTAAATGCCTTAATTATTTTGGGACAAAAGACCTAGTTACACATGTTCAACACTTTAAAATAGCCATGGCTCCCATGAGTCTCACCCAAGGAAAGAAAGATGTTATGATGTGGAAGTTGTTCACTGCCACCCTTTATGAAGGCATGTAGAAATGGTTCAAAAACTTGACCTTCAAATCCATAACATCCTTCCCATAATTTGCTAGGTTATTAATCACAAACTACGCTTAAAAAAACCTTTGAAAAAGGAGTCTAACCACCTTTCTCAATTATTCAGGGGATAGAGGAATCCACTGGGGAATATATGAAACAGTTTAGAGAAGAGAAATTAAAGATCTCTAACTACCCTAGTTTTATTGTTATAGAGGTCTTTAGGAAAGGCCTACTAAAGAACTCTGACATATTTGTAGAGCTAACTAAGACAGTGCCACACACCTTAGAAAAAGCTTATGGGGAGGCGAGAAAGTTTTTCAACCTCAAGAGGGAGCTAGGTCTGGTCAAAAATCATCAAACTATGGTAGAAGTTGTGCCAAATAAAAAAAAGGAGGATGAGCCTAGACAGAGCATATCAAAATAACAAAGACAAATGTTTTGTACCAAGTAATAGGCTGGTCGGACAATGGCCAAGAAACAAGGGGCCTTAGAGGAGGTCATTCTCCTCTTTTAAAGGGCCTCTCTTGAGAGTTGAGCTAGCTCAAGCCGTTAGGAGAATGGAGGATGAGCTCAATGTCAAATGGCCACCAAAGATGAAATCTCCCCTTAGAGACACGTCCAAATGGTGTGCCTTCCATAAGGAAGTGGGCCACAAAACAAAAGACTACATACACTTAATAATGAGATAGACGAGTTGATGGTTAGGGGATATCTAAAGGACCTCATCATAGAAGATGAGGACAAAAGAAACCATCAAGGTAGATGATGGGTGCCAAAACAAACGAACCCATCAGGCGGTAGTAGATAGCCACGTAATGAGCCCAACATTAGGACTCTACATACCATACATTGAGGACTTGGGGTCAATGGGATCTCTAATAACTCGTGCAAAATATTTGCAAGGGAGCTACGCAATGTTCCCTATGTATATGCCTTGGATAAGGCGAGACCTCTTATAGAAATCATTTTAGTGAAAAGGATGAGACCTCGTCTCATCACGGGGACCCTTTATTGATAACTCTAAGGATCAAATCTTATGATGTCTGCCGAATATATAGCTCCTTTTTCTGAGCACTGCTAGGGCCCTAAGAGTAAAGGATTCTAACATCATTAATATATAGCTCCCTCTTGTAGGATTCATTAGCAACACCACCTATGCAAATGAAACGATGGTTTTGCCTGTCATGACAAAAAAGGTAATAATAATGACTAACTTTGTGATTATTGATGTCCCTACACATTACAATGCCATCCTGGGAAGGCCATGGATACACAAAATAAGGGCAATTCCATCCATATTTTATATGGTGATCCAATTCCCCACTGTCAAGGGTTCTGAAGAGGTAAGGGGAGATCAGGAGAACGCTAGAAGTTGCAATAATGCCACTATGAAAAGGACTACCCCTAATTATAAATCACCGAGGGGTCTCCCTTAAAAGAGACCAAGGAACAAAGGCCTGGCGAGGTCAGTCTACCTAAATAAAGTAAAGGACCTCCCAATGGATGTTTAGGGTAAGAAACACCTCTTAAAAACGGTTGAGAATTTTACGGCAAAGCTTGAGGAGCAACTCTCATAGTTCTTTAGAGTTAATGCAGATATCTTCACATGATCCCTAATAGATATGTCGAGAATTGATCCAAAAGTCATAACCTACTAAATAAATGTCAATCCATAAGTTAGACCCATTCAACAATGGAAAAGAAAATTCCATAGAGAGAACGAGGAGATCAAACACCATGTGGCTACCCTTAAAGAGGTTGGGGTCATCAAAGAGGTCAATCATCCTTCATGGCTCTTAAATATGGTACTATTAAATAAAGCATATGGGTCATCTCATATGTGCATAGCCTTCACAGATCTAAACGAAGAATGTCCTAAGGATTGCTTCCCCTTCCAAGCATTGATCAGCTAGTAGACGCCTCTTCCGGGTTTAGTTTGATGAGTTTTTTGGATGTATACTCAGGATACCACCAAATCATAATACACCCTGAGGATGAAGAGAAAAATTCTTTCATCATAGAGGAAGAAACATTCTGCTACACAAGGATTCCATTTGGATTAAAAAACATAAGCACTACATATCAATGTCTTGTTAACAAGATGTTTAAAAAACAGTTAGGGAAGAATCTTAAAGCATATGTATATGACATGGTGGTGAAATCAGCTCAACCCTTGACTCACATTAAGGATCTATAGAAGATATTTGAAGTAATCCAAAGGTATGGCATGAGACTTAACCCTAAAAAATGCATCTTTGGTATTGTTGTAGGAAAATTTCTAGGTATCTCGTGTCAGCAAGGGGGATTGAGCCCAATCTAAAAAAGATACAAGCATTGGTGAACATGAATCCACCTGCTAGCCTTAAGGGAATTCAATAGCTAAATGGAAGAATAGTGGTGCTGAATAGGTTCATATCTAAATGCATTGATAAGTGTATGCCCTTTTTCAAAATGCTGAGAAAAAACAAGTCGGTCTTTTAGGACGATGATTGCGACATAGCCTTTGAAGGAATCAAGAAGTACCTGAGCAACCCCCTATCTTGGTCATCACCCTACCAAGAGAGATTCTTTATCTATATTTGGTTGTGACACTCCAAACATGCAATGCCATGCTCTTAGATGAAAGAGATAGATTTCTGTACCTTATCTACCATGTCAGGAAAATTCTAACGGAGGCACATAGTAGATATTCTTCCATTGATAAATTAGCCTTTTCTCTCAAGATTAGTGCACGAAAGCTCAAGCATTACTTCAGCTGGCACATAGTCTTGGTACTCACTTCACACCCTTTTAAAAGCATCTTGACGAGACCAAATATTGTAGGGAGACTAGCCTAGATAGTCATTGAATTGCGAGAGTATGATATCAAAATATATGGCTAGAACAACCATTAAAGGGTAGGTTGTTGTTGAGTTTATGGTTGAATTTAGCGATAGGCCCGAAGTCAAAACCAAGACAGAGCAAGTGGTGGTGTGTGGGATAGACCAAAGGGAAACCCTAACCTAGTAGGTATTTGTGGATGGAGTGCACAACTTCAACAGTGCAGGATTAGAGGTGGTCATAGTTGATCACGACAACTACTACTTTGAGTATGCAATCAAACTTGATTTCTAAGCAACTAATAATGTCACAAAATATGAGGTAGCTATAGTTCGGGCCATAACTGCAAAAAAGATAAGGGTAGATAGGATCACCTTACATAGTGATTCTAGGCTAGTGTTCAACCAGTTTTTGGGGACATTTAAAGCAAGGAATGAAAAAATGAAGAGGTACTTGGAGAGATTAAAGCAATAATGCTCAAAATTCTCTATATTTGAGATCAAGAAAATAGCTTGAAATGAGAATGGTTACGCAGACACCCTGGCAACATTGGCATTGGTAAGGGAGACCATGCACAACAGACTAGTATTGGTAACGATTCTGGTAGAAGCATCTTTGGAGGAGGCCAAAAGAAAGGTTAGGTATATGTATGCTCCCTCTATCACACGGTTCACCTTAATCTATAATTTATTGGGAAAAGGGGACCTACTAGAAGATCACAAGGTCGTGAAAGAAATCAAGGCCAAGGCAGGTTGGTACATAATTGAAGTAGGGAAACTATACTGAAAAACCCTACTTGGTCTTGGCCTCGTGTATAGCCAATGAGGGATCTGAAAGGTTGATGTTTTAAGCACAAAAGGAGACTACAGTTCACATTATAAAAGGTAAGAGATTACCATAATGGATTATGAGACATGGTTATTATTGGCCCATCATGCTGGCAGACTACACCAAATACATTCAAAATGTGATAAATGCCAAAGGTTTTTCCCCATTGTCACACATACCTCCGAATACCATGGTGGAGGTGATGATTCATTGGCCCTTCTACAAATGAGGGATTGAAATAGTAGGACCCATGCCTTAGGTATGGGCTAAAAGAAGTTTCTTCTTATGTCTATTGATTATTTTTCAAAATGGATCGAAGTAGAACCCTTGGGAAGAATACGAAAGGAAGAAGTGATTTGATTCATATGGAAGTCCATAATTTGTTTTTTCCGCCTTTCTAGGGAGCTCATCATAGATAATAGGAGACAATTCACTGGCCACAACATCAAAGAATTCACCCTCAAATACAATATTAAAATATGCCATTCAATTCCATATTATCCCCAAGCTAATGGTCAAATAGAATCTTCCAATAATATAATTATCAACCTATTGAAGAAGAGGTTAGAAAGCACAAAGGGATGATAGGTGGAGAAGCTTCCAGTTATGTTATGGGCTATTGGGACAAACCCATAAGTGAGCACTAATTAGACCCCATTTTCTCTAGTCTATAGAACCGAAGTAGTTATACCAATCGAGGTCATAATTCCCACTACTAGATTAGTTGTAATTAAGGAACAAAAGGAGGTGAGAAGAGCAATTGAATTGACCCTAGTATAGGAGAAAAAGGATGAAGCTTTAAGAAGGATGGCCGAGCAAAAAGGAAAGTATTATAATACTATAAAAAAATCGTGTGCTTCAAAATATTTTCTAGAGATGATTGGGTTCTCATGAGGGTCTTCCCCAACAAAAAGGAATGGATGGTCGGTAAAATGGGTGCCAATTCGAAAGGACTTTTATATTAAGAAACATTAAAGGCATTGAGTAAGGTGCAAGCTGGAATGCCAGACACTTGAAGAGATATCACTTTTAAATATGCATTAATTAACCATTTTTTGTAACAGTAGTACATATCTATCTATGAAATAAACCCCCTCAACAGATGATTCCTTCCTAAAGTTCTCACATAATTTTACATCGCGGGATGATGACCTCGGTTAAGAACCAGGTAGAATGCCCTAGCACTTGAAAAAGGTCACAAGTTATTCACCTTGGTTAGGAACTAGGTTGGCACTCTAACATTGAAGGTGGAGATGAGCACCTTGGTCAAAAACCAAGTAAGGCTCTCTCTCCTACCGATTTGAGCCATAAGTTAATCACCTCGATTAAAAACCAAGTAAAGTGCACTGGCACTTGTAAAAGGTCACAAGATGTCCACCTTGATTAGAAACCAAGTCAACACTTTAACATTGTAGGGGAGATGAGCACCTTGGTCAAGAACCAGGTAAGGCTCTCTCTCCCACCAATTTGGGCCATGGACTAATCACCTTGGTTAAGAACCAAGTAGAGCACTCTAGCACTTGAAAAAGGTCATGATTTGTTTACCTTGGTCAGGAACTAGGTCGACGCTCTGCCATTGAAGCAGGAGATAAGCACCTCAATCAAGAACCAAGTAAGGCTCTCTATACCTTCGATTTGAGCCACATGATAACCACCTTAGTTAAGAACCAAGTAGAGCACCCTAGAACTTATAAAAGGTCATGAGTTGTCCACCTCGGTTAGGAACCAGGTCGACGCTCTGACATTAAAGAGGGATGTGCATCTTGGTCAAGAACCAGGTAAGACTCTCTCCCCAACCAATTTATGCAATAAGACTTATCACTTCAATTAAGAACTAGGTACAACACCCTAACAAGAGCAAGGGTCGAGCTATCCACCTTGGTTAACAACCGGGTCATAAAAAAACAAAGTTATTAATACTTGCGCTACGTTTTAGTAGTACAAATACTTTCCATAAAGAAAAAACTTTGATTATTTGGTATTACAAACTTTTTCAAAAGGTTATTAATACAAAGTTATCCCCCCTGAGGATTAATAACTCTTTAAATGCTTGGACATGCGTTCAATGTCTGGATCATTAGTCTCTTCCACTATGGGCAAAAGCTCGGCCTGAATATGATTTTCTTTTGTGCATAGGTCACCTCTCTGTGATAAGTAGACCTCATCGTGAGAACGACTCACTCCAAATCCTCAATGACCTCTATCACCTTGAGGAACACTTTCTCAGCTCGCTTCATATAGAAGCTCGCCCAATAAGACTCCCTACCTACAAGGGAAACCATTTCAACTAGGGCCCTCTTTTTTTGAGATTGAGTTCGCATCAACTACTCTTTACAAGAAGCGAGCTCACACTTACTCTCCTCAAAAAGACCCACCTTGCCATTGAATTTGAGTACCTCAGCTTTTAGTTCCATAACCTTTCTTTTAAGCCTATTATTGTTAGCCCTTAAAGCTCGAGCTATACATCTTTGGGACCGATTAGAATCCAAAAAGATCAACAAAAGAGGAAAAAATTGGCAAAAATCCCTATTTCACTAATTAAGCAAGTACATTTGATCTCTCTTTTATAGAGGATGATGTTGAAAAAATGATAAAAATAAATAAAAATAAATGAATGTTCCCAAAAATCAAGTGGGTAGGTTAACATTATAAATACACAACAATTTAGAAAAATTAACTTTTTCATTAATAAAATTGATTTCTCAAACAAAAAAAATCCCAAGTCTAAGCTCGCGACCACATAATCGTAAGTGGCATCGAGCTCAAAATAAAAGAAGAGAAAAACCCAAAATACATGCTCCTTGCTCGGTCTCTTCGGGTACATCTATGCTTTTACTAGAGCTCGAGCCCTCTCCTTCCTTCCCCTCATGAGAGGAAGAGTGCGTGTATTGAGTAGTGACCGAGATGCTCATGATACAATAATATAGCCTCTGTCTTAAAAGATTCCATGGAAAGCTCGTACCCCTTCTTTATGCTCAACTTGAGTAGCCTGGCCCATAGAGTTAAGCTCAACCTTTGCCTTCAAGGCTCCCTCAGTCACAACCTCAACTTTTTTCCATACCTCTTCGGTCTCTAACTCGGCTCACTTTTTGGCCTCTTCTAGCTCGGTAAGACGGTTGGCATACTCATTTATCTAGGAGGCATCCTTTTTCAACTTTTCCTTTTTATCAATGGCTTCACTTTCCTATTTATGAGACCTCGCCAGAAGCGCAATGTACTTAGACCGAAAAGATGCATGACTTCTCCTTTCTTATTCCACCTCATCCTTTAATCGACCCATGCTTTGAGCTATTTCAAAATCATAAAGCAGCTACAATTTAAACAAGAAAAGGGTGCATGGTCAATAATTAATTAATAAATCGTGAAGTCAAACTTGAAAAAAAAACAAACAAATGTCATTTGTCATCATAAAGTGAGGTCACATACCTAGTACAAGTGATGACAAATGACATCATCAAAGCCCGTACCTTCACATATAGCCTCAAGCTAATTTTTATGCATTATAGTAGGAATCTAGCTCAGGTACTGATCGAACTGGTCTAGCTCCAAGCCTCGTTATAAGGTGATCCCATCCACGTCGGTGGTAAGATCATTAATAACACCCTTCCCCTTCCCCTTCCTTGAATCCTGTATGGGATGGGTAGGCACTTTGGGAACTAAGAAGGGAGATGGAGATGGAACACATTCTTACGACATGGGTAGAGGGGCAAAAACATTTATGGGCTCAGGGCTAATTGTGGCCTCATCAATGACTTCCTTTTTTTTCTTCTTCTTTTGTAAAGACACGAGATGGATTTCATGATCAGAAGACTTTCCCCTCTTATTTCCCTTAGAAGAGCCCTGCTCAAGAACAAGGGTGCACCCTCATTACTCTAAATGCGAGACATCAATTGGGTAGCCGTAAAACCTATAGAATCTATAAAACAAAAGTAGGGCAAGGTTATTTTCATCACATCACACTATAAAAATAAAAAAATAAGGTGGGATAGATTCTTAGAACTAGTTCACCATCATTGGTCACCACCTCAAACCGTCCCTCAAATTCTGAAGGAGAGGTTTGGCACCTTAGAGAAGTCCAAGGCTTACTAACAATCCTAAGAGGGGGATCATTGCACTATGCCTTATCATCCCACAAGTTACAAAGTGATAGGTGCTAAGTAAGCTCCTCTAAGGGGTCTTCTAAGGAAGATAGTTCTGGATATTAGCCAACCCCTTCTTCGTGTCTAGACTCAAGGTCATGAATATGAAAGCCATTTTCCTTAGCACATCCTTAGTGTCTGTTGTCTCTTTTAGAGAACATAAAATTGTGCAAGTATACATGGTCACAAGTAATAATATGATAAGTGAAATATCGTTCCCACAGAGATTTATTACTAGCTTTCGTTGATTATTAAAATTATTTAAACCTGATGTTATCCAAACAATCAATAATTTGTTGCAGTTTGTCTTAATTAATTTTTTTTTAACAGATTGTACGAAAATTCTAGGATTGCAGTTTACCCAAATTAATCCACTTGAATATTTTATTCTCTCTTGATTTATGTTCTCATGTTTTAAGTTGTTAACCAAGAACTCCTAATTTATCTATATATCTCTTTCAAGCTCCATACAGACACACCTAGTTAAAATGATTCACTATATTCCTATGAGAATTAAATTCAACCAGATTTATTAAGTTATGAGTTCTCAAACAAATACACATACAATAAAAGTATATTTCTATCCCTTATGTATATACGTTATTTTATCACGAAAGCGACACAAAAATGCCTTTTTCAAGTTTATTTAAGTGTCACATATCAGTTAATTAATCTTCCGATAATTAAAAGCATTAAACACAGATAGAATAAACAACTTAAAACAGTTTCATAAATCATTCAAAAATAATTAATTCAAGTTTCATAATTTACGCTACACTGCAATCCTAGAACAAATAAATTAGTTCATAGCAGAAATTAAAATTACAACACCACAAAAATAAAACATTGCAGAGAAACAATAATTAAAAGAAAATAGATTAGGAGAAACTCTTTCACGATTCCTCAATGAAAAAATAAATTTCTTCCCTTTTCTTCTTCTTTGTTGTCTTCTTTCTCTGTAATTTCCCTAAGAAAACACAACACAAAATTTCAAATAAACTTTCTGCGTGTTTTGTGTAACACGTAGAGAGAAAAGAAAAATAAAAATGGTAAAAGAGAGAAAAAATAACAAGAACTGCGAAAAAATGAAAGAAGACCAAAAAAACTAAAACTAAAAACTGAAAAACCAAAACCGCGTACAAAATATATCCCCCTTTTCAATTATTATTTTTTATATTTTTTTTATTTGAAGTGGGGGACAAAAATGTATGGGGAATTAAAATAACAACACGCGTGAAAACCATTCTGCGCGTTTTTGATTTTTTTTCTTTTTACGCATGCCACGTGTCTTCATGTGATTGGTTGAGAGATATACAGCGACACGTGGCAGCTTTTCATTAGGTGGTAAGGCCGGGCTCATGAAGAACAGCTAGAACGCTTCGCACAAGATTTCCTCGCGTTGGAAGTAATTAACGGCTGGAAGTGGGCACGGTTTCTGCATTTTTATTTCACCAAATACATGCCACGTGTCATCATGTTATTCGTTGGAATATTTATGAGACACGTGGCTTCTTATTTTTCGTTGAAACACGAGGGCGCATGCTGCTTGGATGTACTGCGTCGCATAGGATTTGTAGACGAGCGGCTCGGTGCGCGACAGCTTGGTTCCACGCGCTTCAATCTGGACCGTTCAACTCATCCAACGGCGATCGATGCGCCTCGAGGGAATCCTACGCAGCTGACATGTGGGTCCCACCCTACACACCAGTCTACGCGGCAGGTGGGCCCCATTGGCACGCCGAGCCGCACGATAGAAGAACTCTGCACCCACTCTCCTTGGTCGGGTATGAATAACACGCGCGCATCCTAACCGTTACTTCTTTGATCGGACGGTCCACGTTGCGCGCTTAGACTAGGGCGCGTGGCTTCTTCTCACCTGTGCATAAATTAACTTTTATTAATTACATTTTCACCCACAAATATATTTCAAATTACATTTTAAACTTTGCTTAATTACAATATAACCCTTTTTTCTAATTTAAATTAAATTTTATACTTTTAATAATTGAAATTAAGCCTGATTTTAATTTAAATTATATTTTCAACTTTTATTAATTCAAATTAAGCACTATTTTATTTGAAATTATATTTTTGGACACAAATTTGCAATTAAGTACGTTTTCGATACAATTTATTTAATTTTCTTAGAATATATAAAAAACAATAAATACTAATTTATTAAACTAAAATTAACTAAAAATAGAAAGAACATAGCAATTATAATTAATAAAATAGGTAAAAATAACTATATAAAATACAGTTATCAACACCCCCAAACTTAAGTTTTTGCTAGTCCTCGAGCAAAAGGAAGGAAATAAAACAAAGATAACTGCATTTAAAATAGCGATTTTCAAAATATTTCTTTTGTCTTTAGAAATTACATAACTCAAAGAAATAAAAGAATTTTATCTAAGCATCAAAATCAATTTAAAAGTATATTACATTTTCACAATGAATTTTAGTGTGTGTGTGTGTGTGAAGTCTTTTCATATTTAATCACATGCAATCCGGATCAGTTTATACAAATATAAAATCAAACAAATTTTCATGAAATCACAAATCTCATAAGTTTATTTTTCATTTCTCTCTCCACTAATGTAGACAAACACAAAACACAAAATCAATAGGACTTTATTAAGCTTGTAATGTATGGCTTAGGTAAAGGTAGGATAAAGGATAATATTTAGCTCAAAACTTTTCCCAAACATAACATTTTAGGATTGAAAAAGATAATTCTATCATCACAATAATTACTTCCCAATTTGGGATTTCTCATCACATACAATAACTATATTTTTTTTCAGAATCTCTTTTTTTTTTCAGAATCCTCTTTTTTTTCTTTTTCTTTTTAGTATCCCTTTTTTTTCTCCGATATATCCTTCAAATATTTACTAACAATTGTCATATGTTAGTGAGATAAAAAAAATGGATATATCTATATATATATATATATATAGGTAGGCTTTTGAAATGAGAAAAATATATATATAAACATTGAAGCTCAAAAGGGGTGTACTATGGATAATGCATGTGAAGGTAGATAGAAAGGCTCAAACGATCCAAAGATGGCCTAAATCATTTTCTTAGTTAAATGTTATCTATAATTTCGCCTCGAGAGAAAATCAAACAAATTCTAAGAACTGTGACACAACAAAAATCAATCGAATTTCATACTCACATAAAGCTTCTCTAAATTATCGTAGCAACTCAAAAATCAAGACTGGTGCTCATGAATATTTATTCTTGTAAAAATGAAACATACGTAAAAATTATTCATCGCTTAGACAATATTCGAAAAAAAATTTCAAGGAGTTATGCATTATTTAAACTGAAGAAATAAAATAACAAAAATTAAAACACAAAATATCTTCTAATGTTTGATCAACCAAACAAACAAAACTATACAAGCAACAATATCAAGCAATATTTCAAATAAGTTTAATCTCAACACCCCCGCACTTAATATGCACATTGTCCACAATGTGTGGAAATTAAAGAACAAAGGAGATGTGTTAAAAGAAACTTCCCTGAATGGTGAGTTAACTTGTGAGATTGAAATCCAAAATTATTTTACCTCCTCCGATTTGCACCTATCAAAACAAAATAACAGAATGAAGAAATATGGAACTAATACATGTTCTAAAATACAATAAATAAATAAATAAAAACTAAAACACATGGGTTGCCTCCCAAGAAGCGCTTGATTTAGAGTCATCAGCTTGATTGCCTTTTTCCTTGCTTTAGGTTGGATCAGATAAGAAAATGGTGGACTTTTGACGATCAATGTCACCCCCCCAATAATGTTTGAGTCTTTGCCCGTTCACTTGGAAGGTATTTTGTGATTCTTCACCTTTAATCTCAACAGCCCCATATGGGTGTACTTTGGTAATAATGAAAGGCCCTGACCACTTAGATTTCAATTTTCCTGAGAAGAACTTCAAACGAGAATTGAAGAGCAATACTTTCTGTCCTGGTTCAAAGTGTCGATGCAAGATTTTGTTGTCATGCCACCTCTTCATCTTTTCCTTATAAATCTCAGCATTTTCATATGCGTGTAAACGAATCTCATCCATCTCATTGAGTTGTAGAAGACGTTTTTTGCCAGCAGCGCCTAAATCAAAATTTAAATTCTTGATAGCCCAATACGCATGGTGCTCTAATTCAACCGGGAGATGACAAGCTTTCCCAAAAACCAACCGATATGGGGACATCCCAATGGGTGTCTTATATGCTGTTCGGTATGCCCAGAGTGCATCATCCAACCTCTTAGACCAATCCTTCCTTGAAGGATTTACCGTCTTCTCCAAAATCCTCTTCACCTCTCTATTTGATATCTCGACTTGTCCACTTGTTTGAGGATGGTAAGCAGTTGCAATCTTGTGAGTAACACCGTATTTGGCAAGGAGGGTTTCAAAAGATTTGTTGCAAAAATGAGTTCCACCATCGCTTATGATTGCCCTTGGGGTGCCAAAACGAGTAAAAATGTTTTTCTTTAGAAAATTCAACACCACTTTGGAATCATTGGTAGGCAAGGGAATTGCTTCTACCCACTTAGAAACATAATCCACAGCAACCAGAATGTAAAGGTTGTTGTAGGAAGAGATAAAAGGCCCCATGAAGTCAATTCCCCAAACGTCAAATATTTCTACCTCAAGAATGTTGTTTAGAGGCATCTCGTGTTTCTTAGAAATGTTACCAACTCTTTGGCACCTGTCACATTGTGAGACAAAGAAATGTGCATCTTTAAATAGATTTGGCCAGTAAAAACCAGATTAAAGAACCTTAGCCGATGTTCTTTCTCTTCCAAAATGGCCCCCATAGGCTGAAGAATGACAATGTTTAAGTATATTTTCAATTTCTTCCTTTGGGACACACCTTCTGATAATTTGATCTGCACAATGCTTAAACAAGTAAGGCTCATCCCATAAATAGTACTTAACATCGTGTAAGAATTTTTTCTTCTGTTGGAAAGATATTTCAGGTGGGAGCACATTGCTTACGATGTAATTAACATAGTCTGCGTACCATGGCACACTTCTATGATCAAAGGAAAATAGTTGCTCATCAGGAAAAGTCTCACCATTGATAGTCTTGTCCACGACTCCATCATTATTCTCCAATCTCGATAGATGATCAGCCACTTGATTTTCGGTTCCCTTCTTATCCTTGATCTCTAAATCAAATTCTTGTAGTAGGAGGATCCATCTAATCAATCTCGGTTTTGCATCTTTCTTAGCCATACGATATTTTATAGCAGAATGATCAGTATAAACTGTCACCTTAGTTCCAATTAGGTAGGATCGAAACTTTTCAAAAGCATATACAACAGCAAGTAATTCTTTTTCAATGGTAGCATAATTTAGTTGAGCTTCGGTCAAAGTTTTGCTGGCATAGTATATGGCATGGAAAAATCTCTTTTTTCGTTGTCCTAAAACAGCTCCTACCGCAAAATCACTGGCATCACACATGAGCTCGAAAGGTAGATTCCAATCTGGTGCAATAATGATGGGAGCCGTGATCAACTTTTCTTTCAAAACTCGGAAAGCTTCAAAACAATCTTCGTCAAATGTGAATTTTGTATCTTTCTCCAAAAGATTTCAAAGAGGCTTAGATATCTTGGAAAAATCTTTTATGAAACGCCTATAAAATCCTGCATGACCAAGAAAACTTCTAATTCCTTTCACCGATGTTGGAGGCGGTAGTTTCTCAATGGTTTCAATCTTTTCCCTATCCACTTCAATTCCTTTGGATGAAATTAGATGGCCGAGAACAACACCTTCTTCTACCATGAAGTGGCACTTTTCCCAATTTAAAACCAAGTTTGTTTCTTCGCATTTTTGTAGGACCAAAGAAAGGTTATGCAAGCACATATCAAATGAATCTCCAAACACTGAGAAGTCATCCATAAATATCTCAATAAAATCTTCCACCATGTTTGAGAAGATAGCCATCATACACCTTTGAAAAGTGGCTGGAGCATTACACAATCCAAACGGCATTCTTCGAAAAGCAAAAGTTCCATATGGACAAGTGAAAGTGGTCTTCTCTTGATCCTCAGGTGCGATTGCAATTTGGTTGTATCCAGAATATCCATCCAAGAAACAATAGAAAGAATGTCCTACCAATTTGTCTAGCATTTGGTCAAAAAATGGAAGGGGAAAATGATCCTTTTGAGTGGCCTTGTTGAGCTTCCGATAATCCGTGCATACCCGCCAACCCGTCACTTTCCTTGTGGGAATCAACTCATTTTTGCTATTAGTCTCCACTGTAATTCCTCCTTTCTTTGGAACACAATGAATTGGGCTGACTCAAGAGCTATCTGAAATAGGATAGATAATACCTGCATCTAACCACTTAATGATTTCGTCTTTTACTACCTCCTTCATGATTGGATTCAAACGACGTTGATGCTCAATAGTAGGCTTGAAATCTTCCTCAAACAAGATCTTGTGCATGCATATTGCAGGGCTAATTCCTTTAATGTCAGCTATCGACCACCCTAATGCTAGCTTGTAATTTCTCAACACTCTTAACAGCTTCTTTTCTTGATCGTCATCTAGAGATGCTGAAATAATCACAGGCATTGTAGACATTTCACCCAAATAAGCATACCTTAGATGGTTAGGCAGTGGCTTAAGCTCTAATAATGGTTTCTGTTCCATAGATGGCTTCACATAGGTAAACTTAGATGGTGTTGCAACTTGTGATGCCTCTTCTTCAGTTTGAGGACTAAAGAGTTGTGGAGATGCTTCCAGTAACTTGAGATATTCAAGAGAATCAAAGTTATCAATAACATTGTCATTCACAAGTGCAAGTTCCAAAGCATCAGTACTCAAGTTTTCCCTGAAATTGTTTTCAACTAACGCATTCACCATGTCAATTCTAAAGCAATCATCAGATTCTCTTGAAAATTTCATAGCTTTAAAGACATTGAAAGTTACCTCTTGGTCTTGAACTGTCATGGTGAGCTCACCTTTTTGAACATCAATCAAAGTCCTACCAGTAGCTAAAAATGGTCTCCCCAGAATAATAGGAATTTCTTTATCTTCCTCCATGTCAAGAATTATGAAATCTGCAGGAAAGATAAACTTGTCAACCTTGACAAGCACATCCTCTATAATGCCTCTTGGGTGTTTCAAAGACCTATCTGCAAGTTAAAGAGTTACAGTGGTCGGTTGTGCTTCTCCTAATCCAAGTCTCTGATAGATGGATAGTGGCATCAAAGTAATGCTTGCACCCAGATTGCACAGAGCTCTACCAAAAAATTTCTCACCAATAATATAATGAATGGTGAAGCTTCCTGGATCTTTAAGCTTAGATGGTAGCTTCTTCTGAAGAATGGCACTACACTCCTCTGTGAGAGCAACTGTCTCAAAATCACCTAACCTTCTCTTCTTAGACAAAATGTCTTTCATAAATTTCACATAACTGGGCATTTGCTCCAAGGCATCAGCAAAAGGAATGTTAATATGAAGTTTCTTAAATACTTCAAGAAACTTGGAGAATTGCTTATCAAGCTTTTGCTTATGGAAGCGTTGAGGAAATGGAATTGGTGGATTATACGACTTGAGACTTTCTAAAACTGGTTTCATTATGGGTTTTGTTGATGCTTCATTTTCTTCAGCTATTTCTTCTCCACAATCTTGTTTTTCTAGGTCAATAGCTTCAACAATAAGAGTTGGCAGAGAAATGGGCTTGTGTATTTCTTCTAACTCTTTTCCACTTCTCAATGTAACTGCTTTACAATGCTCTTTTCCCTCCCTTTTTGGATTGACTTCGGTATCACTAGGTAAAACTCCTTGAGGGCGGTTGTTGACAACAGTAGCTAATTGACCCAATTGAACTTCGAGATTTCTAATAGATGTTGCCTGATTCTGGAGAATAGTCTCATTCTTAGCCATGTATTGAGCAAACATATCTTCCAATGAAGGCTTTCTCTCTTGTTGTGGGACTTGATTATTAAAACCTGGTGGATGAATGGGCTTCATAGAAGATGATTGGCCTTGATTATTACTCCAAGAAAAATTAGGGTGATTCTTCCACCCTGGATTGTAAGTGTTGGAATAGGGATTGTTTTGATTGTTTTGGTTCCTATTATAATTGGAAACAAAATTAACAAATTCAGAGTTATGAGGACATCTCTCACTGGCATGATTTCCATTGCAAATTTCACATACAACAAAAGGACTCTGAATAGAATGGACACCCATAGTATCCATCTTTTTCACCAAAGTAGATACTTGTGCAGTTAAAGCAGTCATAACATCAATCTCATGAATTCCAACTGCTTTCTTAGGCAACATCCTCTCTGATGGCCACTCATAACTATTTGAAGCCATTTCCTCTAATATGTTGTATGCTTCATCAATTGATTTCCCCATTAAACACCACCTGCTGCAGCGTCAATCATGTTTCTAGTTTGAACTTGAAGCCACTTCGGTAATCCGTGGTGAGGACATCTTCGAAGTAGCTCCTTGTACCTCTCCCAAGCTTCATATAATGACTCTGAGTCAAACTGCATAAAAGTGGTGATTTCATTCCTCATCCGTGCAGTCTTTTCCGGTGGAAAATATTTGGCTAAATTTTTTTGAGCCAAATCCTCCCAAGTAATGATAGAACCACATGGCAATGAATTCAACCAACTCTTTGCCTTATCCCTAAGTGAAAAAGGAAAAAGTCTCAACCGAATAACATCATCAGTGACTCCATTATGCCTAAATGTGTCGCAAATCTCAAAAAAATTTGATATATGGGAGTTTGGATCATCGTGGGGTAAACCACCAAATTGAACCGAAGTTTGAATCATATGAATTATTGTAGGCTTAATTTCAAAATTATTAGCTTGAATTGAAGGTCTTCTTATGCTTGAATGGATGCCGCCAACCATAGGCACTACATAATCTCTTAAGGATCTTGGTTCTTCTACTTCTGGAATTTCATGATCCATAGCTAGATGTTCTAAGGTTTCTTGTTTATTATTTTTCTTTAATTTCAAAATAGTTCTATGGATTTCTAGATCTAATGGAACTAAATCAAGATTTCTTATGCGTCGCATACAAAGTCCCACTCTATCCAAAATTAAATCTAATACAATATATAAATTAAATTTAAAACATAAATAAACACACAAATCCAAGCAAGTAACAGTAAGCAAAAAAAAAAATTTTTTTTGAATTAAAATCAGATTAATTGGTATTAATATCAACAAAAATTAGTAAAATAAATCCTCGGCAACGGCACCAAAAACTTGTTGTCTCTTTTAGAGAACATAAAATCGTGCAAGTATACACGGTCACAAGTAATAATATGATAATTGAAATATCGTTCCCACAGAGATTTATTACTAGCTTTCGTTGATTATTAAAATTATTTAAACCTGATGTTATCCAAACAATCAATAATTTGTTGCAGT
This sequence comes from Hippophae gyantsensis, assembly GCA_030763125.1. NCBI lineage: Eukaryota > Viridiplantae > Streptophyta > Magnoliopsida > Rosales > Elaeagnaceae > Hippophae > Hippophae gyantsensis. The sequence continues at coordinate 8,861,456 of CM061038.1, read as the reverse complement.
TTGTCTTAATTAATTTTTTTTTAACAGATTGTACGAAAATTCTAGGATTGCAGTTTACCCAAATTAATCCACTTGAATATTTTATTCTCTCTTGATTTATGTTCTCATGTTTTAAGTTGTTAACCAAGAACTCCTAATTTATCCATATATCTCTTTCAAGCTCCATACACACACACCTAGTTAAAATGATTCACTATATTCCTATGAGAATTAAATTCAACCAGATTTATTAAGTTATGAGTTCTCAAACAGTCACATATACAATAAAAGTATATTTCTATCCCTTATGTATATACGTTATTTTATCACGAGCAGTACACAAAAATGCCTTTTTAAAGTTTATTTAAGTATCACATATCAGTTAATTAATCTTCCGATAATTAAAAGCATTAAACACAGATAAAATAAACAACTTAAAATAGTTTCATAAATCATTCAAAAATAATTAATTCAAGTTTCATAATTTACGCTACACTGCAATCCTAGAACAAATAAATTAGTTCATAGTAGAAATTAAAATTACAACACCACAAAAATAAAACATTGCAGAGAAACAAAAATTAAAAGAAAATAGATTAGGAGAAACTCTTTCACGATTCTTCAATGAAAAAATAAATTTCTTCCCTTTTCTTCTTCTTTGTTGTCTTCTTTCTCTGTAATTTCCCTAAGAAAACACAACACAAAATTTCAAATAAACGTTCTGCGTGTTTTGTGTAACACGTAGAGAGAAAAGAAAAATAAAAATGGTAAAAGAGAGAAAAAATAACAAGAACTGCGAAAAAAATGAAAGAAGACCAAAAAAACTAAAACTAAAAACTGAAAAACCAAAACCGCGTACAAAATATATCCCCCTTTTCAATTATTATTTTTTTATTTTTTATATTTTTTTATATTTTTTTTATTTGAAGTGGGGGACAAAAATGTATGGGGAATTTAAATAACAACACGCATGAAAACCATTCTGCGCGTTTCTGATTTTTTTTCTTTTTACGCATGCCACATGTCGCCATGTGATTGGCTGAGAGAAATACAGCGACACGTGGCAGCTTTTCATTGGGTGGTAAGGCCGGGCGCATGAAGAACAGCTGGAACGTGTCGCAATAGATTTCCTCGCATTGGAAGTAATTAACGGCTGGAAGTGGGCGCGGTTTCTGCGTTTTTATTTCACCAAATACATGCCACGTGTCATCATGTTATTTGCTGGAATATTTATGAGACACGTGGCTTCTTATTTTTCGTTGAAACACGAGGGTGCACGCTGCTTGGATGTACCGCGTCGCACAGGATTTGTAGACGAGTGGCTCGGTGCGCGACAACTTGGTTCCACGCGCTTCAATCTGGACCGTTCAACTCATCCAACGGCGATCGATGCACCTCGAGGGAATCCTATGCAACCGACATGTGGGTTCCACCCTGCACGCCAGTCTGCGCGGCAGGTGGGCCCCATTGGCATGCCGAGCCACGTGATAGAAGAACTCTACACCCACTCTCCTTGGTCGGGTATGAATAACACGCGCGCATCCTAACCGTTACTTCTTTGATCGGGCGGTCCACGTTGCGCGCTTGGACTAGGGCGCGTGGCTTCTTCTCACCTGCGCAGAAATTAACTTTTATTAATTGCATTTTCACCCACAAATATATTTCAAATTACATTTTAAACTTTGCTTAATTACAATATAGCCCTTTTTCTAATTTAAATTAAATTTTAAACTTTTAATAATTGAAATTAAGCCCGATTTTAATTTAAATTATATTTTCAACTTTTATTAATTCAAATTAAGCATTATTTTATTTGAAATTATATTTTTGGACACAAATTTGCAATTAAGTACGTTTTCGATACAATTTATTTAATTTTCTTAGAATATATAAAAAACAATAAATACTAATTTATTAAACTAAAATTAACTAAAAATAGAAAGAACATAGCAATTATAATTAATAAAATAAGTAAAAATAACTATATAAAATACAGTTATCAGTGTCATTCCAAACTCTCCTTATTATCCCGTTGTCGTTCGTTGGAGACTCCCACCACCCTGAGACATAGAAAAAGTACTCCTTCCAATTTTTCTCATTCTCAGGCAAAGACACGTTAATACGTCGATCCTGTTTGACGGACATATATACGCTCTTATGGTTTATAGGGTTCTATTTCAAGACATACGCCTCATTAAACTTGGGCATCTCTAACTCTACCGCGAGTTCCTAGCATATAATAGTCAAGCAAAAAAGATACCTCCACCCATTAAGCATCAATTGTCCTTGCACGAGTTGAGTCCTAATCAAAAATATTCTAATGAAGGAATACAAGGGGAACCTCAACCCCAACCACATTGCCTTCTCATGAAAGTTTGTCCACCATAACAGAGGTTGGTCACTATCGTAGGCTCCCTCTGGTGGAATCATTATATGAACAGAGAAGGGGATATTGTAGGTCTTCCTCAACCGCTCCTCATCCTAAGGGTATTAAGCAGCTAGTCTTAGTTTGGGCCAGCCAACCTTTGGTATGACCTACCTCTAGTATGACCTATAAGTTTTCCAGACCCAACATTCCTAGTATTCTTCCTCCAAGTCCTGGCCATTAAGAGTTGAGTATGAGGCACACTCAGTCTAATGGGTGGAGCAAGCTATGGATGAGGGGTATAGGTAGATAACTAAGGTAGAGATTGACTCATCCCACTGGAAGATCTCGACTCAGATGACCCTGTGTCATCACTAGCACTTTGATATTGGGGGTTTTCCTAAGAGCCCAAACATGGAGTCTATTCTCGATGCATTATCTATAAAAACCACAAAACACATATAGAAGAAAGAACATGTAAGGTACAAGAAAGGATTACCTAGAATCGAGTTGGAAAAATAAAATTAAGTGATTCTTTAAAAACCAACCTGAAAAGAAAGTTGAAAATTGTTAGACTCGAGACTTACACTCTAAATAATCGACCAAACAAAACTATAGTCCGAGTTGAAACCTTACCACCGAACTAAAATACCTTTGATGGCTCGATCTAATACGATAAAGCATTTTTTCATACTTTTTGTCTGATATGTAGGAAACTATGATGAGTCCCGGTCCAAGCACCTCTTTAAATAGAGGCACCAAATTTCTCTCTCTAATAATCTGACATGCATTTATTAAGAGAGCTGAATGGTTCATATCTATTTCCCAAGAATTACTCTTCCACCTTAATTCAGAGCTCAAGCTAAAAGAGTAGGGGATTAGATGTTTAGACATCTAGACCAACCTGGTGCCCGACCCATTCAAATCGTTCAAGAAAAGTCACCAACCTAAGATGGAAGGCGAAGCACCCCAAATGTCCTACATATAGACCAGCTCGAGTTTAATAATTAGCATGAGTTTGGTAATAAGCCCGAGCTTAGTAATCATCCCAAGCCTATAAGTAGATTAAGCCATAAGATAGAATAACTCAGAATGCATCAATAAATGGGAGGTCGGTTTTAAGGAATTGAATCCCATATATGGTTGACCACCAGACTGAGCTAGGATCGATCTTGACCCATGATATGTTGTACTTTATACCAATTATACTCCTTTGACATGTAAATATGTGTACACATTATATAACTAACACTTATATCTACAATGTTCTATAAATAAATGGACCTCTTATGGGATCCACACATTCATCCAATTATCTTAACTTATCTCTAAGTTCTTTCTCTAGAAACAGGTTGAATCTTAACAATAAGATATTAATATCTTCTCTTTTCTATGTTAAGAAAACACAATATTTTTTAACTTTTCTATTATTTTATTCATCAATTAGTAGAAGAAGAAAGGAAAAAAATTCTAGATTTTAAAACATCTTAAGATTGTCAAAAATTGGTAGCTTCAAGAACAAGTTATATACTTGGTAAAGATTTTGGCTAGTAAAGCCTTTGGTCAAGCCTCTTATGTATGTTTTGGATTATAGTTGTGATGATATTATTTCTAGTTTGTTGCATGTATGATTTTGTTAGATGCCACAAACTTAATAAGTTCTTTTTTCTTTTAATATTTTTAAATGTGATTTCTCGATTAACTTTGGAACATATTCTCTTATGTTAAAATTGGCCCAAAACCCTTTTTTAGCCCAAAGTCCATGTACCCAAATAAACCCTTTCCCTTTCTTATATATATTAACTTTGGAACATATTCTCTTATGTTAAAATTGGCCCAAAACCCTTTTTTAACCCAAAGCCCATGTACCCAAATAAACCCTTTCCCTTTCTTATACATATATATCATTTTCCTTCTTTGCTTATGACCTAGAACATAGCAGTCGAAAGAAATGAGTGTTGCCAAATAGTGAGCATAAATTGCTATTGAAATCCAACTCTCATTTTGTTTTGAAATTTCTAATCGGTACCTTCTAATTTTATTGCCTAAATTCTATATCTCTATTTCATTTGGAAACAAAGTTAGAGAAGTGAATATTTTTCTACTATTCTATATCTCTTTGCTGCGTGAAATAGTGGAGAAGTGGAAGTTGCCAATTGTTAATATTTGTATGGTAATATCTGATTTAATAGCAAGTTTGTTAATTTATCTTGCTATATATTACCAGTAAATTAGAGGGAGTTATTTTCTGGATATATTTTGTGAAGCTTTCTAAATATTGGTGGCTGTATCTCTATTTGATTATTAGTGGATTTTCCTCGATGTGTTGTCGTTAGTAGAGTAGACTTTTCACATTGAAAAGTTGAACCACTTAAATCATTGTGTTTTATTTATTTTCTCATTGCTTATTGTTTTTCTATTACCCATAATTATTTATTTGTGCAACCAAAATTGGACACAATCTTCGCTTCCACAAGTGCTAATTTATAACAAATTGGTATTAGAGCATTGGGTTATTCTGTTCTTTATTGGAAATGATCAAGTTTGCTCTTTTGGATTTATTTTGAGCTTCTGTTTATCTTATTGGTTTCATATTTTTTGGGTTGTGCTTCTGTTTATTTAATATTGGGTTTTCTATCATGGTAGCAAAATACGAAATTGAGAAATTTAATGGTAGGAATGATTTCTGTCTATGGTTTATGAAGATGCAGATTGTCTTAGTTAAATAAAAGCTCGTTAAGACACTTTAAGGCAAAGATAAATTGTCAAAAAAATTGACTGATGATGAAAAAGATGCATTGATGGAAAATGCTCTCAGTTCAATTCAGTTATCCTTGTCTGATTAGGTATTACGTGAGGTTGGTAATGAAGAATCTCCTGTTGGGTTACAACTTAAATTGGAGAATTTGTATATGACCAAGTCTTTGACAAGTCGATTATATTTGAATCAGTGTTTGTATACATTCATAATGTCAAAAGGTACACCTTTACATGATCACCTTAATGAATTTACTAAAATTATTCGTGATCTAAAAAATGGTGGTGTTAAGATTGATGATGAAGATCAGGCCTTAGCTCTATTATGTTATTTACCTCATTCATTTGAACATTTTGTTGATACCATGCTATATGGGCGAGACACTATTTCTTTGAAGGATGTCAAAGTAGCTTTGAATTCTAGAGAGTTAGAGAAAAATGTGTCTACAAGCAACAATGATAATAGTAGTGGTTTATTTATCAGAGGTAGAAATCAAGAAAAAGGCACAAGAAATAATAGAGGCAAGTATAAATCCAAATCTAGAAAAAGAAAAGATAAATGTAACTATTGCCGTCAAGAAGGACACTGGAAAGTAAATTGTCCAAAACTCAAAGGTAAAGGAAAATATACCATAACGTCTTTTGGTACTAATGATGTTGTTGGTGTTATAGATAGCTCTGGTTCTGATGGTGAAAATGTTCTATCAGTATCTATTGGTTCTCCTAGAGATGTTTGGATTCTTGATTTGGGTTGCACTTACCATATGTGCCCTAGTAGAGATTGGTTTTCTTCTTATCAGTCTATTGATGGGGGTGTTGTCTTGATGGGAAACAATATGTCCTACAAGGTTGTTAGTATTGGTACTATCCGAATTAAGATACACGATGGTATTGTTATAACTTTGAAAGATCTTCACTATGTTCTAGATTTGAAAAAGAACTTGATATCTATGGGTACTCTTGATTCATAAGGCTACAAGTATCTAGCTGAAGGTGGAGTTTTAAGAGTTAGTAAAGGTGTTCTCGTTGTTATTAAAAGTAAATCATTGTGTGGTCTCTATATGCTTCAGGGTAGCACTGTTATTGGCAGTGTTTCAATTTCGTCCTTGTCAAATCAAGATTTTAATACTACTCAACTATGGCATATGCGACTAGGGCATATAAGTGAGACAGGGATGTCTATTTTGAGCAAACGTGATTTACTTAGTGGTCAGAAAACTTGGAAGCTTGATTTCTATGAGCACTATGTCTATGGAAAGCATCGTAGGGTCAAGTTTAGTACAAACATCCATAAAATGAAATGTACTATTGATTATATTCATTCAGATCTTTGGGGTCCTTCTCATGCTGTATCTAAGGGTGGTGCCCTGTATATATTGACTTTTATTGATGACTTTTCTCATCATGTTTGGGTGGTGCCCTATAAATTAAGGTGTGTTGAACTCAAGTCACCTAAATTTTTGATTAGTAGAGATGTTAAGTTTGATGAGTTTTCCATATTAGAATAGAAAAAAAGAGTCTATTGTTATAGGAAAAGACCATGGTATTAGTGAGTAGGTGGAGCTCTTAGTTCAGTGTAAGAGGGCATTTCAGATCAACCATCTGTGGATGAGATAGATGATTATGCTCATGATGTAGCAGAAGAGCAACATGAGAAACCATATAGTATCGCTAAGGGTAAAAGGAATAAGAGAGATTCGACATCCTCAAAGGTACGCAGATGTAGACTTAATTACCTGCTGTGAAACATAGCTCTATTCATTTATTGCTTGCTATGGATGCATTGTTTGACATGGAATTAGAATAGCTTGACGTCAAGAAAACCTTCTTACATGGTGAGCTTAAGGAATAAATATATATGCATCAACGAGAGGGGTTTGTTGTTCCAAGTAAGGAAGATCATGTTTTTATATTGACAAAGTCTTTATATGGGTTGAAACAATCCCTTAGATAGTGGTATAAGCGGTTTGATTCTTTTATGATTGATCATGGTTACTCTAGGAGTGATTATGATAGTTGTGTTTATCACAAAAGATTCCATGATGGTTCATCTGTCTATTTGTTGCTTTATATTGATGACATGCTTATTGCTTCTAAGAATAAGTTTGAGATTTAAAAATTAAAGTCTCAACTTAGTGGTGAGTTTGAGATGAAGGATTTAGGTGCAGCGAAGAAAATTTTGGCCATGAAAATTTATAGGGATAGACAAGCGGGCAAGCTTTATTTGACTCAAAAAAGTTATATTGAAAAGGTTCTTGAACGCTTTGGTACGAAAGAGTCTAAACTTGTGAGTACACCGTTAGCTGTGCATTTCAGGCTTTCTTTGAATTTGTCACCACAGTCAGAAGAAGAAGAGCGGTACATGTCTCAAGTTCCATATGCTAATGCCTTTGGTAGTTTGATGTACGATATGGTTTGTATTTGTCTAGATATTTCATATGCAATTAGTGTTGTTAGCAGATATATAGGTAATCCTGGTAAGGGTCATTGGCAAGTAGTGAAATGGATACTTCAGTATTTGAGAGGGACATCTAATTTTGGTTTGGTATATGATGAAAGTTCTAATACTAGTTGCAGTGTTATTGGTTATGTGGACTCCGATTATGGTGGTGATTTAGATATAAGAAGATCTTTGACAGGTTATGTCTTCACTCTTTCTCATTGAGCCATTAGTTGGAAAGCTACTTTATAGTCTACAGTTGCTTTGTCTACCATAGAGGTAGAATATATGGTAGCAGTAGAAGCAGTGAAAGAAGCCATTTAGCATAGATGTTTGGTTTGTGATTTGGGTTTACAGCAGGATATTTCTGTTGTATTTTGTGATAGTCAGAGTGCGATACACTTGACTAAGAATACTATGTATCATGAAAGAACCAAACATATTGATGTTAGATATCACTTCGTTCATGACATTGTCTCTCAAGGTGCTATTGTTATCAATAAGATAGTCACTACAGAGAATCCAATTGGCCCAAAACCTTTTTTTAGCCCAAAGCCTAAAGAAAGGAATGTTGTCAAATAGTGAGTAAAAACTACTCTTGAAATCCAACTCCCATTTTGTTTTGAAATTTCCAGTCGGTGCCTTCTAATTTCATTGTCTAAATTCTGCATCTCTATTTCATTTGGAAACAAAGTTAGAGAAGTGAATATTTCTCTACTATTCTATATCTCTTTGCTGCATGAAATAAAGGAAAAGTGGAAGCTACCAACTGTTAATATTTGTATGATAATATTTGATTTAATAGCAAATTTGTTAATTTATCTTGCTATATATTACCAATAAATTAGAGGGAGTTATTTTTTGAATATTGGTATATTTTGTGAAGCTCTCTGAATATTGGTGGTTGTATCTTCATTTGATTATTAGTGGATTTTCCTCGATGTGCCGTCGTAAGTGGAGTAGACTTTTCACATTGAAAAGTCTACTCCACTTAAATCATTATATTCCATTTATTTTCTCATTGCTTATTATTTTGCTGTTACCCATAATTATTTATTTGTGCAACTAAAATTGGACACAATCTTCGCTTCCGCAAGTATTAATTTATAACATTTTCTTTGTATAAACTTAATATTTTGCTTCTGAATTTTTTTTCTTAAATGATTTTCAAAATGCACCTTTAAGATGAATATCCTTTAAATGCATGTCCTGTAAAGCATGTCAATATGGATATATGTTTCGTAAATTTTCATCTACCAACTTGATTTTACATTGGTATAGATAAATTTTTCATGTCAATCTTTCTAATTTTAATTTGTAATTCTTAATGTCTTGGTGCTTTACTACCACTAGCTCAGGAAAATTTTCCATTTACTTACCGAGACTTCATATTATTGCACATTCCATCTTTCTAGTTTTAGGTGGACCAACTTTTGTGGTTTATGACTTACTATGATTATATGGTTATTCTCATCATAAGTTATTAAAAGATGAAAAGAACATTAGAATGCAATTACAATCTGTTAGCATCTATAGTAAGAAGGATATGCACCTTTGCTTGTAACTTGGACGGATTGCATGTTGATAGGGAGATAGAAAAAAGCCGTGGAATGAGAATAAAAAATTAGGTATAGAGGAGTTACATTAGGGATTAGAGAAAATTAACGTTCGTAATACTCAATAATGGTTTTATTTGTTGATGAATACAATTATTTGATCCGTATATAAAGTGTGAAAAGAGAGTAATTTGATTCTTATTTACTATATAAGTTGTTAAATAGCTAATATCTAAAGTGGAGAGTGAAGATTGTAGGAGTATATTGTACTTATACTCTTGATAATTCAAGTTTACTCTTTCCCACGAGTATTTAAATAAATAAATAGATAATAAAATGTTACTTAACTTAATTCTGACTTTGTTTTCATTAAATTCAAATACTTTTTCAATCCATTTTTTTAATAACCTTATATGTATGTATTATTTTTATTGATTTGTATTTATAATGTTTTTTTATCGTATATGAATATGTATAGGATATTTAATATGTCTGTGTGGATAGAAATGTATGTACATTTGTTTTGTTTTACAAAATGCGCTAGACATATACTAGCAAATGAGAATAGGTGTTTTTCATGATACTAATGAATGAGGGATTGCCATTAAAGAGAGGACTTTAAAATAGAAGCTACGAAGCCTGGTATTTCTAAGTTAAATGTTTTAAAAAGTGATATGGAATTGTTTGACTTAATGGTAGAATACAAGAATAAGAAGGTCGGTAGGTTGGACATGTATGTTGAATTCAATCCCATGGAATTTGACGAGCCTTTAAAAATATTAGATATCAATCCTTATGTCCCTAATGAAACAGAAAATGATACATAAGTTCAAACAAAAATTGGTCAACATCAACAAACAGACCCATTTCAACCATAACCTAAACTTGACATTGAAACTGAAGTTGAACCAAACTTAGTTTAAACACAACCTCAAGTATTTGAGCCATAAATTTATAAGGATAGTCAATTATGTAGTCAAAGTCAAAGTTTTCTTGAAAAAGATAATGAACCTTATTATCCATCCTTAAATGATGAAACTCTAAATTATGTTAGCTATAATCTTAGAGATGACCCTACTATTGATATCAATGAAGTCTTTATGGATCTATTTGTTAACCCTAGTTGTGACATACCAATATCCAAAGAACTTATCTCTTCCAGTATCCAACATGACCAATAGCCAAGGAAATGTGAAAGATTGAAAAAATATAAAATTGGACAAATGGATGAAATAGATAATGAATTCTATAATGGTGGTGAGGATTTTGAATAGAGTAGTGATGATGAGGATCCTACATGGGAAGAACTTAATGGAACTAATATGGTTGTGGTTCATGGGATGGAAAAAGAAGATCATGACATATATGAGTGTGAAGATACAATTAATGATGAGCCTCATATTAGGGATATCGATGATAAGGATAATGAAGGTAGATGTTGTAGAAAAGTGAGAAGATATTGTGAAATGAGAGAGTTTAAGAGAAAGGCTAATCAAAGTATTGAATTTAGAGAAGATGATACTTTCAAGAATGTGGATCATTTTAGAGAAATACTAAGGGAGTATATATTGCAAGTTAAATTTGAATGTAAAATAATTAAAGTTGATAGGAAGAGGAAAATTGTGAATTGCCTTGGAAATAATTATAATTGGAGATTACGTGCTTCTATATACTGATAAAACAAGTTTTATGGTAAAAAATATTGATGAGGAATATATTTGTCAGAAGGTTGAGCACCAACCAAATGATAAAGCACCTTGGTTATCATTTCAATTAATGGATTTGATTCATGCAAATCCTAAAATTCAAATTGGTATTTTGGAGGCAGAATGTAAGAGATGATGAGGTATTGTAGTGCTTGAATTGACCTTGTACAAAAAATGAAAAATAGCATCAAACAATAGGTTGCATGACAATAGTGGTAGTTTTGTCAAAATTGGGAAATACTATCATATGGCTTTAAAAACTAATCTTAGAGCATTGGCTATTGTTAATAGTCACATGCCATTACCAAATTCTATCACATGCTTCAAGAGATGTTTTAAAAGCTTCCCAACCCAAAAACAAGGATTTTTAACTAGATGTAGAGCATTCAATGGTATTGATGGTTTCTTTTTTAAAGAACCATAAAAAGGAATATTAATGGTTGTTGTTACTTTAAATGCAAACGATGGAGTGTTTTTTATTTCACTTGCATGGGTAGAAGGTGAAAAAAATGAGACATTACTGTGGTTCATGGCTTTGTTAGATCAATACATTGGTGAAGAGGATGATAAGAGATGGTGTTTCATATTTAATAGACAAAAATGATTAATGGATGCAATGAAAAGGTTCTTTCCAATGCATATAAAAGGAACTGTTCAACACATATATATGCAAACTTCTAGGGTCAATTTCCTGATTTCAAATTGAGATAAGTATTTTGGGTAGCATCTAAAGCAACAAAGGTTAGTGAATTTAATTAGTTGATGAGAAAAATTAACCAAGAAGGTGAAGGGGTCTATAAGTATTTAAAAAGGATTGAACCTTTAATATGGTCAAGAAATGCATTTAATGATGATGTTAAATTTGATCATATTATAAACAACATGATAGAGAATTTTAATAGTTGGCTAAGTAGGGTGAGGTCTAAACCAATTATCTAACAATTTGAGGACGTAAGGAGGAAGATAACGAGAAGAACAGTTAGAAGAAAAGAAAAGGCTAAAAAGTGGGTAACTCCCTTTCAACCTAATATTATGAGATATTTGAGATGAAAACAAGAACAAGGAATGGTGTTAAAGGTTTTATATAGTGGAAAAGGTGAGTTTAAAGTGATTGATGGAAGTAATATGTTGGTAAATTTGAATAAATGGACATGCAATTTTTACAACCGGCAAGTAAGTGGATTCCCATGCAAACGTTTTTTTGCTTGCATTCTACATAGGAGATACAACACTGAAGATTATATCCATCGAGACTTTACAAAAGAATCATACATGAAGACATATAGTGGCATGATTAATCCAATACCTATAGAGGAATCTTGGAATGCAAATGAAACCAATCAACATTTACTTCCTTCTATAAATTACAAGCCTAAAAGTGAAAAATCTTCAAATGAGAGAACAAGGGAGCCTATTGAACTAGCAAAACATATAAGGCAATAAGAATTAAAATGTAGCATTTACAAGCACCTTAGGCATAATTTAAGGTCATGCAAAGACAATTCAACAAACCATAACAAGGTCATTGTTTCTATAGGGTTTAGGATTTAGGGTTTAGATTTAGGTTTTTGGGGTTTAGGGTTAAGATTTAGGGTTTAGGGCATATGGTTTAGGGTTAAAATTATTATTTTTCTAAATAGGATTTAGGGTTTAGGATTTAGAGGTTTTAGTTTTGAGATTTAGGGTTTAGGGTATAGGGTATAGAGTTTATGGTGTAGTGTTTATGGTAATCTTAGTCCTTGTCAGGACATTTAATGCAAAAGAGTAATCTTAGTCCTTGGATCTAGTTTGATCTAATGGATAGCATGGTCTATTTTTATTGTGTTTTATAAAAGGGATATGGATACTTCCTAATTGGATTAACATTGGTGTGCTATATGATATTCACTTGGCACAAATGCGGAGTGTATAAAGACCATTATTTAATTGGATTAACATTGATTGTTGAAAGACTTTTTTCACTCATAGCTTCACTCCCATAAAAAGTTACATGATTAATTCAATGATGTATGCAAATGTTTACCAATGTTAACAGTTTTCAAATAGGTCAGATTAAAATATAGGCTACATGGAAAAGTATTGCACTTGAAATGTGCTTGTGGGATTTTTGATCTTTGTTTTGGTTACGTTTTATTTATAAGCTAACTGTTTCAAATCAATAGAAATTTTAAGTCCCATTGTACTTGTATCTGGTGTTGGCTTCTCATGTACAAAACACGGTGTTTGTTATTTTACTTAGTGTTTTTATCTTTCACTATGTAAGGTTGGTTACTATGGATTAATAATTCACACACGCATATAGTTAGGTATACTTTATATGCAAGCACGTTTACACAAACTACGGGATTGGCTTTCATTGTGTGGATGCTAGGTAGAGTGTTAGTTTTTGATGAGCAAGTGTGCGAGCAAGCCTACGTTTTTACATGTGATTTTTGGAGTGTTATGTATGCGGGTATTTATGGTTATTACTTGATAACTCTATGAAAGTAGAGTCATTAGTGCACTTTTTTACTTAATATTTACTTGTTTTATTCAATAAATAGTATTTTTAGGGGCTAAAAATATTAAAATATAAAAAATTTAGTGAAAAGGGGTGAAAATTTATTTTAGAATTTTTTAGAATTTTTATGAAATTTTTAACGCAAGGTCAATCAAGAGCTGCCACATGGCCTGTCACGCAAGCAGAGGAGTTGATTGGGCAAACCACGTAGAATCCACGTTAGCAAGCATAGTGAATAATGTTACATCGTGTGTGAGGAGGATGAACCATGCACCATGGTCAGCACGACATTCAATTCAAGTTCAAAGATTGGTCAACCTGAGTGCTTGATGCGTTCCATCCATATGCCATGCCATCCATTTTGCAAATCATGTTGCGCTGTATGGCATTGACTCAATGAGCATTGACTCTAATCGGTTTCCTCAGCCACACATTGTGCTCTCATTCACCTAGTGAATTGCCGATGCCATGTATCGCTCTGTGATTGGTTGGCGCTATCAGTTTTGCTTGTTTTGATTGTAGCCCTTGATTTGAAGCTAATCTGATGATCTAGATCTCACTCGAGCTATATTTAAGCCCTTAATCACTTTATAAACCCTATCCATTAGTATAATTTTGGTAAATTTTTGGAGCTAAAAAGAGAGAAAAATACAGAAAAATTCAAGAGGGGGCACAATTTTGGTAGAGATTTAAGAGAAGATTAACACTACAATTCAAGAGATTGATTGTATTTCTTCTTCTACTCTTTTCTTTAGCAATTTTTATGTCTTCTTTTATGAAATATGAGCTTTATGAACACAATTATGTGTAGTTAATTTATTAATCTAGGGATATTATCAACCCAATTTTCACCATGTGATGATCTAATATTTTTCCCCAATTATAATTATAATTTAATTATATTATTTAATCTGATTTTTATGCTATTAATTGTTTAGCCAACAATTTATTTATAGAGGCAATTAAATATATTTGAGAGAATTATTTAATTGTTTGTCTTGATTAAATAACATGCATAGTTTCTAGGTAGAGATGTATGATTCTTATATATGTGATTAATAATTGATGAACTTAATGAGTAGTATGCAATTTAATTAGCATGAGAGTGTGATTAAGTTAATTACCATATGGTGTGTAGTTTCCTTAAGAGAGAAATACATGCTAGGTTAGATTCAATTGATCATGTAATTAATTGATAATTATATCGGGGGATTTTAGCAATTTGTATGTTTAGAAAATTGGGGGATTAAGTATTTCTAGATATTTTCTCATATATATTTTTAGTTACAAAATTTGATTTAATTAATTGTTGCTAGTTACTTTTAATTATTTTAATTTTGTTTCCTTAAAATATAAAAACACAAAAAAATTGATTTTTATTTTTTAGTTTTAAAAATTAGTTTCTAATAAAATAATCTCTGTGGAAACGATATTTTCGTATCATTATATTACTTGTGGCGATATGTATACTTATGTATTCATTGTACATACTTCTCGTGTGGTGATCATTACTCGACATTTTTGGAAAAGGAAAAATGCAATTTTTAGCACCTCGCTACTAAGCTCACCACCAAGATCGTCATCACCCTCGCCACTACCCTTAGCGAGGTGTCTAGAAAGATGGTTGGGGAGGTAGCAATTACAAGTGCTATAAATTCCCTCACGCATTTTTCTCTTATTTACTCTTGTTTAAGAGTTGAATTTTTTCCAAAATACACATTGAGATTTTTATCTGATATCAAAATTATTTTGGAGGGCTTATACTTGAGACTAGGTCATTTTAGGAGTTTAGTAATTAAATCGTACGGTGTGTTCATACGTGGTTTAATGGCAAATCTCGCATACATGATTTGGTTTTAGTGTTGGACTGTGCGTCCTTTGAGAGTGTGAATATTTACACTTCTAGTTACTTTATATATGGTTTCCAATCACATCACATTAGGTGGTGTTGGCTATGGAAGATAGCTAGGTTCGTGTGTAGAACCAATTCATTGTAGAAGTAGCAAGTTAAGAGTAATAGTAGGTAGTTTGAACATAGGTCCTAGCTGATAGAGGTAATTGGGGTTTTATTATCTATCAATGTTGTAACCTATTTATTGTTTAGTGAATTATTTTCTATTGAGTGGTTACCTCAAGCAACTCGAGAATGTTACCATATAGATATGGTCTTTATATGGGCTTACCTCGTTACATCGCTTGTTATGCATAATCTGATGTTCTGTTAGTACAATCTGAGTTTAAGGTATGTTACAACATACTAAAATCTTAAACTTATAGAAAGCTTTTATATTCTTCCATGCTTTCTACTAAGTTTACATAATATCTATTGTTCAAAGCTTTCTACTTATCTAATATTATATTGTTTGTGTTTCGATTGAGTATATTGCTCTAGTATTTGTTTGTTTTCTTTTTTGTATGAATTAGGGCTTAGTCTTAAAGGAGTATGCATATCCTTATCCTGGTAATGTACTGGGTTGTGGACTTTTTCATTTGGTATCAGAGATGATGCATCTTTTTTGACTTAACCACTCTGGTGTTGATCTTGTTAACTCATGCCTTCATACATAGACTTTCTCTCTGATGGAGTCAAGAGAATGAGGAAATGTAGGTAGACCTCTATTTTTTAATAGGCTAAAATATGCCTATTGAAAGTCTCAAATGAAAGCCTTCTTATGGTCCTAAGAGACAGTGTGTGATTACTTGTTTAGAATGGCTAGACCTATCCCAATAAAACCTTATATAATAATATTGGAATTCTAAAACCAATGATTGAATGGACTAAAGAAGAATCTAAAGAGTTTGAATGGAACCGTGTGGACTTATATGCTATCGTTAAGGCTATGTCACTTGATGAATATAGGAGAAAATGTTTTCTCTAACTTATTTGTTAGAGAAAAATTTAAAAACAAACGAATGAATCCAGTCTCATATGACTATTTTGATTACATACAGGCGTGGGAAAACACGCTCTTTTATCAAAGCTCAAAGAAAACCCATACGTGGTATATCCAGTTCTTAACAGGAGATTATTATGCATTTAATGATTTTCCTACTTGGTTCAGAGATTGGTTCTCATTTTTTGGACCAACAAAAGATATATTTCCTCAAAAGGTTTTAGAAGCTTTTATATTATTTGAAGAGTTTAACTTAAACTCTACTAAAAATGAAGATCATTCATTAATGTTTTTCTTTGCATTATATAAAGTCCCATGGATATGGAAATGGGATTATGTAGTAACCAGTTGGGATGAAATCTATTATCTTATAAGACGATCATGGGGAAGATGGTGGGATAAAACTCCACTAGAACAATTTGATAATATTAAAATTATTGAATTATTCCAAGTACTCAAAGTGAAAGAAACTACTGACCCTAAACCACTTAAGGGCAAATCTAAAGTAGAAATTGTTATAGAAACCTTAAACAAAAAATGGGGCGAAATGGCAGCGGCGCGCGCGGAGGGCAGCTGGGGCGCGCACAGGCGCGCGCGGAAGGCAGGCGCTGCGCGCACGGGCGCGCGCGGAACTGGGAATGGGCGCGGGCTGATGCGCGCGGACGTGGGGTGGCTGGGCGCTGGCGCGCGCGGGTCTGGGCGCTGGGGCGCGCGGGGCTGGGCGGCGCGGCGGCGCGATTTTCTCCTTTTTGACATTTTTGACCCTTTTGACCCATTTTGTCCAATTTTTCCATATTTGTTGAACTTTCCCCATTTATTTATTAATATATTTGTGATGTATTGCTTCCAGTATTCCTCTTTGAGTCTTTAAGTTACGTTTTTAAGTGAAAAATACCTGAAAAACAATAAAAACACCCGTGATTCCAAAAAAGACAAATTTATATAAATATATGATAAAACATATAAATATATATATTTTTAATCAATTAATGTGCATAAAATCATGGTAATTTTAGTGCTTTTTGAGCACTCATCAGAAATCTAGAATAGGTTTAAAGAAGGCTGGTTTTACTTCTTTCTTAGAAGTAGATGGCAAACTTTCAGTCTGCTTTTGAACCGATTTTTCAATCCTTGTTAATTGATTCCCAACTGTTTGTAAGAATAAGTTGGTGTAATTTCCTTGTTCTATAACTTGATTCACAGATTCATCTGTGACTTGTAATTCTGGTTTTGTTGAGTTTCCTTTATAAGGAACTGCTTGTACTTTGTCTGATATCTTAATGACTGCTTCTGGAGGATGGGCTGCCATTATTTTTTCACCAGATTCTAAAGTATATGTTTGATGAACCTTTTCAAGGTTATATACTTCAAGAATTATTATTTCATTCTTTTCAGAATATTTGATGATAAAGTCGAAGAAATTTAATTCTCCTTCTCTATTCTTCTTTTCAGCATATTTTAAGAATGCTTTATATTTTTCATAGAACATTTTTTGTTGTTCTCTATTTAGAGAATAAAATATTTTTCTTTTTTTAGAATTTTCTGGATCATAAAACATCTCTTTTAGAGATTCATTAAATGATAGTTTTTGTAACATCATAACACTCTGGAACCTAGTGTTTGATTCGTATCCCATATCAGAGAGTGTTGGACTCATTGGTTTTTCCATCTGCTCTTCAGATCTATTAGATCTTTTTTCTAATGTTTCAGATCTTTTAGATCCATCATTTTGATAAATTGGTAAGTTTATTCCCATAGGAAGCCTCTGAGTTCCTTCGAAATCAGGTTCTTTTCCTCTTGAAGAATTTATAGAAACATTTGAGAATTTTTCCGAAACGTTTGAGAATCGGTTGCTTGTAGTTATTGGTCTTGACTCAGATATTCTTACTTTTCTTGTTGAGTCAAACATGATTTCTACGAAGCCATCTTCATGTTCTATTATTTGATCGACTTCAATATTTTGAGGGGTTTTAACCTTTTCAGGTTCTATAACTCGATTCACAAATTCGTCTGTGGCTTGTAATTCTGGTTTTGTTGAGTTTCCTTTATAAGGAACTGCTTGTACTTTGTCTGATATCTTAATGATTGCTTCTGGAGGATGGGCTGCCATTATTTTTTCACCAGATTCTAAAGTATATGTTTGATGAACCTTTTCAAGGTTATATACTTCAGGAATTATTATTTCATTCTTTTCAGAATATTTGATGATAAAGTCGAAGAAATTTAATTCTCCTTCTCTATTCTTCTTTTCAGCATATTTTAAGAATGCTTTATATTTTTCATAGAACATTTTTTGTTGTTCTCTATTTAGAGAATAAAATATTTTTCTTTTTTCAGAATTTTCTGGATCATAAAACATCTCTTTTAGAGATTCATTAAATGATAGTTTTTGTAACATTATAACACTCTAGAACCTAGTGTTTGATTCGTATCCCATAACAGAGAGTGTTGGACTCATTGGTTTTTCCATCTGCTCTTCAGATCTATTAGATCTTTTTTCTACTGTTTCAGATCTTTTAGATCCATCATTTTGATAAACTCGTAAGTTTATTCCCATAGGAAGCCATCACCAGTCTAACTTATAGATTTCATGCTAAGGTTACTGCATTTGAGTCAATGTACAAACTTGGTGAGCTCTCTATGAATGAGCTTGTTAGTTAATTGCAAGTTGATCGCCACACAAATTGTGTGTACAATGAATATGCAAATATACGTATCGTAACAAATAATATAATGATAAGTAAAGATCATTCCAACAGAGATTATTTTTTTAGAAACTAATTTATAAAACTAAAAATAATAAAAATCAATTTTTTGGTCTTTTTATATATTAAGAAAGCAAAATTAAAATAACTAAAAGTAAATAGCAATAATTAATTAAATCAGATTTTGTGACTAAAAAGATATATGAGAAAATATCTAGGAATACTTAATCTCCCAATTTTTTAAACATGCGAATCACTAAAATCCCCTCAATATAATATCAATTAATTACATGATCAATTGAATCTAACCTAGCATGTATTCATCTCTCAAGTAAACTAAACACCAGTAATTAATTTAATCACTCTCATGCCAATTAAATTGCATACTACTAATTAAGTTCATCAATTATTGATCACATACATAAGAATTATACATCCCTGCCTAGAAACTATGCATGTTATTTAATCAAGACAAACAATTAAATAATTTTCTCAAATCTATTTAATTACCTCTATAGATAAATTATTGGTCAAATAATTAATAGCATAAAAATCAGATTAAATAATATAATTAAATTAATATTATAATTGAGAAAAAATATTAGATCATCACATGGTGAAAATTGGGTTCATAAGATCCCTAGATTAATAAATTAATTACATATAATTGTGTTCATAAAGCTCATATTTTTCAAAAAAAAAAGACATAAAAATTGATAAAGAAAAGACTAGAAGAAGAAATACAACCAATCTCTTGAATTGTAGAATTAATCTCCTCTTGAATCTCTACCAAAATTGTGTCATTTCTTCAATTTTTCTATATTTTTCTCTCTTTTTAGCTCTAAAAACTAACCAAAATTATGCTAATTGAGGCTAATTAGAATTTATAGAGTGATTAGGGGCTTAAATAAAGCTTAGGTGCGATCTGCACCATCCGATCAGCTTCAAATGAAGGCCTACGACCAAATCAAGCAAAACTAACAGTTTCAACCAATCACAGCGAGACATATGGCATCAAAAATTCATTGGGTGAATCTGGGAGCAACGCATGGCAGGGGAGACTAGTCAGAGTCAACGCTTTCTGAGTCAGCAACACGTGGCATGACGTGATATGTGATAATGGATGGCATGGTGCACTGGTGGAATATGTGGAGTAATGGCATTATGACACGTGTTATGGCGCGTTAAACGATTTCCAAACTCGGATTGAACGTCATGCTGACAAATGGCGCATATTTCATCCTCCTCACACGAGGCACGACGTGATTCGCTCTCCATGCTTGCATGGCCTCCGCGTGGCTTTCCCAGTCAATTCCTCGGCTTGCGTGGCATGCCACGTGGTAGCGTCTGATTGGTCCTTTGTTAAAAATCCATAAAAATTCCAAAAATTATATTTTTCCCCTTTTCACTAAAAAGTTTATATTTTAATTTTTTTAACCATAAAAATACTATTTATTAAATAAAATAAGTAAATATTAAATAAAAAAGTGCGCTAATGACTATATTTTCATATAGTCATCACAAGTCTTCCAACTACATCACTTATTATTAAGGTACGAACAAACTACTCCTAATAAAGGTAAGAGCTTAGTTCTTAAAACTACCAAAGGAAATAACTCAAGGAAAGATGTTAGTGCCACGGTCTGTAGTAATAATGATTCTGATCTTGATGTGGAGAAAATGGCCTTCCTTGCCTAGAGATTTTTCAGATTCTTTAGAAAGAAGGAGCTAGTAATTGGGATTATTGGAAGAGATACTTCAAGTTCCAAATCCTTAAAATATATTAAAGTTTATAAAGACTCATAAAATGATTTTGAAAAGTTGAGCAAGGGATACTTGAATAAAATCATATGCTTTGACTATAGAAAGTCTAGTCATATTGATACAAGGTGCTTTCATAAGCAAAATCGTACGAAAAAATATGTTATGAAAGCTGAAGTTATTGCTTCAAATAGTACCAATAGTGATGATAAGGATGACACTAATTTTTTAGCCTTTGTTACATCTAGTAGTGTCAGTGATCCTTCGAGTGTTGCCTCAAAAGTTTGAGATGTAATTGATGAAGATAATGATAAGAAAGATGAGTTACTTGACTTCTATAATGTTATCCTATTGGAGCACATCAAGTCAAAAAAGGAAAAGAAAAAGGCCTTGGAAACTCTCGATGAAAAAAAGCACGAGATAGGTACTTTGAAGAAAAATATTGAGGAAAAGAACTCCTTTGTTGATGACCAACAAATTGACCTGACAAAAAAAATGTGAGGTTATACAAAGGTGACATTCAGATTTGCTTGAAAAATTTAATGCAAATCTTAAAAATTTAAACAACTTGAGGAATAACTAAAGGTTCCCATCTCTAGTAAAACCATAACTAAAGGTTCCCATCTCTAGTAAAACCATAACTAAAGGTTCCCATCTCTAGTAAAACCATCTGTTTGTATGTACTACTCCATCTTCTGATCAGAAATTTGAGGTAGAAAGATTGAAGAAGAACATCATAGTTCTAGAGAATACAAAGGAATACATGGCATACTCTATTATTGAGAAGGAAACTGAGATTGAACAATTGAATAAGAAAGTTGAGATTATGAAAAATTCATCTGATTATCTTGAAACTTTTCTTAAAGAAAAATAATATTTGATTATTGTCCTAAAAGACAAACTCAAAGTCAGATCGAAGGAACTGGAGCATACTACCTCTCATTTGAATAAAATGATGATTGGCTCGAAGAACCTAAATGATATTCTTAGCAACATAAAAACGTTTGGGGATAAGTATGGTATTAGGTACAATGATAAGGTTTCAACTTCTACTAAGGGGTCGAATAAGTTTGTGATAGCTTCTAATCAAAATGAAAAATTGAATTCTGTTGCCACCGACCCAAGAGGTAAGTCTGTGATGTTCATTTAGCCAAATCCTTCTAGCAAGGTGAACCTTTACCTAAGGCTAACAATTTTCCTCGCTTCAGTGATGTTGTTCTACCTCTACCTATTATCCTTCCTACTTGTCACCATTATAGTGAAGCTGGGCAATTGAGACCAAACAGTTGGAAATTGATTGCTCATCCTTATGTGAAATTCAATGTGAGCACTTCATCCTTTTTTCCTCGATGAGCTACTTATCATAGTCAAGGACATAGATTCTCTAACTCCAATGTTTGCATTTGTTATCTGTGTGACAATGCTGACCACCGTGCTAGGCATTGTCCTAGATTTATGATAAGTACTACTCAAAGTTCCCATCCTCACTCACCCCTCATCTCCATTGTCTGAATGTAACTATTGTTACTCATATGAGCATATTCAAACTAGTTGTATCATGTACTTGATATATAGCACAAAAAGAAACAAATCTATTTCTAAACGACCTTCTGGTTTGGTATATTTTAGTAACACGACATGTTTTTCAATAAATAATAAACAAAGAAAACCTTAAGCACCTTATATTTTGCATGCTCATATGACATAAAGACTATTTCTTGAAATAGTTGCCCCTCATAGATACTTTAAACGAAGGAATGCTGCTTGATCACTACTTATGAATGATATTTTTGGGAGTTATTCTACTCTTTTATGTTATTTATTTTGGTTTTTATCATTCTTCTTTGTCCATATGTCTTATTTCTTTTGTATTAAACATAAAATTTAATAATAATAAAATGAATATATTACTTGTTATAGTCGTGTTTGGTGTTGTGACACTCCATGCCTCCCCTCCACATCTTTTCCCAAAATTGTTCAACAAATTATTATATCTTACCTTCCTACCTTTTTAAGTTTACCTATTGTTGTTATCTTTGTTGCTTTTTAGTTGAGAAGCTTTTGACTTAAATGGATATGTGATTGTTCTAACATTGTGTTTCTCTAAGAGGTTGTATGACTAATCTCATATAAAGTTTTATTAAAAAAAAAAGGGAAGAACTTTTCCTACATATGTAATAATATTGTGAATTTGTATGGTTATGTTTGAGAAGTTTATGTGGATTCTTTGCTTGAATGTTTTATATGTATCTAACAATCTTTAGAATTCACATGTAGTTTCTCTCGAGACAAAATCCTAGGTACTACTCAATTAGAAAAATGATTTAGGCCATTTTTGGACTGTTTGATCCTTTTTCCCAACCTTGTTTACCTATCCATAGTTTCCCCTTTAGAGAATTTTTGTTATACTTTTATTTCTTTGCACCTACTAGCCTAGCTTAAATGTTTAATCTCACTTATCTGACACTTATTTTATTAAGTTTCAACTTCATCTTCTTGAACATTTTTGCTTTGTGATCTTTTTGCTTCTCTCATGCCTTTGTTAAAAAAGATGGGAGAAAGGAACAAAAAGAAGAAAAAAGAAAGATAGAAAAAGAAATAGGAGAGAGATAGAAAAAGTAAAAAAGGATAGGGGTCAATGATTAAATGTTATTTTGCAAATATAAAAAAAGGAGAAGAAGGTCTCTTCCTTGGAATTTCCTGTAAAAAGTTTCAATATTGAAAATTTCAAGGAAAAGATCCTCAGTTTAAAGGATTCCCACTTTTGGCTATTTTCTCTGTGCTTAAGGTGAAAGTTTGTTTATCTCAAGGAATGCTTTTGCTTAAATGTTTCTTTTCTTCTATCTAAACCTCAACCTTTGATTTCAAACTTCTTAAGACCTTTTGATTTCTACAGAGATTGCATTTATATTAGTGTAGGAAGAGGCTACACATGGACTTATGAAGTTGGATCACTTTGAGTATATACTTCATCTTGCTTGATTCATAGAAACCTTACTTGATGACACATCTAGTTAACATGTTTTGCATTTCACACACAATGCATGTTCCCATAATATTTTGGTTATGCTCTCTAATGAATGCATTTTGGATTGATTTTCATAAGGATGTTTGTCTTCATTATTTCAGCTTTTCTTCATCTATTTTTTGGCCCAACCTATACCACCTTGCCATGTGGCTCGCCGTTGTGCTCACCACCACCTTATCGTGTGGCTTCCCAAAAAACCCTAATGAGGTATTTGGCGAGGTCACTCATTGCTTATTTAAAGAACCCCTTAGCATATACTTTATTCACACCTCATAATAGCTTCCTTCTATTCTTACTATACCTGTTTATCTTACTCTTTTTTCTTTTACCAATTATGGCCCCAAAATGTACCAGAAATGGTAAGAAGTCGAAGTAACCCAAGCCAATCAATCCTTATAGTAGTGCACCTATTCTTGCTAAGCATCTGGTTAATATTCTTGATTTTCTTGAAGTCAAACAAAGGTTTGCATACTTTTGTTAGATTTCTCTATATTCTCTGAACTATTCTTACAGTGATGAGTTTGTTTGGGAGTTCTATGCTACCTTATCCCATACTTCTACTATAGGATTCTCAACTTTCTTTGTCCTTTAAGGATGAAGAATTAGCTTCTCTCTTGATGATATTCATAATTTGTTATCCATTCTTATTGTTAGTTTTCTTCATTTCTTGTCATCCTTTTTGAATTTGAAATATTGTTTCCATCTATCTGTTTAATTTTGATGTTGTGAATGCTCGCAATTATAATGAAATGGCTATTCAGCTAGGAGGACCTGACTAATATTTTATTGGTAATGCCCTTGTTGTTGGAACCTCTACCCCAGGTTGTTCCCTTAATATTGTTGTTAGTGTTGTTATTCATCCTCGTTCCTATCTTTTCTCTGTTCCTCCATGTCGAGGTCACTTCCTTTGTGCAATTATAAACAGTGATGATATAGATCTTACTAGTATGATCTATAGAACTATCATTTTTTGTATTGGTGCTCTACCTTCTGATGAGTGCTCAAAAAGCACTAAAATTACCATGATTTTATGCACATTAATTGATTGAAAATATATATAAATATATGATTTTCAAAAACTTGATGGGCAAAACTAAAATCGCTGATCCTGCCGATAATTTGGTTTTATATTTATAAAACTCTCGCAAGTGCATGAATCATTTTGTAGAAAATGATAAGTATACTCCCAAGGTCTATCTAAGGAAGGAATGTATGTGGTTTTTAATTTATTATTCAAACTTTTAAAAACGAAATTAAATCCTAAACATCCTGTCACAATATTTTGGGTTTTGTGTTTTTAATCTACTAACATAAAAATAAACATAGAGATTCAATAAACATTTATGCAAATCTTATGTGTTAAAATAGTGGAGTATTTATGGATATAATAACTAAGTTAATTATGCTTGCTCATATTATTTAGGTTATTAAAGATATAAATTAATATTTATTGATTCTCTCTTTTTTATATGAATACCACCTTTGGTGGGGTTAGATATTCTTTGTTAACTAAACAAATCAATTAACACCTATGGGTGGGGTTGATAACTAATTTGGTTAGTTAAATTAATTTCTTTTTCTAAGAGATTGAAAATGAATCATTTAAATGCCACCTTTGGTGAGGTTAGACAGTTTAAACTTTATTCAAGGTGTCCAAATTAAACCTAAGAATTTAGTTATCCGAGTACTAACTTTCAAGTTTTAAAACCACTACTGAGAACATGTTGTCAATACATTTTTAGATAATAATTCTTATAAAAACTTTTGAAATAGAGCTTCACTCTAACTACCGGGCGATTGTACCAACAAATAAAAGAGCATTACTCTAAATTAGACCGGATAACTAAACCTTAAAATCTAATTTTTAGATTTAAGTTTGTAATGAAAAATAATATATTTCTCTCTAAAATTCTTAATATAAAATCTTGAATAAAAACAAAATCAATTCATTTTAGAGATTTTTACCTATTTAATATTTCGCAAGCATAACAACGTTATTATTATATCATGTTTACAAACAGCCAGCAAAGTTAAATTTAATCACAGATAAATTAAATCTAACATGTAAGAATAAAACATAAAAAATAACTGTAAGAAAATAAAATCCTTACAATACTTTGATGATATTCCTGTTGCTGGAAAACCTCCAAATGGAATTTGCACTCCCATTTATTGAATCCAAAAGCAAATAAATTACAAAAACATAACTAGTTCTTCTCAAAAAGAGAAGAACTTAAAAACTAAGAAAAACTTAAAAACTAAGAAATGAGAGAAAGAAAGAGAAGAGAAGATGTGTTTTTAGGTGTGTTTTGAAGTGAAGAGAATGTGGGTATTTATAAGTGAGGAGAGGAAGAAAAAGTGGGTGTAAAAATGATTAAAAATTGAGAAAACGCGGAGTAGTAAATGATGACATCATCTTTGGTGTAAGCGTGTGGCTACGGATAAGCATGGCTATGGTAGACGCGGTCTTGATACAGTCGCGTGCGTTCTGGTGCGGTGTAATTCTTGTCTGTGATTTCCTCATTTTTGACATTTTTGACCTTTTTGACCCATTTTGTCCAATTTTTCCATATTTATTGACTTTTCCTCATTTATTTTAAACAAAAATACCTGAAAAACAATAAAAATACCCGTGATTCGGAAAAGACAAATTTATATAAATATATAATAAAATCATATAAATATATATATTTTTAATCAATTAATGTGCATAAAATCATGATAATTTTAGTTCTTTTTGAGCACTCATCACAACCCCCAACCAGCTTCTTACTAGTCCCTTAAGAGAAGCGATAAAAACTAAAAATTAAACTATCCTAAATCACTTCCGTGGATTGACACGGTTGCATTTAGCCTATGCAACAAGCCTTTAAACCCCTAGGTTGCCCTAGTGGACGAGCTTGAGTTTCGTGAGGGTTTTTAGTAATGATACCCATAAACATTGAACTAAATATAAAAATTAAAAGAAATAATAAAAACAACAACTTAAACACTAAAATTACAACAAAATCAAACATTAATTTTTAAGAATAAAAGAAAACAACATAACACAAAAATGTCTCATACTTTTTAATCTCCTTTAAGATCATAATTAAAATCTCAAGCATAAGTTATTTTAATCTTCTTAAACATTCATGATTTATTATAATAATTAGTCGAAAATCATTTTCATATTTCATATAAAAAATGTATCAATTTAATTTCACCCAATTTCAGTGTCATGAATCCAAATTCGCTTCGACTCTATTCCTCACAAGTCAATACTCTCAAAACACTTAATCCTATAGGTTCAAACACTCGTACTAATTTATATGCGAAAGAGTTGATGTATAGAAATGAACTAATATGTTCGCATATGTATAAAGAATAAAGGCTCAAAGTGTTATTTTGACGTTGATCTCATGGAAGGAATCAAATGTATAAATTATAAAGATATCATATATAAAAATTATTTTCATGCATAAATCAAACTCATTAAGAAAAATTTCAAGATATATGCCTTTTACAAATGAAGAAAGTGCAATGACTTTTTAGGGAATTACTTCCTATATCTTTCTTTTGTAATTAGCCTTTACCCACAACTTTGTAGGCAATGTGGGTCATAGTATGTAGATTATACTATATATTATTTATCTCTCTATATTTTTTTGAAAATATTTTTCAGTATATATCATTTTTTAGAGAGTCAACCCATGTACAGATTGTACATTTTTTAGGATTTTGGGTAATGCGGGTCATAGTATGTATATTATACTATATATTCTTTATCTCTCTATATTTTTCTGAAGATACTTTTCAATATATATCATTTTTTTAGAGAGTGAACCCATGTACAGATTGTACATTTTTTAGGATGTTGGTGAGTGGTTAATTTTGTGACTTTTCTGTTTGATTTTGGTTTAGGTAACCCCAGATATATATCTTTTTTTGTAGCAGTCATGCATGAATGAGATAAAAGCATATACTAATAATTTCTACTCAAATCATTTAATCTAAGCAAAAATAATAAAAAAATATACGACACTCTATTAAGATGAGAGAAAAAACTCATACATTCAATGGAAATACCTATAGAGATCATCTAAAAATTTGAGGAAATAAGAAATGTGTTTGGAGTAGAAAAAATATATATTTCACTTTTAATAAAAGAAATTAGGCTCAAATTATATCTCAAAAAAGTAGTCTCCACTAAAACAAATTCATAAACACCGATTTTGGGTTTAATATAATTTCTACATCTTATCAAGAAATACTAGTTATAACAAAAACTAACTAATTACCAAAAACAATTACAAAATATTTCATGATATGTTTTCAAAAATTAATCTAACAGTACAAAAGACTTAACTCTTTACTTAAATTTGATTTAAAGAAATGATAAATTTTTGTGAGAAATTTTTTTAACTAATTCTAAAATTACAAAAATTACTAAATCACACAAAGAAAATAAAACCAAACACAATAAAAATGAAAATGTGAACATAAAATAAAAAAAATATTATATTTTTTTTTGTTTTCTTTTTTTTTAAATTATTAAATGTTTTTTTAAGCATGGTAACTTTTCACCACCCCAACCTAGAACTTACATTGTCCTTAATGTAACAACTGTAAAATAAAGATAAGGAGAAAAGAGAAGAAATATTACCTATTTCTTGTCTAATTTTTTCATATTTGTTGACTTTTCCTCATTTATTTTATGAATATATAAGTAATGTATTGCCTCCAGTATTCCTCTTTGAGTCTTTAAGTTATATTTTTAAGCAAAAATACCTTAAAAATAAAAATAAAAACCCGTGATTCTGAAAAGGCAAATTTATATAAATATATATATTTTAAATCAATTAATGTGCATAAAATCATGGTAATTTTAGTGCTTTTTGAGCACTCATCAACTTCCTCTACTTTTCACTATCCTTCTTTGATTTTTCCAAGTAGGATTCCACTATTTTTCATAACATTCCTTTCAACTGTCTTAGTAGGACTGTCCTCTAATGTATTGTTCTGTCTAACAATTGTGATTCTCGACGTTCATATGATATCCCTTCTTCCTCTTCTTCTATAAACATTGCTCAGTCCAATCTTATTTCCTCTACTCTTTCCACTTCCATCACCCTTAATACGGAGTCTAAAACTCTCATATCTTCTATTGTATCTAAGTTGCAAACTTTGAACATGAATGTTCTTAATATGCATTATTTTCAAGCTTTTTCTCAAGTGTTGCAACTTCGTATCATTATGTTGTACCACCTTTTCATAATTCACCTATTTCTTCTACCTCTATTGGACCTCGACTTGCTCTTACCAAACCTCCTTGCTTTAATGTTTCATCACTTGGGTCCTTATTCAACATGTTTATTATGTACGGTGGTGATGAGTTAAATATTTCCTTTGAGCCCCACCACTCTTTTGATCACATTACGAACACCTTTTTCAACTCATACTGCCCCTTCTGATGCTAAATAGTCTTCTCGTAGTAGTGTTCAAGGAAATAATGATATTGGAGAAGGAGATGATAAATGTTAATCTCTTTTTGTTTGTCCTCTTACTTTCAGTTTTTTTTGTTGCTCTAGTTTTTCTTAGAACTTCCTTATATGAAATAAAGTTTATTTAATGAATATAAGTTTGATGGTGTTATTTTCTTTCATGACTGATTCGTTTTTACCTTAAGTCTATCTATCTCATTGCATTGTTATTAGAATTATTGCATGTTTTTTCTTCTCCTCCTCATATAAGGGTGTACCTTTGACTTTTTGTGTCAAAAAGGAGAAGTTTCTTTGTATAGCTATATGATTATTGTTATGTTGTGTACCTCATGGGCTATGAGTGTAGGATTGCACTATGTTTTATTGTCTGACTTGCATGCATTCAGGAGGAATGTTTCATGAAGTCAAAGAGAGTTATACAGTTTGCCTACACATTATTTCTATATGATATGTTTCATAGGGTATGTGTTTGTTGCATATGTGTAGGTTACAATTGTAAAGTGAAGTCTTCATGAAGTTGGATGAAGCACTTAGATAGATGCACTTGAATTTGGTGTGCCTTTTGGGTTTTTATATGTGCTGTTGTGTTATTCATGGGAACAAATAACTTTAGGACATCTTCATAATCTTCTCATCTTTTAATATGTGTCTATACCTAGTTATGAAGTATTTTGACATGGAAAGCCAAAAGAGAAGGATATAAGTCCCAATGTACTTGTGTCTGTGTGTTGGTTTCCCATGTATAAAACATGGTGTCAGTTATTTTACTTAGTGTTTATATCTTTTTCTAGGTAAGGTTGGTTACTGTGAATCAGTAATTCACACACGTATATATTAGGTACACTTTGTATGCAAGTATGTTTACACACACTACCGTAATGGTTTTCATAGTTTATATGCTATGTATAGTGTTGGTTTTCGACGAGCAAGCGTGCAAGCAAGCCAAAGTTTTTACTTGTGGTTTTTGGTGTGTTTTGGGTGCGAGTATTTACGGTTAGTATTCGACATTTTTGAAAACAAAAAAAAGCAATTTTTAGCACCTCACTACCAAGCTTTCCACCACTCTTGGTGAGTTGTCTGGAAAGGTGGCTGGCGAGGTGGAAATTCCAAGTGCTATAAATACTTCACTCATTTATCTCTTCTTTACCTTTGTTCAAGAGTTGAATTTATGTCAAAATACATATTGAGATTTTTATCTGATTTGAAAGTTATTTCTGAGGGCTCATACTTAAGAGTAAGTCATTTTATGAGTTTAGTAATCAAATCATAGGTTGTGTACATACGTGATTTTACAATGTCTTTTGTATATGATTTGATTTTAGTGTTGTACTGTGTGTCCATTGAGAGTGTGAGTATTTACACTTCCAGTTACTTGATTTGTGGTTTCTAATCACAACACATTAGGTTATGTTGGTTGTGAAGGATAGCCAAGTTTATGTGTAGAACCAAGTTGTTGTAGAAGTAGTAAGTTAAGAGCAACAGTAGGCATTTTGGATAGAGATAATTATGGTTTTATTGTCTATTAGTATTGTAACTTGTTTACTGTTTAGTAAATTATCTGCTGCTAAATGGTTATCTCAAGAAACTCGAGTATGTTACCATATAGATACAGTCTCTATATGGATTTACCTTGTTACATCACCTGTTATGCATGATCTGATGTTATGTTAGTAAAATCTAAGTTTAACACTACTACAAAATGTGGTATTTAAGTTGATATGTAAAGTCAATTTTTGGAGAAAACCGACTTATAATGAATTTAAAGTCGGTTCGGTGAAAAACCGATGATACCTTTTACGTGTATTTTTTTATTTTTCAAAAAGGAAATTATATAGTATAATTTTTTTTTATTTTTTTGGTCAATTATTATTTTATTTGAACTCTTTAAAATTGAATTTTCATATATATATAGTATAATTTTTTCTTTTTTTTAGTCAATTGATTTTTAAAATTATATAATTTTGTGTATTTGTTTGGATACTTAATTTTATGTACATACATGAAATATTTGCACGATACAACAAAGTTTTCAAAAAAATATAAAAGGTTTATAGTTAAAATCAAATAAAACAATAATTGATCAAAAAATAAAAAAATTATACTATTTAATTTCAATTTTAAAATAAAAAATACACATAAGACGTAGCGTCGGTTGACGTGTAGAACAGACACTATACATATGGATAGCATCAGTTCTACACGTCAATCGATGCTACATCCTACATGTATTTTTTATTTTAAAATTGCAGTTTAAAATTGAAATTAAATAGTGTAATTTTTTTTTTTGTCAATTATTATTTTATTTTATTTTAACTATAAACCTTTTATTATTTTTTGAAAACTTTTCTGTATTGTGCAAATATTTTTCATGCTATCCAATTCAATAACTAGTATAAAAACATATACGTACATAAAATTAAGTATTCAAATAAATACACAAAATTATATAATTTTAAAAATCAATTGACTAAAAAAAAGAAGAAAAAATTATACTATATATATATATATATCCAAATTCAATTTTAAAGAGTTCAAATAAAATAATAATTGACCAAAAAAAAATTGTACTACATAATTTCAATTTTAAACTATATTTTTAAAATAAAAAAATATACGTAGGGTGTAGCATCGGTTGACGTGTTAGGTCGATGCTACACACTTGGATAGCGTCAGTTCTATGTGTCAATTGACGCTATCTACGTGTGTAGCGTTGATTGATAGTAGAACCGATGTTATCCACGCATGTAGGGTTCAATAGGTCAACCGACGCTATCCACACATATTAATCCATTTCTCTTCTCTCTTCTTCATTAGAATGTCTTTTTCAATTTGCGTAGCACCAAACTCCTCCACTATTTCTCATTTTGTAACCACCATTTCCAACATCGTTTTATGGGTTATCTTCCTCTCCATATTATCTTTCAGATCCCCTATTTTTTTGAGCAAAATACTCAAAAAAATTATACCCATTTTCTCACTTATTCTTACTTACAAAACACTCATTTCTTCTTCATTTCCTTCATTTAGTCACTTCATTTACTCTTGTGAGTATTTCTATTAATCCTACACACTTATTATTCAGTTAGCTTTATTTTTTGTATAATTTTTGATTTATGTATGTCTTGTATTATGCTTGTTATTATATGTTTGGCTGATTTTCTATGGAAATAATATCTGGATGTTGTGGGTTTGAGCGATTATAAATTTATTTACATATAAATAATTATATTTTATTAAGTAAAAGTACTACAATTTTAAAATGATTAAAATGATAAATTTTTGTATTATGTATGTTTTGGTATATATTCTAATAATTAGGGAATTCATATATAATAATACTTGAAATATATTGATTGGATACATAATTAATATGCTTAATTAATGTCATTAATAGAAAATAGACAAATCTTGGATGTCAAAGTGTAGAATTGAGCAGGATTACATTTTTGGAGTTGAAAGTTTCATGGAATTTGCTTGTAGAAATAGTAATAATGAAATTAGTATGATTCGATGCCCATGTGTTAAATGTAAAAATGAGCGATTTCATGAAGTTGACGAAATTAAGTATCACCTTATCCGAAGTGGTATTCTTTTGAGCTTTAAATTTTGGTATTATCATGGAAAAAATATTGATAATACTCATAAGGAAGAGATAAATAAGAATGTGAGTAGATTACATACATCTTATTATAATGTACAAACATAAAATATGCTTCATAGTGTTGAAGATGAACTATGTGAGGATGATCCCGAAACCTTTAAAAAACTTCTAGAAGATGCTGAAAAACCGTTGTATCCAAAATGCAAGAAGTATACTAAAATGTCGGGATTTGTTCATTTGTACAATGTGAAGGCAAAACATGGTTTTTCTGACAAGGGATTCACAGAATTACTAAATCTACTAGTCGATATGTTTCCTGAGGATATTGAATTACCATCTTCAATGTATAAAGTGAAGAAATCTCTTAGTCAATTTGGCATGAAATATCATAAGATTTATGCTTGTCCAAATGATTGCATTCTTTATAAAAAATAATATGAGACATTAGATGATTGTCCAATGTGTAAAGAATCGAGATGGAAGCATGCTACTACAAATGAGACAACAAATAAGAAAGGTGTGCCCGTAAAGGATCTTTGGTACTTTCTTCAATTGCTCGCTTTCAAAGGATGTTCAAAAGTAAAGAGACATCAAAAATGTTGACTTGGCATTCAGATAATTGATCTGATGATGGGGTGCTACATCATCCTTGTGATTCTCCAAATTGGAAAGTAGTAAATAATTTATCCCCACATCTAATCTGCGCAATCT
This sequence comes from Hippophae gyantsensis, assembly GCA_030763125.1. Taxonomy (NCBI): domain Eukaryota; kingdom Viridiplantae; phylum Streptophyta; class Magnoliopsida; order Rosales; family Elaeagnaceae; genus Hippophae; species Hippophae gyantsensis. The sequence continues at coordinate 8,827,970 of CM061038.1, read as the reverse complement.
TCTTCTTGCCATTGCTGCTGATGGAATTAATCCACATAGTTCCCTTAGTAGTAGATATAACTGTTGGACAGTAATTATGGTAACATACAACCTTCTTCCCTGGTTGTGTATGAAAAGAAAATTCATGATGTTAACATTATTGATCTCAGGACCAAAATAACTCGGTGTTGATATTGATGTATATTTACAGCCTCTAATAGATGATTTAAAGACATTGTGGAATGATGGTGTAAATGTTTACGATGCATATAAAGAAGAACACTTTAACTTAAGGGGGGTCCTTTTATGGACAATTAATGATTTTCCTGCCTAGGGAAACTTATCAGGACATACAACAAAAGGTTACAAGGGATGCCCTATATATAGTTATGGAACTTCTGCAACTTATCTTGTTCATGGATAAAAGATGTCTTATAGAAGACATAAAATATTTTTTTCCATCTGGACACAAGTTTAGATACCAAAAGAAACCGTTCGATGGTGAAGAAGATCATGATCATGCACCCCGACCTTTGCGAGGTGTTGAGATATTAAGGCAATTGAATGGTATGACATTCAAACAATATGGAAAGATGAAAAAAAGAATATTCACTAAGGTAGGGAAAGTAAAGAGGTAAACTAAAGAAATGGGTGAAAATGAAAAAAAGAGGAGAATCAATATATCATGGTTGTTGGAATAAAAAACCAATATTTTGGGAATTACCTTATTGGAAAGACCTACACATTCGTCACATCTTAGATGTCATGCACATTGAGAAAAATGTATGTGAGAGCTTGATTGGTACATTACTTAATATACTTGGGAAAATGAAGGATGAAATTAAAGCAAGATTGGATTTAAAGAAACTAGACATACAACCTAAATTAGCACCAAGGATGGAAAAATGATAGAAACTTTATGGATTGAAATCACATGATTGTCATATTTTAATGCAACAATTATTACCAGTTGCTATTAGATCAATTCTTTCAAATCATGTTCCATTATCAATAATTCGTCTTTGTTCATTCTTCAATACATTATGCAAGAAATCTATATCAATTGGCGAGTTAAAATCTTTATAGAAAGATGTTATAGAGACTTTGTGTCTAATTGAAAAATATTTTCCTCCTTCTTTCTTCGATATAATGATTCACTTATGTGTTCATTTAGTTCGAGAGGTTCAATTGTGTGGTCCTACTTACTTAAGGTGGATGTATCCTTTTGAGAGAGATATGCAAGTCCTTAAAGGATATGTAAATAATAGAAATCGACCTGAAGGATGCATGGTGGAACGTTACATTGCTGAAGAGATCATTGACTTTTATTCTGAATATTTTAGTGGTTGCACTGAAATTGGGAATCCTATGCACAAGTTGTTCTTACAACATCACATGATCTAAGTAGGTAACCCTATGCTTAGTGGAAGTAAGAAATTTTTTATTGATCGTACTTTATGGGAAAAAGCACACTGAATCATTTTAGTAAATAATAATGAGGCACAACCGTACATAGAGTAAGTGATGTTTAACCTTTCCATTTATGCAAAAAATATTTTTTTATTTAACTATTACTGATGATATATACTTCATATATCTTTAATAACATTACAAGATGCATTTAAACTTATTGAAGATCGATCCTCGTTATAAAAAAGGAGGAGAAAATTTGTTGTATGATGAACATAAGCGAGAGCTTATTAATTGGTTTTGCAACCATGTAAGTGTCACATACAAGAATTCATTAGTACTTCTATGCAATGTTTTAAAACTTTGCTTTAAACACATTTCATGTTTTTGTATACATAGATTCAAGATAAACTCAAGAAACCCAATCATAAAATAAAAGAAAGTTTAGAATGGCTTACACATGGTCCAAAATTCAATATCAAATCATTTTCTAGTTTCACAATAAATGGATCGAGGTTTACGACTCAAGCTAGGGATAAATTCCAAGTAAATCAGAATAGTGGTATGAAGATGGTTGCACAAACTATGCAATTTTCCAATTCAAACAATGGTAATCCTGTACTTTCTAATAGATCATATTATGGTATAATTCAAGATATTTGGGAATTGGATTATGAGGTCTTCCATGAAACAATTCTCTTGTATGATTTGGTCGAAGATGTTATCAATGTTAGATATATATAAAATAGATGATTTTGGATTTACCCTTGTAAATTTATCCAAGATAAGTCACACTGATGATCTTTTCACGTTAGCACTTCATGCAAAACAAGTATTTTACATGAGCGATCGAATTGACACAAGATGGTCTGTTGTGTTAACGCCTCCACAAAAAGAGTTTTACCACTGTGATGGATTTAGAAGATGACGACCCTATGCTTGATACATTAACCAATATTAGTAATTTCTCAAACAAATTGCCTAATGTATATGATGATCTAGTTGGTGACGATGATTCTTCGTCATAGACTCGAAGTGATTATGAAGTAATTTATGTATACACGATCAACAACCTAATTAAACATAACATATGTTCTATATTGTTGTAATAACTCTTAGATGCTTATATATATGTATGTTCCTAAAGTTGTCAATTAATTTATATTTCTTCATTGTTTGTAGATATTTCATGGATCACAGATGATAGAGTACCCGTTCTATTTGATGCTACTAGTAATCCAATAGGGGAAAATGGCTAACAATTGAAATCCTCTATTGGTAGACTTGTGAAGTCCAATATACCAATCAATATAAATGATTGGACTCAGGTTAACGAAGATGAAAAGTTCAAAATATGGAAACCATTTGTGTAAGTATCTTATATTTTATATCTAATTACATATATTATATCTTTTTGTATTATATCTAATCTTTTGTAGTGTGTTTTTACAGAATCGTTACAAAGTCGATGACACTTGAAAGAGCAAGTGTTATAAGATTGCAAATAAGGCGTGGAAGGAATACAAAACTTTCAAATTGGCAAGAAATTATATGTTTCCATATTTGGAACCACTTGATGAAGTAGAGCTCTAAAAAATCCTTGAAGGATACCTCTGGATTACACCTTGAGTTTGGAAAGACTTCATGGATTATAGACGTACAAATGAATTTCAAATTATTAGGGAAGAACATCATAATATACAAATACATAACATTCTTCCTAACCGTACTGGGAGGTATTCAAATCCTGAAGTTAGATATAGAATGATATTATTAATTTGTGTTAATTTATAAATATTTTTATATTTATTTAAGTTGATGTCATGGTTAATAAAAATTTCATAATTTATGTAGGAAGATGAATTGGGTAGACCTTGTTACCCGATCTGAATTGTACATAGAAACAAAGGCTCACAAAACGAAGAAGTCAAGACCGATGTCTAAGTGAGGAGAAGAATAACTAAATAAGTTGGTTAGTAATTTCAGTTGACACAAAGTCCATATGATTTTTAATAATTGATGTAATAATGTATGCTATGTTTACTTGCTTTATTATTTGTAGAGAGTTGTTCAAGAACAAATATCCAAGGGTGAAATAATCGAAAAGCCTGGGAGAAATGCTATATATCATGCATTCGGACACGAGCATCCTGGTCGTGTTAGGGGAGGTAGCCAATATGATGGTTATATGAAGTATTTTAACATTCCAAAACACAAGCCTCGGACGGTCAGTAAGGAGAAGTATAGTAAAATTGAAGAACTCAACTCCTTAAAGGTCTTAATGTTAAGTGAGATTGCCACGTTAAAAGAATATCAAGCATAACAAATGTCAGGCATGACATCATTCTACAATTAGGGCATGCCATATTGGCCAGGCATGCAACCATCCATGCCAGGCATGTCACCCATACAATCTCATAGCGCTCAAACTATATCTAGTATGAGATACAATCATCCTATTGATCTTCCCTTTATGCCAGGAATGCAGATGCAATCAAGTGGTGGTTTATTTTCTCCAATGAAATCTGTGCATTCTTACCATCAATCACATCACGATGAACGTTTTGGTGAGAATGTACATTAAATAGCTACCCTACATGGGAGTCTCCTCTATTTGATGAATCATATATGGTAAGATTTTAATTTCTGGTGTAGATAATCTATTATTTTTATTTTTTATTATATGTTTTATTTATTATATATAACACTTAAATTTTTACAGAATATGAAATGTTTGTTAAAACATCCTTCATCAATGGACTTTGTTGCTATTGGAACGGTACAACAATTGAGCGATGATCAGATGATTCATAATCAATATTTACCAAATCATTGGCAAATAGTAATTGATCAATCATTGCTCCATGATTGTCCATTATCTGTGTCTTTTGATGCTACCATAGTCCAAGAGGCAGTTGGACAGTATGTGGTTTGGCCGTCGATTCAAGTTGTTCTAAATTTTGACGTGGTACTATTTTTTTACTTAAGAGATAACACTTATTTACTACTATTATTTTATTATATCTTTTATTGTTACTAACATACATAATACTTCTTCTTTAGTCTATTATACCAGAACTCTTAAATGCGGCACATTTAAGAGATACGAAGCAAGTATCTCGTGTTAAATCTATGTCTAGTGGCTAATCATCACATACTAAGTCGTTCAAGAAGAAGCCTTGGAAAAAGTATAGTTGTGATTATGCTTTAAACTTCAACAAAAATCTTGGCACGTTGATGACTATTTTTGTGAGGACATCTAGCATAAATGATGGATGGACTGTGCCAGTTCTTATAGAAATTTCTGGTGTAGACCTCGACCAAACTTATATATCGATCGAGTTCATATTGCAACTATTTGAATATCAAATTATCGATTTAAGTATAATTCAAGTGTGGACAAGGTGAGTTCTCAATTAGTAAATTTCTTTCATTTATATAGAACATATATAATTATATTTATATTATCTAATTACTTATATATATTTCTTTTATATAGGGCATGTTATTATCGACTTCAACATAATCACTCATCACATTTAGTAATGTTCTATGATTCTTCATATGTTAATCAATATCAAGAGAAGGATGTTAGCATCAAAGCTAAACAATTATATGATAGGGCATTAGCACTTAACATAAATCAAAAGTTGATAATCCTTTGGCCACTAAGATTTGAACAATGCCAAGATCATTGGATGTTGGTAATCCTTAATCTGTTCAATAATCATGCTTGGTATTGTGACTCAACTTCCATAGGATTGAGTAAAGATACAAAAATAGTTGTTGAAATGTAAAAGTTATTATATCTAGCTATTTTTCTTCTATTGTTCTTTGTAATATTTAATAAAAAACTAACCGTTTAAACTTTGATAGGACGTGAAAGCTATGGAACAAGTTTAGGGGCATTGCCCTTGAAAAATCTCATAAGCTTATATGGCATAAAGTTATGGTATGTACAAGCAAATATTAATAATTTTATTAATTTTACTATTGAATAATAAAGATGTTCGAATATGGAAAATCATGTACACTTATTTTTTATAGGTTCCACAACAAAATAATGGAGTCATGTGTGGTTATTATGTCATGAAGTTTATGAGCGAAATCATCACAAATATCAAAATTCTAATTGATGATGTGGTAATATCTTTTACCAATATACAAAATTTTTTTAACATATATGAGTTATTTTTTGTGAATTCATGAAATTACATTCTTATTTTGATTTTAAATACATGTAGTTCTTTGGTTGGAACAAGGCGGGTTATGATCAGTAAATTTGATGATTTACTAGAAGAATGGGTAGAACATATGATTCAAATTATATCATCATAAGAAGAATCAGGAAAAGATTCTGATGATCTCGAATAGCATATGACAACATAACGATAATTTTTATAATGATTTAATTTCTCTATTCTTGTGTCTGAAGCCCCTTGTTTGATGGATGTTTATGTGCTCGAGTATTTAGGGAAATGCATTGTTTTATGGACCTGTTTTTTGCTCAAACTTTATTTCATATTTCTTACCTACTTTCCTTATGATAACATCATGGTAGCACTTTATTAATCATTTGTCTATAAATATGAAGCTATCTAGAATCAAGTTGATATATTTAATGCTATATTGAGCTCTAAATATGAAGTCAAGTGTAACTACTATTTTGTTACTTGGCTTGGTTGAGTTTTGGTGCCCTTAAACGGATAGAACAATTGTGTAATACGTTTATGGGCACCAAAACTCATCCAAGCCAAGTAACAAATCAGAGTTACACTTGATTTCATATTTAGAGCTCATTATAACATTAAAAATATCAGCTTGATTCCAGATAGCTTCATATTTACAGACAAAAGATTAATAAAGTGCTAATATGAGTTCGAAAGGATAAGGTTATTATTATATCACTCGGATGTCGATGTGATAATTTCTTTTACTAATCTGTTAACATATAAAAGTTATTTTTTGTGAATTTATGATATTACATTCTTTTTTTGAATTTAATCAATTACCTATATTTCTTTGGTTGGAACAAGTGGGGCTATGATATGCATTATTTTGATGATTTAGAAGAAAAATGGACAGAACACTTTGTTCAAATTTAAACATCAGGAGAAGAATATAATCTCGAATAACATAGAACAATACTATGGTAATATTTATAATGATTTAATTTCTCCATTTATATGTCTCTGAAATTTAGACTACTTGTTTGATAGATGTTTACGTGCTCATGTATGTAAGGGAATGAATTGTTATATGAACCAGCTTCTTTTTGCCCAGTTTCCTTATCACTATGTTGATAATTCTAAGCCAACCAAGTTTGCTCGCACAATCCATTACACTTTGACGACATCATTTTATTTGTAATTTAAGTTAACTATATATATATTGTATATACATTATTTTTTTTGTAATAAATTTAATTATCAAGTAATTAATTATATTTAAATTTTCAATTATTTGTATTATTATTTATACTTTGTCAAATAGAATTTGGTTTTTTTATGCTATATTGAATACATGTTATTAATAGAGTAAAAATGAGAACAAAAATTTTAAAAAACCAATATTTTAAAGTCAGTTTAACGCGTGAACCAACTTTAACCGACTTTAATAGTCCATTTTGTAGTAGTGTAAAGTGTGTATGTTACAACATACTATAAGCTTAGACTCTGATTATAAAGCTTTTTATATTCTTCCTTACTTTTCATTGAGTTTATATAATATCTGTTATTTAAAGTTTTATGCTAATATGATATTATATTGTTTGTGCTTCGGTTGAGTATACTACTTTAGCGTTTGTTTTTTCCTTTTTGTGCGAGTTAGAGCTAAGTCCTAAAGAAGTATGCATCTCCTTACCCTGGTAGTGTATCAGATCGTGGACTTTTTTAGAAATAATTCATTTTTTATAAAAAAATATTATCAATTATAAATCTACAAAAATCCAATAATAAAATATTGGAAAATTACAAACAAAAAAAACCTCTATAATTCATAACAATAAAAATAACACCCCAATAACATTGATTGAGTTTCAATTAGACGGTATTCAACATTGAACTAAATAGCCACAATTCAATTTTAGCGGTATTCAAAATGAAGTTATATGTCAGACTTTTCTAATAATGAAAATATATTATATGGGAATATATGATATGAACATAAATTGTGTTATTTTTATGGTTATAAGTTTTAAAAATATTATTTTTGTTATAATAAAATTTATAAAGAGTCTTTTAAAAGCTATAAGTCTTTCTACATAAAAAGAGACAATATATGGTTGCCGATAAAATTATTTTTTGTTATTATTTTTATACCAATAAATATTAAAATGTTTGTATAATAAATATATTTTATGTTTTTTTGTTATTTGTTTAGAAAATGTATAGTCGACGACCAAGTTGGTTTTTTTTAGTTTTTTATACCAATAAATACCAAAATGTTCACATAATAAATTTTCTTTTTATAAATAATTATTTTGCATAGTGTAATTATTTTTATTACATTAAGGGTGATAATTCATATATTTAATGATTTTTTCATTTAAGAAGTGTTCAACCAATTTACTTATATACATATCATATTTTTATTTTGTTGAACTAATAATTTTCATATCGAGATCATATCACATCTCATATCAATTAAAAAAAGAATAATCAGTTAATATAAATTATCTTTAAGTAAAAAATACTTATTAAATTCAATCAAATCATATATATGATTTATGTAAGATTAATTTCTTAAATAGTAAAAATATTAATTGAATAAGTTTATATCTTATTATATTATATTTGACTTCTTTATTAAATAAACTTACATAATTATTATTAATACTATGATAAATCATTAATATTTATATTGTATTTTAATTCTATTACTCATAAAATATTTATTATTATATATTTATTCATTGATAAAGTAATAAATTAAATAACTATTAATTTTAAAAGTATTTATGCAAACATTTTATAAAATATTTTAACATTAATTTTTCAATTATAATAAAAGTAAATTAAAATTTTATATTTAAAGATTTACTTTTTAATTTTATTTTATAAAATAAAAATTTGAAACAATAACAATTATTACTTAATAATTAATAGTATTATATATTTATCAAATTTGAATTATCAATCCTTATGTAAAGTCAAAAACTAATATCTATAAATTTATAATTTTTTGAAAATATATTAAAATTATAATTAAATACACGATCAAAGTAGTTGCTATGATAATTTTGTTTAAATTTGCAAATAACTAAAAAGAGTTATTTGTTAAGATAGTTTTGTTTAAATTCTAAAAAATCAATAGATATAAAATAATATTTCATTAATTATGATTTTGATTGTAGTTATAAAAAACTTAAGAATTATATAGTATACTAAATTACTTTTATTTTTTTACAAAAGAAAAGGAATTTTATAATATGTTATAAAAAAAAGAGTTTGCATGAAGAAAATAAGAGAGAGAGTTCATTATTACGCCTTTTCAGGTTTGAAAAGAAAATCCATGAGTGTGTTTGAATTGAAATACGACCTAGAAATCCAATAAACCAAGTAAAAAATAAAAAAAAATTGTAATAAAATTAAAGAAAAAATAATTTTTAAATTAAGAAAGATGTTAAATAGTTTTTTTATTTATAAAAATAAGTTTATTAGTCACTTCATTTATAAAAAAAAAATCATTAAGAACTTTTATAAATATTAATAAAGATTTTATTAATAAAGATTTTTTATAAAATAATGCCAATCGTATATATAATTTTTTAATAAAATAATTTTAAAATTAATAAATGTTTTTTTTTTTGCACTTTTTTAAAACCAAAAAAGATTAAATGTCATATTCTTTAACTTAAGAAACTAAGTGACATATGTTATATAAGTAAATGGACCAAATTAATCTTTCACCTAAATTAAATGCTAATAAAAATATCCAAATTGTATGGGTTTGATACTTTAATGATAATTTTATCATATTATACATAAATAATTCAATTATTTAACACGATTTTATTTTTAATTCATTCAGAAAAAAATCATATGTTTATTTTAGTACAACGATAAAAGATATATATTTATTTACGTCGTAAGAAAAATAAATATATATTTTTTCTTAAGAGATTAATGATGAAATTTCATATATAAAAAGAATATTCATGCAATTAAAGTTAATTTAATTAAATAAAAAAAATACATATTTAGACTTATATCATCAAACTAGTATATTAATAATCATCATATTTAACAAAAATTACATAAATGGTTTAATTATGAAAATAATAATAATTAATTTATAAAAAATAATTTTATATTTATGAAAATATTTATTATTTTATTTTTTTTTCATTTCAATTAGAAAACATTCATATACCACCCTAATAATTGCTATCAACATCTATTATCATCTCATTCATATCCCTATATTGTTTTATTTTTTTATTAATCAACTCATTTTCAACTATAAATAATCTAAAAATTGTATTTTTTTATTGAATTAAACCACTAACAACTTATTTGTAGTATCCATATATAATTATTACTACCACAAACTCATTTTCTTTTTATCTTATTGACTCATTTATGTAGTTCAATTACTTTATATTTGATCAAACTTAAGATGAAAGTAATTATTATAAAATAAGATGGTTAAAAAATAATAAAAATATTAAGAAGATCAAAGAGAATAAACTTATAGTTGCAATAATGACATATATGATGTTTATTTTATAATTTTTTAACTTTAATTTCGATATAAATTATATTTTTGAATTATTTTATAATAAATAATAAAGGGGATATTGGTATACATGGGATGATAAAGTACGCTAAAATTATAATTTTATAAATTTTTTTTTTAAAATAGATTATTATTATATATTTTTTGTTTAATAGTTACTACAAATATAGTACTTTATTTGATTCTAAATATATATTTTTGCTAAATTACCATCCCAAATGGTATCAAAGAGGTAAGTAGGAATTAAAAAAATATATAAATTAGAAAAAATAAAATAAAAAAACCTAAATCACTCTCGAGCTCGTGCTCGTAGACATGGTCGAAGGAAATAAGGTCTACAAAACCTGACTTTAAGAATCCGATTTCAGTTGGTTTTTGTTTGTACTAACTAATAAGTATTTCATAAAGATCTATATGCATTCGTGAAAAAAGAGGGAGAAGATGGGGTGTACATTTTCTGGCTTGAATGCTCTTTATGATGCTGTTAATGGTGGAGGGGATGTTTGGATCAATGAGAACCGATTCAAGATTGTGAGGCAGCTAGGTGAAGGTGGCTTCGCCTATGTCTATCTCGTCAAGGAGGTTCTTGCCGACACTACCTCTAGTGGTGGTCTAGCTAAGAAAATCAAGGACTCTTCTCATATCTCCGGTTCGATCTCTCTCTCTTCTTCCCCCCTTCCCTCTGTTGATCTCACTTTGCAATTGGGTTTTCGCGTTATCGATCTGGATTCTTCCTTTTGTTTCGGATCTTATCATCTATGATCTATGTGACAAATATTTTAATTTTTCAACTGTAAAGTGATCCTGTTTTCAATTTTAATTACTTAATGTTTAATATTTTGTATGAATTTTAACTCTCAGTGCATTCTTTCAATGATGCTATAGTTAGCGTGTATGTTCTCTATTTCAAAATCCGTCTTTTTATGTATCGGATCTTTCTAATTTATTAGATTTATTATATACATGAATCGTCTTCACTATTGAACCTTCCTTGGATCTAGTCTTTTTTTAAGCTCATAAACTTGAAAGAGTTTTAGGCGTGTTATCTTTTTCCCATTAGATTTGAGGTTTTTGATCTCAGTCATGTTATTTCGTATTTGTTTGTGATGTGCTTCCAATTCAAAGTAACGATATCAATTTGTTTTGCACCATTGATAATGTAATTTCATTTGTTGGAATATGTTACAATTGCAAAATTAATTAAATTGTAATTCTTGCTTATTGGTAGATGATGGAACTTATGCCATGAAAAAGGTTCTCATTCAGAACAGTGAACAGTTGGAGCTAGTTAGAGAGGAAATCCGTGTTTCCTCACTATTCAGTCACCAAAATCTGCTTCCGCTTCTGGATCACGCCATTATTTCTGTTAAGGTTAGCATTAGTATTTGTTCATTATTGTGATCTCATGATGTTTTCTTCTCGAAGTGTTCGTATTGTCCAACTTCATTTTTTCGTGAGATTTTATGGTCACAAATGTTTGTGGTTAATTTTCTCATTCAACTATAATATTTCTTCGAGAACTAACTTATGGAAATATTTCAAAGAAAAAAGGCAGCTATTGTTATTTGGCATTAGAGTTCCTTGGTGATTTTGTCTTCTTGGAAATTTACTAGGCTCCTTTGAGTAATATCATTCAACTCTCCAGGGAAAAAAAATCGGCATATAACTGAAATTTAACTTTGGAATTTTCAAATTTTTCTGGTTCATATATATGCACATTTGAAGTATGTTATATATTTGTTAATTTTATATATCAAAGTTGCACCTTGCAATTGAGTCTGGTGCTTATGGTAGATTGCAATTATTAATTTTGTATCCTTTTGAAATGCTCTCTTCTGCACTGATTTGATTATTAGAAAAAGAAAAAGAGCTTTAAACTATTTGCCTATTTATGATGCTTTTGTACACTTTATTATATTTCTGTTACTTTAATGGTTGTGGCAGCCTACACAAGAAGGATCTTGGAAACATGAAGCATACTTGTTGTTTCCTGTTCACTTAGATGGAACACTACTGGATAATGCCAAAGTTATGCAGACTAAAAAGGAGTTCTTCTCTACAACAGATGTTCTACATATATTTCGGCAGGTAATTATAACTGATTTCTTAAGTGTAACTATCTTATATGATACTATTTCATCTATCAAAGGATAGGGGGATTCTTCCACAAAAAAATTTCTCAAACAATAGTGATATGCTAATTATTTGGTCATTGGTTGTGTTTAGGGTGAATCCAATTAGAATATTACGTGAAAAAGATGTTTTGTTGATCCATAGAGGATAAAATTGCAAATCACTTTTAGAGAGATGACAGTTAGTTACCTGGAGTAGTAGTTAATATTTATTAGAAATCTGCTTCCTTTTTGCTTAATGAAGATATATTTTCTGAAGAGTAGAGCTTGAACTAATTTGAGAAGCTTATGCAAGTTTTATTGTTTGTTTTAACTTGTTTTGGGGCACATGCGTGCACTTTGGTGGTATTTAGTTTCTACCAGATCAATCTTAACCCCCAAAAAAAAAATCTTGTAAATCACTAAAATTATAATGTTCAAAGAAAATTTTACTTTTAGGAATTTATTCTTTATTTATGATGAAAATCAACTTTAGAGAGATGCCAGTTTTTGTTAGTGGGAGTCATTAGTCAATATTTATTAATTTTCTGTTTTCTTTCTTCTTAAAGAAGATTTATTACGTGAAGTACTAGCTTAAACTAATTTCAGAAGCTTATGCAACTTTTCTTGTTTGTTTTAACTAGTTTTGGGACACATCCGTCACGTATTTGAGTATTTAGTTTCAAGCAAATCAGTAAAATTATATCGTTAAAAAGTTAATTTTTAATTTTAGGTATTTTTATGATGAAAAATTTATGAGATTTTTAGAAATATGAAAATTAAATTTCTATTAAAGTATCTAGAAGACTATTGATGAACATATGATAATTTGCCACATAGTAGTATTTGTTGCAATGATTTTAAGAAATAGTCTTTGAAGATGTGAAAGCTCTTTCCAAATGACCATTAGATGTATAAATTGAGATGATAAATTAATGAAATTCATGATACAATCCATTAATTTTTAAAATTCATTTCATCTTGTCTCACTTAATTTTTAATGAGATGAGATGATAATGAGACGTTACTAATTGAGATATTTTATTTGTCTCTATTAGACTTAAATGAGACAAGTAAAAATACAAAATAATATAAAATATAATACATAATTTTTTATAATGTAAGTTTAATAAGAAAGATAATACAATATATGTTTAAAGTTAGGCTTATTAGGACTACAATCTAAATGAGATGAAATAAGATGAGATGGTATTTAAATAAAATAGGATAATATTGTATCACGAACCCATTAGAGACAATAAATGAGACGTGAGATGAGATGAGACAATCAACTTTACATTTCCAATGACGATATAGAGTCCTTCATTGAATATAAGGAAAGAAAACAAAAGACCAAATAAAGTAGAAGTACTATGAATTTACTAATCTATACTCAAAAAAGTAATTTAGTATTCCAGATTTAAAACTAGCTCACCCATGGAAAATCACTACTCAATACTGTCACATGGTTCTATCGATTAAATCTATTTTGTAAAATTAAAAATGTTAAAGCAAATATATAGCTAACATCAAGTTCTGGAATCAAATTGAGCCTTTAGCCCACACTGGATGTTAACTTAAGAACATCAATAGTAGTTGTAGCTATATAAGTCTAATGATCAGAGCTATCCTTTTCTTTTGAGTTTTGATTTCTCCGCTCCAGTGGGTTGCATCCTCTAATATGTAAAAGAGAAACGAAGGCTCAAGCCAAAGTTATAATGCTGGTTCACAAAGGCAGTGTCGGATCTCAAAATTAAGTTGAGTGGGCACCATATAAAATCACAAGTAACAATTTTGAATAAATTTATAATTCAGGGGCAAAAAAAACTCCTATATGAATATATTCTTCCAAATTAATCTCACATGTAGGATCATAATATGTAACTTAAGTTCTTAGACCACTTTGGGGTCATATTCTCCCTCTCCACTTCAAGTCCCAATATAAACCACACCAGTATTGTTTGATCTAAAAAAGAAATTTTAAATTTGTTTTTGCTAAAACTAATTTCAAGTTTTCAACAACATTATGTTTAAAAAGAACTACTACATTTTGGAGACAAATACAGTCAAATTGAAACTAGTTCAAATGTGCAAATATATATAGCACTGTGTAATAATATATTTTGTAGAGCTCAAGAAAAAATGAATAAACTCTCAAGAGCAAGGAAGAAGTGTACAAAGAAGATACAAACGTTAAAAGCTTGGGGAGAAAAGGAAATTGCGGTGGGAGACGTGTTTCAAGTGTGTATGGTGGTTGTTAATTTAGGTGTAACAATAAGTATCCAATAAAAATTTAAACAATATCCTATAGTAAGTGTTATTTTCTGCTCCGCCTTTCTTGTGATCAAAGAAACCAAACAAACCTCTTGTGATCAAAGAAACCAAACGACCCTTGGACATCGGTGTGGTGCGTGTCAAAGGCACTATGATACTCAAGTCAGAAAGAAATCTGAAGCAAGAGAGGAAGAGACAACTGATGTTGCTATCTGTGTTTTTGAGTTTATGTGAATGTGTATCTGTATGGTTGTTGAAACTGTATTTATAGCAGAGGAATGAGTGAAACCTGACACCTGTAAAACACTTCCATGTATATCCCAGTTGTTATGGTAGAGATAATATATCGATAATATAGCGTTCAAACTCTATCATAATCATCCTAGAAATAGGTTATTAATTAAGGAATATTCCTTGGTGGAGTTATTTGGTGGAATCAGTCAACACTGCTGGTGCCCCTATAGGAAGCTGCCACTTGTACCAGAAGGAAATACACACAAACAATAAGTATATAAAAAAATAAATAAAAAATATAACAATATATCAAAGTTGGCAGATATGCAAGATATGCAGTTATAACTTAAAGGGGTACAACTCAAAAGGCCTAAGAAATAAGAAGTTCAGGGGGCACAGTGATAATTTGTTGGAATGATGGTGTCCCCCTTGGAAACCACACACATCTACACCTGCTCAGAGGCTTTCATAGGATAAGCTGAAGTACCAATTTGATCTTTAACCATTTTACTTCCGATCCAATACACACAAAATCTGTGGATGTAAAGGTAATTATAATGCCAAACAAAATGTATGAAAAGTGGGCATTCATAGGTTATGCTATTATAGATTTACTTTATTTATCTGTAGCTATGTTTTGACTGTATTGGTTTGATGACAAGTGGAATTAATGCCTAGCAATGAGATAGTTATCTCTCAATTTGCAACTTGAGTATTTGTAATGCGCCCTTATTTGGTCCTCCAAACAGAATAATTTGCTATACAGAAAGAACTGTTAGTTCTAATATCTACGTCTTGTAAGTACTACACATTTATCTTAAAAAATCATTTAACAGCTCTGTGCAGGACTTAAACATATGCACAGTTTTGATCCGCCATATGCACATAATGATGTTAAGCCTGGGAATATCCTTATAACTCATAGAAAGGGACTTGCACCCATTGCTATTTTGATGGATTTTGGCAGTGCTCGCCCTGCAAGGAGACAAGTTCACTCTCGTTCAGAGGCACTGCAACTTCAGGTGCCTATTTCTTTTCTCTCTCCCAATATTTTTTTCGTGCATTATGTTTAGTTTCTATCATCATTTAACATTTCTAGGTTCATGTATAAGTCTAAATATTTTTTAGCATATAATTTAACAATGTGACGTTAAATTTGCCTCCACAAAAAAGTTTTTAGCTTTTTTAGAATAGTTAAATGGTGTTTTTTTTTTGGTAGGAAGTTGGATGGTATTTTTGGATGCATGGGAACTTGAATATTGTTTATATTATAGTGTTTGCTTATCTTGAGAGGTATCAAAACAAAATTGTGCCCATAAATATACCTCTCTATCGTAGTAATAATCAGAATGGCTATTGAACATTGAATATTCTACCCCATTTATTTTGCCTCTAAACCTTAATTTCATTCTAATGTCTAGTCGTCTTCTCTTTTCCTTTCGTAACCATTTCATTGCTGATAGTTTTTGTTGCCTATGTGAAGGAATGGGCATCTGAGCATTGTTCAGCACCATTTCGTGCTCCTGAATTATGGGATTGTCCAAGCGATGCAAACATTGATGAGAGAACTGATATTTGGTCACTGGGATGCACTTTGTATGCCATAATGTAAGTACTATTAGAGTTTTAGATTTTTCCTTTGATCACTTCTTTCTTGTGCATTCTTTCTTTAATGTTTACTTTCTGTAATTTGTATAATTGCTTAAGAAACCTAATCGACAACAGCAATAGAGTTAAAAATGTGTATATAATTAATAATTGTAATAATTAAGTAATTAGATACTGCCGTGTGTGTCTGAATTCTGACTATGTACTTCCATAGAGGTTGATGAAAATTGAAACCTTTTAGTCTTATATCTACATAATGTCCATTTTCACACGTGCTCTACATAATTGATCATGCTTGCTGAATGTATTTGGGACAGCCGGACAATGTCACTATCATAAACACTTAAAAAGTGCGTTTTACATGGAGGATTACTATACAGTCTACACTTGCTTTGTCAATTACGAGGTGTTGCCACTTGGTAAAATTTTTATGTGATGTCAAGTCCCATTTAACAGTTACTGTGAGGTTTGGCATTCACGTTGGGCAATAAGAAAGGGCAGCAAGTGTTTCATCCTTTCTATTTTACATTTTCTCTACTTATTACCTTATGCATATAGGTTTTAAGTAAGTTTTTAGCTCTTGTACAGAGCAACCAACGAGGTTGTTGTATATCCATACACTGCGAGTCTGTGTTACTTTTACGAATGGATAAACATCATGGTATTCTTTTTTGCTACCTATGTTACATGGACTCTTCATTGAATCCATTTTTTATGAATTATCCATGTCTAGGAAACACAACATGGATATGGATTTGTATACTTCACACACCAAATTGGTGAAAATACAAAAAAAATAAAATGATAAAAATAACTGTCTAATATTCAATTATATATCTAAAATTTGCTACACCTATTGATATAAAAGAGTCCCTGTAACTTAGTCTGCTTCTAATCCATCCTGTTATATATGAAGGAAAGAAATATCTTACTTAAGGAAAAAAAAATATAATGTTGCTCTGATATCGTCACCTCTCACTTGCTTTATGGTTGTTATTTTCAGGTACGGAGGAGTGTCTCCATTTGAGTATGCACTTGGGGAGTCTGGAGGAAGTCTACAATTGGCGATTGTCAATGCACAAGTAAAGTGGCCAGCTGGACTCAAGCCGTCATATCCAGAAGCTCTCCACCAGTTTGTAACATGGATGCTTCAGCCCCAGGCCGCAGTTCGCCCCCGTATTGATGATATAATCATTCATGTTGACAAGTTGATCTCAAAGTTCTCATAATCATTCATGTTGACAAGTTGATCTCAAAGTTCTCTCATTGAGATAAGTATACAATGGAAATAGCTTCATAACGGTGTGTTATTGTCTGTTTCGTCGGTATCGTTACCTCCAACCTCGGTAAACAATTACAAAGCTGCCCTTTTGCTCTCTTTGAAAGCCGAATAGGGCAACTGATGTAATATCAGTTCCTTTTCCAATGTTAGAATGTTTTTTAGTTATGGCTGTTGGCATTGGTTTAATACGTTGTTCTCTCCGCCATTATATATTATTCTTGTAATTTTGTAGAAGTACCCGTATCTCTTGGCGTTTTATAGATTCATGGAACAGTAAAAACTCAATAAATTTTACTTCATGATATTGATCGTTTGGTATTATGGGTTATTGAATTTGAAAAGAAATGTAATGAAATCAGTTTACTTTCCTAAATTAAATATATTGATTAATTTATTTTAAATTTATATATTTTAATCACTTTAATTATTGTTACTTTTATGTATTTTAGTAATGATTTTAATTACTCTATTTTTCACATTTTTTAACTTTTTAAGATTATTTTTTTCATATATCTATTAGCTTCTCGATCTAATTTTAAGTTTTTTCAACAATAAAATGATCTAAAAAAAATTAATAAGAAATGATTAGAATGGTCAAAAATGATTAAGTGAGGTCACTAAAGTATATTACTTTTTTTTAATATGTTTAGTAAATTGTTTAAAGTATTATATTATCCCAATAAAGCCGAAGATTGGATTTAAGATGTAATTAATTATAAAAATGAATTAGATATTTCATATATTATTGTTGTATCAATAACAAGTGATTTGCGTTGATACTTTACTAGTATTTATATAGTTATTTTGTTTTATATTATTGTTTAATTTTTTAAGTGATAACTTAAAAGTACCTATAAATTTAAAAAGGTCCCAATTTTATCGAAAAATATTTTTATGCACAAAAGAATGAAGGCAGATTTTAGTTTGTTTGTTTTTTTTCTTCCATCTTTTTCTATTATTCTCTATTTCTTTTCTTGTTTTATCTATTTTCATTCTTTCTCACTTCTCTATTTATTTGTATATTTTTTTTTATTAAATCTTAAGTTATAAACTCCAAAACCCTAAATATTATATATTAAATTTTAAATTATAAATCTTAATTACTAAACCTTAAACTTTAAACCCTAAATAATAAATATTAAACCCTATATTTTAAATTTTAAACACTAGAAATTGAATTCTAAACCCAAAGATAAGAAAAAGAGAAAAAAGTAAACATACTAATCATATTTTAAAAAAAAATTAAAGCGTACTTAAATTTTTTGTGCACATATTTTTTTTTTTACAAAATGAGTTTCTTTTAAATAATTTAAATACTTTTAATATATCACTCAAAAATTTGAACAAAAATAAATATCAAATAATTAACATGAGTGTTAATAAAATATCACTTCCCGTATTTTAATCCCATAAAAACCTAAATAAAATGTTGTTATTTTGTGTATTTAGCATGTTATCGTTAATCACTGTACAAATGTACGTTTATTTTTAATCGGTTTGTAACAACTTTTGTTTTAATTATTTATGAAAATTTACACTTCAATTCCCTATTTTGAAACAATTTCAGTTCATTTCGTAATTTTATGTAAAGAAATGTTATTTTTGAACGGCTTCTAAGCTGATTGGTGTTGGCTTTTGAAGATCGATGGAATTTGGGTGTCAATGAAATCCTGTGGTGAGAATTTTTTTATTTTTATTTTATTTTAGTGAGAGTTTAGTTGCGATATTTTTTTTATAATAATATATAAATATAAGATATTTAATTAATGTTTTAATAAGTTGATGTGTTTTTTTTTCCTCCAATTATTTATGACTTTACTTAATGTTTTAAATGTTTTCGAAACTTTGATGTTTATATTTTACAATTAATTCGTAGACTTCTATAATTTGTATATTTTATAATATATTATTTTATTTTAAATATAAAGATAAATGATATACTATCAAATAAATTAATGGATCATAAAATATCCTTTTAAATTTTTCAAATAAATTTTCATAGGTTTTTTTTACAAACTTTGAATTGAATTGATACAAAAAGTAAAATCCATTTTTTATAAAAAAAATTATAAAAATAATATTATTAAATATTAGAATCATACAAATTTTATTCCGTACATCTCATATATTTTTATTATTAAAAAAAATATAACATATTGTTTCATTTTTAACATCGTTTAATTAAACATGATTTAAATTGAATTAATTATGATTATTTAAATACGTTTAATATTTAATTTTTTTTAATTAAATCTCATTTAATATTATTATAGTATTATTTTTATAAATTTTAAGGTATTATTTTTTATAATTTTTTAATTTTTTTCATAAATTTTCGCAAGTTAAAATACCAAAATATCCATTCATGTTGAAAAGTTTCTATTGTATCTTGGATTGAATAGTTTGGTCTTATATTCTCTCTAGTTTAGTAGCTAGTAGATAGATAGCCTGAGAGAATAACGACTCTTTGTGCTTCCTTAGCAATTAAAGCAGCTGCTTTGTTAATAATGACATATGCAGTGAGAAATTAAGACAATTGTATCTTCTTTTCTGAAACCCCCGATGACTATTGATGAACAACCAACAACATGTCCTTTGCTAATACATACATATATATATATATATTGATTTATTATTTTTATTATAATAATACACTTATAATATTACTTTTTATTTCAATTAATTTATTTAAAAATTAAAAAAAATTATTTTTCTAGAAAAATATATTATCTAAAATCTATATCTATATTAAAAGGAGATAAATTAGATGACTATTAAGATTTTTTTTTTAAATTTTAAATAAAATAGTTGATCGACACATATTATAATAATATATATAATCAATTATAATAAAAATAATAAACAAATTTTTTCACGGATTAAAATAAACATTCACATGATATAAAGATCAAAATAAACATTTATCTTATATATAAAATTAACTTATTAGGTTTGATATATTTATATAATTTTGATTTTACTTACTAATTGCATCATATAATATGATTTATAATATATTTGTCATAAATAAGTTTTTTATTTAATTTTTTTTATTTTAGAGTTATAATTATTTTTATTATTATAACAATAAAATAAAAATATTTAATTTTTTATTTTTTATTTATATTGTTAACTAATGTTAATATTATTAAATAAAATAATAATTAATAAATTATTTTATTTATTATTATAATAATAAAAATTTAAATTATATATAATTACCCTTTTTATTTTATTTATTTTATTAGGACGTAAGGATTTATAAGGATTATAAAACTTAATTCTCAAAAAATTAAACTAATGAATAAAGATATTTATAAATTTTATCGTAATATTATTTTTAAAATAAAGTTTATTATTTTCTATTTTTAATATTTTATTATTTTTATTTTATAAGCTTAATTCAAATTTTTTAAGGGAGTTTCAAATTTTTTTCTACTCAATTGGTTAAAATTTTAATATCATATAAAAATTTATAAAAATCAAAATATTTAATTCTCAAAAAATAATATAATAAGTAAAAAAAAAATGCATAATTCTTGTAAATACAACATATAAGATTACTTTCAACAACGGATTTCACTCTCATTGATGGCTTCTAGCTGTCTTCTGATTAGTATGTCAGAGAATTAATTGTTGTTTAGATTTCCAGGTTATGTATTTATTATTGTATCTTAGCCATTAAAGGGGATTTTTAATATTAATATTGCTTTTACTAATTTCTTCCTTCGGATTAATGAAGAAACATCGTACATAACATATAATCTCTTTTAGACCACAATAAATATTTCAATATTATTGACACACTTATTTTTCTAAATGTTATTTTAATTTAAAGAAATGGTATTGTGTTAGTTATTATAATAAAAATATACAAAAAATATTTATTTTATTTTTTATATTAATTATATTTTAATATTATTATTAATAAAATATTTTTATAATAATAATAATAATATCATATTTTTATTAATTTATATTAATTTAAAATGTTTAGCGTTTATCAACTTATAACTATATACATATCTTATACTCTATTCAATAAAATTTAAGATAATTATAATTTTTTAAATATATATATATTATATAAAAAATACCCTAGAATTTTACTAAAATTGTATCAAATTGCATTCTTATTAAAAATAAACTATATATTTCATTCCACATATTTTAATTGCAGGATCCACGTTTAAAACCAATATATAATTAAGACGTACGTTGAAGACTTTTTTCCAAGTATGTACATATATAAATACTATTTTCCTTTCTGACCAGATAGATATAAAACACAGTCTCTCACTTCATCTATAACTGTTGTAGGTAGGGTGAAGAGGGTTTTGATAATTAAGTGAATATTAAAGATGGATAATTTCAAAGGCAATGGAGGAGGAGGAGGAGGAGGAGGAGGAGAAGAAGAATGCCAAAGTAGTGAATCTGGATGGACAATGTACATTGAGTCTCCAACATTATTATTAGATGATAAGAATGAAGATAATACTATTCTTACTCATGATTTATATGGAGAAGATGATGATTATGATAATATTCAAAATCACACCAATAATCATAATTACAATTATAACACTACTGAAGGGGATGATAGTGATGATTCAATGACTTCTGATGCTTCTTCTGGTAAATTAACTCATCAACAAAGACCAACTCATCATCATGACTCTGCTTTAGATCTCAAGAAAACAAACAATAAGGTTGATCATATGGAAACCAAACCTAATGATTCACTACTTCTGGGTGATACAAAGGTAATCAAAGATTTAAGGTTGGGAAAATTGAAGAAATTAGATATATAATCTTTCTTTCTTTATTTCTTTCTTTCTTTAATCATCGATTAATGTTTTGTAGGATTTCAAAAATGGGCAATTTTTTATTTCGCTACTAAACTTTTTAGTGCAGGGTGATAATTTGAAGTATCTACAATTTTCATGTTAAGTAGCTACAAATGTTACGTGAATATGCATGTCTCCATTATTGTTTCTTTTTTTGTTATGTTATTAGTAATATCACTTGAATTTCCACCCATATATTTTATATCTATATCCTTTGTTAAATAAGTGATTTAGTTATTTATATAATGTTAATACTTAATATAATATAAAAATATGTATATAAATTTACCAGGGTGAGGTTGATATATTTTTATTTGTATAATTTTAAATTTTATTTTCAATTGATATTTTTAAACTATTTTTATTTAAGTTATACGTATGTAAATCAATTTCAGTAATATTGATATTTATTATAAAAATTAATTAAAATAAATATAAATAATTTTAATAAAGATAATTCAGAGATATTAATTAAAAATAAAGATAAAAAAAATATCATGAGTTACTTTAAAATTACTTATTCACAAATGGGGATGTATTTTTATCATTTTTCTTGCCTTAAACCAGACAAGTATTAGGATGAAGCTTTTGCATAATGATTTAAATAATAATTATTACATGAAAAAAAAAATCAGTGAATTAGTTGTGGTTTTTTAATAAGTACAAATATGAGTAACTTATGTTTTGTATGATGTTTTATGTGCGAGAGAGCATCAAAATTTATTTATTAATAGAAATAGATAATACGATGTACACACGTCTTTACATGTGACAAAAGTAATAAAGAAGGAGATTTTGGTGCTCACGCGCATTAGTAGTAAACCATGGTAGGTAGGTCGGTCGCTTAGGTCAAATTTTTGATACTAGACCTGTAAAATTGAATTAGGAGAAAACATGTGCTATTATTAATATAAATCAATGATATCGTGCTTATTTTTAATATATTTTTTTTACATAAAAATAAAATATCATACTAATTCACTAAAAACTACGTGTTCGTGCCTCCAGAAGGCTCTGTCTTGAGTTAGGGTTCATAGCTGCTATACAAATATCGAGTCTACTTACTCTTTGTCCAAAGCATTGATGTGAAAGATTTGACTTTTAGGTCGGCAGTGAGAAAAAAATACTGCTTCGATTATTCCGCACTGTAAATTTTGTTTTTACTCTGCTTAATTTTTAAAACGAATATAACTGGAGTATTAATAAACAATAATACTTAATATAATTATGTAAAATTAATTATATTTATTTATTTATTTAATTTAAATTATATATTTATTTAAATTAATATTGATTTTTACTCCCTCACATAGTCTATATAGGTTTAACCAAGATATAATTTTTTTTTGGTATTTTTTAATAACTATTTTGATCCGTTAACCACAAGCAAGAAATCGTTTTTAAATTGTAATAATTTTTAAACGATTTTTGTTTACAAATTTTATAATTTAATTCAAAAATAATTATATTAAAAATCGTTCCATCTGAATACATGCACATTACTAATTTAATTATATTTTATATCAAAAATTGTTCCATCTATTGAATGACTGACTTAGATGAGATAAATTTTATGTTTAGGTTTTATATATACACGTAAAAAAAATAATTTTAAAAATATAATAAAAAAATGTGTTTATCATTTTTTTTATTACGATGTGTAAACAACGATATTTTTAAAGGATTTAAAATAAAACTATTAAATAAATAAATTTTATGAGTACTGGTTTCAATTTTGAACACTTGGGATTTAAAAAAAAAAAAAACAAATAACTTTGTTTACATACGTCCCTGGGGGTATCATTCTTACTTACCATTTTCAAAGATTTCCACAGATTTTATTTGCTTCTTTGCTCTTATCATCATTTTTACATTAGGTTGGGGCACATGACATATGCAATTATATTTTAATTTAAAATCAATTCTATTATATAATGTAGATATTATTTAACGTCCGAACTCATAATAAAATGAAAGGGTACCGGCTCTACAAGTCAGCAAATTTGTAATCCATCTCATACACTGTGATTGGCCATTATTCTATGCACCGGGTTCCATGTCATTTTATAAAAATAAAAAAAAACAAAAGTAGGGTTAATCCAACGGCTAATGATTTATTGAAAACTTCCTTGAAAAAAGACATTAGAGTAGAATGAAATTACAAAGTCATTCGAGTTAAACAAATTTCACAATATAGAATGTATACAAGGTAAAGTAAGGTGTGTAGAATTTTTATATACCTATATAGAAAAGAAAAGGAAAAAATAACACAAGTTACATGAGAGTATAAAATTTTCACATAATAGTATGAAAATTCCACCCAGGCTTGTAATAGTCACAAGTGTGAAATTTCTAAATTGATATGTGCCAATTATGTAAAAGTGAAACGAAAATAAAAAAAATTACAATCAATTACTTAAATAATGAACGAAACACATCATGAAATAAGACTAACTAAAACTAAATTTATTCTTTTTTTTTTTTGGTACTTCACAGTGACACTTAAAATATCCAAGCAACTAACTCATTTCAATTTGATATTAAGATGATAATTTCAGAGGTTTCAATCATTATTACAAGCTATAAATACAATAAAAAGGGACATGCAATGAAATTACCTTTTTTAAGGTAACTGTTGTATTATATCTTTGAACCGTGGTCCATTTGAACAAGTTGCGAGCGCAAAATCCTTCTCATCACCTTATTAGTAGCTGTCCTAGGAAGAGATGAGAGTTGCACAACCCGAGAAACCTGTTGAACCAAAAACAAAATCAATACGTGCATTCATGTTGCGGAGTAGTCTTAAGTCTGTTTTTGCTTCTGCAACCTTTTAAAAGCGCTTTTGATAATAAAAAAAGGCTTTAGGATCAAACTTTGAAAAATTTATCAGAAGCGCTTTTAGAGCTAAGAAAGCACATTTTTATGAAATTGTTTGTCTGAAACTACTTTTAAAAAACACACGAGCACAGTGAATGCCAGTACCTTGAACAAAGGATTTAGTTTCTTCTGCAACGCTAAATTGAAAGAAGTCTTCCATTTATTCAAATATGCTGCAGCGTAATTTGAATTCGTGAATACAACCACGATGACCAGTTGCTCAGGACCGCCTGTTGGAGGTGGCAACCCAATAGCAGCTGTCTCAAGCACACTGTCATCAACTTCATTACAGATTCGTTCAATCTCAACAGAACTGACCTGCCAGACCGGAATTGAATGTATTAACCACTAATGATTAGGTAAACCTCTCAGTGCCCCTGAATAGAAATAGGGCTTAATTAATTCTTCGGTACCAAACTTTGAGCAATTTCAAACACACTTTTAAAAAATATGATTTAATCCTCAAACTTCACAAGTTCCTAAATTTTTAAATCGTTATTATTTAGTTTTCAAACTTCTAAAAATTCACAGATATATCCTACATAAATATTAAAAAGCATATTTGTGATTCAAAATCTTGAAATCTATGTGAAGTTTTAAAAGTTTAAAAATTACATCATATGACGTAAAAGTTTATGGATCTTTGTGAAAGAAGTTTTAATAGTTTGAGGAATAAATCATACGTTTTAAAAATTTAAGTATCAATATGTAAATCCTATCAAATTTTAGGACCAATAATATAATTTAGCCTAAAATATTCTTCGTCCACGATCAATTGATCTTATAAAACCCAACACATCAGCATAACATCGAGTGATTTACCAAATTAGTAAGTCATTTAGAATAGATTTTATCTTTTATCAAAATCGCTCACGAGAGAAGGGTTACTACAATTATGGTAAGCCTTTGCCTTATCGTGGTAAACCATACCACGACATTAGAAGTCAGCGATAAGTCTTCTCACACTGAACCAATACATTCTCACATTAGGCTAATACCTTACCACAAATTCCTTTTTTTACTAAAATCGCTCTGAGATCTTACCTCCTAATGATTTTGGTAAAAAATGAAATATTACCCAAAATCAGATACTTTTGGGTCGCATAACATCCAGGAGTTTCCTATTTATCCCTCCAAGCAAACTGCAATGTCTTGAGGTGGGAGATCTAAGACCTATGTACTAATTTTATAAGTATGACTACCGTAAAGAACAACACGATGCAATAAACCAGGATAGCTAAAAGATAACCAATAAAAGTTACGAAACTGCATCTTCTGCCAGTTTCTCCTTTAAGAAGAGAAGACTAGGAGTTTTCACATCCTGTTAACCAATTTCCACTTTGCTAGTGGTATGATCCAGTTAGCCACCAACAATTACATTTTGCAACCAAGAAGCCATCTTTCCTTTCTCATATTCTGTTCAAGCGAACTCACAAAATAGGGTTGAGTTATACTAATATTCACAATCTAGTTTGAGTTATATTATTATTCACAATCTAATTTGAGTTAGTTTTATTTCATAATATATTTTAATCACTATTTATTTTACCATTCACTTTTTCAATTTTTACTTTCACACAACTGACATATAACTTGGTAGAAATTACTCACACTTGTACGTGTTACCGGTCTGTAAAATTTTCACACGGGTATTTGGAAATTCTACCCACCCATTTAACTTCCCTTTTTCACAAGGGGTTATACAAGAAAATTAGAAAAAATGGATAAAAGGGATACGAATAAAACTTTTCTATATTGCTTCCAATAAATTATTTCCTTAATATTGAGTCATAAATTAATTTGGTATTGAGTCATAAATCAATTTGGTCCGACATCTGCAAAAAAATATATGCTAACAAGGTTGAGTTCGTGAAAGGTGGCAAGTATATCCTATCTCTTTGAAAGTATTCTATATCAGTTGGCTAAGTCAGCTTGCGCCTCGTACTTTTTTATACCAGACATCATTATGTATTAATAAATAGGCATAAAAGTACTAATAGTCAATCCACTTAAAAAGAGAACATCAAGAAATATCAGAGACTAACAAAACTCTACTTCATACTGGATGCTTATGTTCAATATATAATATATATTATGTTTCTAAATGCTACATGCATACCTTGATGCCTCCAAGATTCATTGTATCGTCTGCACGACCGTGTGCACGATAGTAACCTCTTGAGGTAAGTTCAAACATATCACCATGTCTCCTTAAAATCTGCAAATAATGAGAAGTTCAAGTGACAAAGACACCATAGTTCAATGAAGATGAGGTGGAAATATACCTTCCCATTCCAGGATGGCATTCCTTTAAAATAGACATCGTAATGATTGGCATTCAACAAGGTAATGGAAGCTCCAAACATTAGGGGTCCAAGTGCTAATTCACCAATGCCCGGTTCGCTTTTAGGCTATCATACAATATAAAAGCTTTAGTTTCACTAACCATACCCACAAGAAACTGAAAACATATAAGGAAAATTTTGACAGAATTTAGTAAAGGAATATTAGGCTCCATGCAAACAATGAAATAACAAGATTAGAAGAAATTTCATGATAGCAGTGCAAGCATACTTTGAGAAAGCAAAAAAGTGATGCAATACTGAAGCATCACTATTTCATAATTGTAGATTTTCAGAGAATATTATTAGTGTTGTACAGGCTGTAGAGTTAGTGTAAATCAAGCTATATTTTCATTATTGTTACCAGCTGTTCTATTCCTAGAATTAGTGGACACTTTGTATTTCTATAAATAGATTGTATTATAGTGTTGTAAGGAAGTAGAGAAAACAGAGAATACATACTCCATATTATCTCCATCTTATCTCTCAGAGTACATTTAACATGGTATCGAGCATTTCAAATCCGTAAATCCAATTTTATGTTATATCAATTGGTCTAAGGAACATCAAATTTCAATCCGTAAATCCGTAAATTTCAAATCCAGAATCCGTAAATTCCAAATCCGTAAATCCGTAAATCCGTAAATCCGCGTAAATCAAAATCCGTAAAAGCAAAAACCGTAAATCCGCAGCGTAAAATCCGTAGCGTAAATCTAAATCTAGAAAGCGTAGCGTAATCCGTAGTTTAAATCGTAAAGGTAGCGTAGCGTAAACGTAAAGTAGAAATCCATTTTCTACAAAGCATTGTATTCCTCCAGGACAAGTAGAAATCCATTTTCTTCCGCTTTGCTTTCCATTCGGCCATCGTCACGACTATCTCTCATCGCGGCTACTGATCATCATCATCGCCATCTATAGTAAGTCTCAGTCTGCGCTTAATATCGCTTTGTTTTGTTTTTGTTTCCGTAGAGTAAGTCGCTTAATCATATAATGTAATTCGTCAAACCCTACTCCGACCCAACATCCCTACCGACCCTTGGTCAAACCCTACCTACCCTTGGCCAAACAAGATTATTCAAAAAAAAAAAAAAAAAAGCAAATTTCACAAATTTCAATCCACGACATTCATACAATTGCAACAAATGGCCACGGGAAAACCTATAATTCTTGGTTCCATCGACAATAGTCTTATGCCCATCAACCACAAATTAAACGGGCACAATTATCTTCGGTCTCAATCCGTCATAGCGATGTTTATATGTGGAAAAATGAAAGATGATTACCTATCATGGCGATGTCAGCCTCCAAACAAAGACGATCTACAATACGTAACATGGAAATCGAAAACAATATGGTAATGTCTTGGTTGATCAATTCCATGACAAATCTAAATCGGAGAGAATTTTTCTTCTACAAAACCGCTAAAGGAATACGGGATGCAACCAAAGACACTTATTCCAGCCTGATAATATGTCGAACTATTTGAGATCGAGAGCATCCTCCATGATCTTCCGCCAAGGAGAGTTGTCACATAATAACACTTTAATCCTCTCACCATGTTGGCAACAATTAGATCTCTTTCGAGGTTCATTTAATGGACCTCGTCTGAAGGAGACAAGATCTTGTACAACAGATATCGACAAGAAACGGTTTTCAAATTTTTACCGACTCCATAAAGATCTTCGATGCGCTGCAATTCTCAAGACAAAACCTTTGCTCCAAGATTCGTGAAGCCTTCTCTCAAGTCCGTCAAGAGGAGAGTCGAAGAAAGTAATGATGGGTCCTCAATCTACAATGATGGGTTCTCAATCTACCATTTCCGTGATCGAGTATGATCTGCGCACTTGCCATTCGAGGCCATCAAGACTCTTATAATACGTACAACCGTCCTCGTCGTGGAAGACCTTGGTGTGATCATTGTCGTAACCTGGTCATACTAAGGAAACCTCATTGAAAATTCATGGTAAGCCCACTCCATTGGAAACCACCTGGCCACACACAAAGACATCAACAAAGAAAGTCATGGAAAAATTGCCTCTAAATCTCAAGGCAACGAGTCAACCGACCGCTTCCGTTTAGCAAGGAACAGATTGATCTCCTCCGTAAATTATTTGGACAATCCTCGACCACATCATCCGCCACTATAGCTCAATCAACACCTCAATGCTCTAATGTGGAAACAACAGTTTGGGCGAGACCACGGATTGTTGATTCCGTGCTTCCACTACACGACGGTGATACTTCTTCTTAAATCTTAAATTCTACCGATCGACACACGGTCCGAATTACTGCTCGCAGATCCAAAGTAACAGAATTGGTTCACCAAAATTTCAAACTCCTTTATTCTAGATTCTCATTCTTCTTGTTCCTACACTTGATTGTAATCTTGTATCAATTACTAAACTCACCCGTGATAAAAATTGTATGGCTAAATTTGTTTATAACCTACGTGAATTTCAGTGAACTGATTCTGTGGGAAGATGATTGGCAAGTGCTAAGGAATGCTCGACTCTATCTCTCAATGTTGAAGAACCTTCAACAAGACAAGCCTACCAAGTTCTATCCCAAGTTTCTAATCGAATAAAGCTTTGTTAAACCTTAAGTCCAATAAAGATGGTGAAATCACGTTGAATCACTATCGTTTAGGTCATCCTAATTTCAAGTATTTACGTAAACTTTTTCCTTCATCATTTAGAAATAAAAATTCGTAAGTTTTTCACAGGAAGTATGTCAATTTTCAAAACATGTTAGAACTTCATATCCTCATCTTCCACATAAAAAATCACATCCTTTCTCATTAATTCACACCGATATTCTGGGGACCTTCTCGAATCAAAAACATCACAAGGACACGTTGGTTCATTTCATTCGTGGATGATCATACTCGAACCACTCGGTTATTCCTAATGAAAGAAAAATCAAGCATGTCAAATTTTAAAAATTTTAATACCATGATTCAAACTCAATTTCAAACAAAAATCCAGTATTGAAATCCTGACAATGCTAAAGAATATTTCACTTCCACCCTTACCGATTATCCTGTTAAGTCAAGTGGATTGTCCATCTAAGCTCACGTGTTGACACACCTCAACAAAATGGAGTTGGCCGAAAGAAAGAATATAGGCATCTTCTCGAGGTCGCCAGATTCCCATGTTCACAACTCATGTCCCTCAACATTTTTTGGATGTCGTTTACACTACCTATCTTATCAATAGGATGCCATCTCGTGTCCTCTTATTTAAAACACCTATCAATACTCTACTGAAGTCATACCCACACACAAAAATCGTGTCCCATGTTCCCTTTAAAATTTTTGGATGTTCTCGCTTATGTCCATGTACACATCATAAGGCAAACTTGATCCTCGAGCCATCAAATGCATATTCCTAGTGGTATTCATCATACCGTAAAGGATACAAATGTTTTTCTCCTATCACAAAACGATTCTATAATACAACGGATGTCACATTTTTTGAACAATATCCGTACTATTCCAAATCATTATCCGTGGAGAACATAGCCACGAATACCAAATTTTCGAATATCATAAGTACTCGCCTCCCACAAATCCTATTCCGCAACCTCTAGAAAGTGACTCAATATCTCAAATAAATACTCTTATTACTCCCAATGAATCCTCAACTTCTCTACCAACAGATCCAAACTTCCTTGTCCCAAACAATGATCTCCTTGTCTACTCTAAGGAAAACAACTCAAGAAAGAAAGAGAACCGAGCATATCTGAGCCATTCCAGAATCCAACCCGAGTACAAAGCACCCGACAATTCACAAGGTAACACCACCGAACCTCATATTATTGAATTACCTCCTAATGATTTGAATTTGCCAATTGCTATAAGGAAAGGTGTAAAGATCATGCACAAAACCACCCCATCTACAACTTTATTTCCTATAAAAATCTCTCACTGTATATAAGGTATTTATCAAAGAACTCGATCAACATGAGGTTCCAAATTCTATTCACGAAGCATTTCGTATACCCGAATGGAAGACAAATTTATTCGCGGAAGAACTCAAAGGCCTGTAGAAAAACAAGACTTGGGAGATCGTAACTCCACCAATCGGAAAACAAACCGTTGGATGTAAATGGATCTTTTACAATCAAACACAAAGTTGCATCTGTGAGTAGGAAAGACTCAAAGCTCGCCAGGGCTAAAGGATTCACTCGTACATACGGGCTTGATTATCGTGAGACTTTTGCACCGTAGCAAAACTCAACACTATTCGTGTTCTTTCTCCATAAAGATCTAACTTGATCGCCTCTCTACCAATTAGATGTCAAGAATGCATTCCTTAACGGTGATCTCAAGAAGTCTACATGGACATTCCTACCGGAATTGAATCTCCGCTCCAACCAATGAGTTCCGCAAACTTAAGAAATCCTTATATGGATTGAAACCTCCACGTGCTGGTTTGATAAGTTCTCTAAAGTTCTCAAGAGATACGGGTACAATCAATGCCAATCAGATCACACACTATTCGTCAAACACTTCTCCAATGACAATAGTTATCCTAATCAGTATACGTAGATGATATTGTTCTAACAGTAATTCTACAATCGAGATGGATAAACTCAAAGAATTTCGTTGCCAAGGAATTCCAGATCAAAGATCTAGGCAATCTCAAATATTTTCTAGGGATGGAAGTAGCACCTAACAAAAAGCCGGCATATCTATATCTCAAAGGAAGTATTGATTGATCTTCTCAAAGAAATCGAATGATTGGTGTAAACCAAAAGAAACGCCTTATGGATTCTACAATAAAACTCTAATCAAAGAAAATAGTACACCCGTGGACAAAGGTCGTTATCAAAGATTAGTGGAAAACTCATTTACCTATCTCACACTAGACCGTATATTGGTTTTTCAAGTAAGTTGTAAGTCAATTTATGAACAACCCCATCAAGAACACATGGAAGCAAATCATCGTGATACCTGTATCTCAAGATGACACCAGGAAAAGGATTATATTTCTAAGAATCTCACTAGAAAAATTGAAGTCTTTGCATGCCGATCAAGGTGCTCTATAAGGATCTGCATCTACCATCGGATATCAGACATTCGTATTGTGGGAAACCCTTGTAATCGCTAAGTAAAAACAACCAGTAGTCGCCACAAAGGTTGAGTCGAATTTAGAGCCATGGCTCACGGGATTTCAGGAAGGAACGTGGTTAAGAAGGCTACCTAACGAATCGACTTCACGACTCTCGAACCTATCACAAGATGCAGGACAATCAAGTCGCAATAAGAATTGCGAAAAATCCAGCTTCATCATGATCGAACCAAACATGTAGAAATTGATCGTCATTTCATTAAAGAAAAGATAGATGAAAAAATTGCATCTACTATATACATCTACTAAACATCAAATTGCGTATATCCTTACCAGCATTACCTCGAACAATCTTCAAGAATTGAGTTGCAAGTTAGGAATGATTAATATCTATTACCCAACTCGAGTGAGCAGTGTAGATTTTCAGAGAATATTATTAGTGTTGTATAGAAAGTTAGTGTAAATCAAGCCGTATTTTCATTATCATGTTACCATTGCTCTATTCCTAGAATTAGTGGACACTTTGTATTTCTATAAATAGATTGTATTATAGTGTTGTAAGGAAGTAGAGAAAACAGAGAATACATACTCCATATTATCTCCATCTTATCTCTCAGAGTACATTTAACAATAATGGGATGATGTTTTCTCTTGATGTAGTAGCAAACATTTTTAAGGAAATTTACGAAATAATTTAGATCAATTCAGATGGGCTTGTATTTTCATAAAATATACTTGCTCAAAAAGATGAGAGAAGTGGTTCATATGCAACTGTAAAGTATACATAAATATTAAAATAGAAACTTGATGACTATACGAAAGTAGAGTTATCAGTGCAATTTTTTACTTAATATTTGTTCGTTTTACTAAATAAGTAGTATTTTTTGAATTAAAAATATTAAAATATAATTTTTGAAATTTTTTGGGATTTTTATGAATTTTTTATGAGTTTTAAACGTAGGACCAATCAGAAACCGCCATGTGTCGATGACTTAGCTTCCGTTGACATAGACTAGTCTCTCTTGCCATGCGTTGCTTCTTGATTCGCGCAGTGAATACCGTGTGCCACGTGTTACGTTCCTAGTGGCTGGTGCTATAAATTTTCCTCTTTTTCATCTCAACCTTTGATCTGAAGATGATCTAACGATTTAGATTCCACCTGAGTTATATTTAACTCCCTAATCACCCCATAAATCCTAATGAGCCGTAATTAAAATAATTTTTATCAATTTTTGGAGCCAAGAAGAGAGATACACAAAAAATTCAAAAGAAGATATAATTTTGGTGGAGATTCAAGAGGAGATTGATATTACAATTGAAACGATTAATTATATTTTTTCTTCTCCTTTCTTTATCAATTTTTATATATTTCTTTGCGAAAAATATGAACTTTATGAACAAAATTATATCTAGTTAATTTATTAATCCAAGGGTCTTAGAAGCCCAATTTTCACCATATGATGATCTAATATTTTACCTCAATTATGATTTCAAGTTAATTATATTATTTAATACGATTTTTATGCTATTAATTATTTAGCCAACGATTAATCTATAGAAGTAATTAAATAGATTTGAGATAATTATTTAATTGTTTGTCTTAATTAAATAACATGCATAGTTTTTAACAGAGATGTATGATTTTTATATATGTAATCCATAATTGATGAATTTAATGAGTAGTATGCAATTTAATTGACATAAGAGTGTGATTAAGTTAATTACTATATGATATATAGTTTACTTGAGAGAAGAATACATGTTAAGTTAGATTTAATTGATCATGTAATTAATTGATAATTATATTGGGGGGATTTTAGTGATTCATATGTTTAGAAAATTGAGGAATTAAGTATTCCAATATATTTATTCATATTTCTTAACTGTCAAATCTGATTTAATTAATTATTGTTATTTATTTTTAGTTATTTTAATTTTTAAAATATAAAAACAACAAAAAAATTGATTTTTATTTTTTTGTTTTAAAAATTAGTTTCTAGTAATATAGTCTCTGTAGTAACAATCTTTTCTTATCATTATATTACTTGTTGCGATACGTATATTTGCGTATTTATTGAACACAATTTGTATCCGATCAACACTTCCTTCAAACTACACATTCCTAGTAGAATTAGAGAACATTTGGATGTGCTTCCAATAAAAGCGGTTCTAGTGAGAAGTGGGTTCAATACAAGTGAATTAAGTAAAGAGGGCTGTTTCATGTAGAAAAAACAGTTGTTTAGCCAAAAAAAATGAGAGAAATATGAAATTGGTTTAAGCACTTTTGATCGTTGGGCAAGAATTTCTTTGGGCTGAGAACTTTTAACGGTGAAAATTACCAGAAAGGTCGTGCACAAGATAAATAAAACATTTTTCTCCACATGAATTAGTGTAAAATAATGTAAAGATTGAGAACCACTTTTTTCTTTTTACGCAAACACATTTAGATCACCCTAGTAGAAATATTTGTCTTGTAGACTATGGAAACACTATTGGGACCGAAAGCAATGATCTACTTTACATCTCCTAAGGGCTATAATTAGAGATCTCATTGTTTATGGTACATAATCTCCTATGTAAATGGGAAATTTGCTACTTTGAGTGCGGTTTTTAACTAATGGTTTGCTCAATTGGAAAGATTATACGAAACCTAGTAAAAGAGAGATTTTTTTTATTTACAAATTACTTAATATTTAAAAGGCACTAAAGATTCTGCAAATTTTGGCCTCACAATTGTCAAAGGTGCTTTTTAGTTTTTCACTAAATGCATGAAAAAACCAGTTTGCTGCTAAAAACATTTTTGAGTAATGCATCTAAATTATGTAATCATCATGGTGAACCAAATTTAGGTTTTTAAGAGAAACTTAAAGCATTCTATAACCTATTACAAAGGTATAATTGTAATTATGATCAGAAACTAAATTCATCTAAAACCCACATTTCTCTCAAATTTGACCAAACAATATATCTTTAGAAGTGCTTTCACCCATGAAAAACATATCAAAAACATGCTCTGGGGTGTGTTCCATGTGATCAATGAACTCTAACAATTCAACAGTTCTAAACAGGCATGATTATTTCATAATTGCATAAGGATTCACAAAGTATGGCTCCTTATAATAAAAGTAGATACAGATAACACGTAATTCATGGTGCTTTATGCCTGCTGAAGATGTAAAATGATATTAATGACCTGTTTAATTTCGTTGATGGGTAAGGTAGCAAGGAACTTACTAAAGGACGATTATCACTGTCAAGAATAAACAAACTGCTACCCATAGCTGGTGTGCTAAAAGCAGCCAGTGATTGAGCTTGTAACAAAGACCCAGTAACAAATCCACCACCAATCTCTGTACCACCACAATATTCAATAACAGGCTTGTAGTAAGCTCTACCCATCAGCCACAGGTACTCATCTATATTAGATGCTTCACCAGTTGAGCTAAAGCAACTACAAGAAACCAGAGAAATCACGAACTGTGATAGAAAAACTCAATGACATAAAATGAACTATCAGCTAGATAGAACCCATGCATCCAAATACTCAAATAAGGTACTTCACACTAAAAATAAGGAGCATATACTAATGACACTTACCGGATAGCTGACCAGTCATAGCCAGCAACACAGTTTGTACTCTTCCATGTTCGGACAATGCTTGGGATTACACCAAGCATTGTTACTCTAGCATCCTAGCAAATTGCTAAAGTTACTTGAGGAATGTTTTAAAAGAGAACACAAAATGCTTATATAAATGAACATGAATTGACATTGATAAGAATATTGATATTTAAATCATTGCTATTATTGCCACATTATATTCCAATTATTTGTTTAAAATTCTACTGCAATTTTCTGAAAATTCCATTTCGAAGTGTTTGCATAACATGGTAAATGAAAAGTAAAAGATGATTAATAAGAGTTGTAATTTTCTGAGATGTTATGGCATATTCCATAGCAATATGTAAGAGTTGGTAAAGTATCATCCTTGGGTTGTCTTGAGTTAATGACCCACTCTTATATACATGTGACATTAGATGACCATAAGGAATAGCAAACACACAAGTGTGAATAGTTTTTTTTTTTTTGGCACAATGTAGGAATGCTCTCATAAAAAGAGGTCTAAATACAAGTATAATTTACAAATAATATATGAAAATATATTATCCATAGTAAGAAAGGTAAGTTAGGGAGGCAGATTGGAACCTAATCAAGCAACCTAGTCTTTGAAATGCGAGTAATTCAATCTGCCACATTATATTGGCATCGTGCTTGACATGTACTTACACATCAAGGAGATTCTACGGACCTCTCCTAAGTTAAAAATAACATTTAACAATTTCCATGATACAAGGACCTCGTCATATGTTAAAAAATAAAATTTAATTAATTGTCAATTAAAAAATAATAATAATAAAAAGGAAATATTAGGTTTTAACAGATGAGATAGTTAGGTTTCAATAGATGAGATAGTTAAGCCTCAATGAATAAGACAGTTAAGTCTCATAAGTAAGGCAGTTATTGGCAAAGAAAGTATGAATTTGAAATTTTTTTATGATAAATATGTAAAATGAAGTAGAAAATTAGGTGATTTTAAAAAATAAAAAATAGAATAATTTTAATGCCTTTTTAAAAAAAATAAGAAGATTATGCATTAACGGGTGGTTTTTTGCCCTAAGAATGTAGTTATGGATAGTTATTGTGAAAATGGGTGGTTTACATATTAAAAAAGATGTAAAAGAAGATCAATGCATGACACATAGAAATAGAACTAAATAAACAATTAGAAGAATTTACACATAATTTAAATGATGTTTGTTATGTTTATGCATGTTGTTAGTCTAGACAGAAGCCTATGAGGTACACTGTCACTAGTGTGTTTACCACAGTTTTTTTTCTCATTGCTAGTTGTTTATGTTATGTGTTGAATTGAACATGTTGTTTTATACTTTCACTTTGTTATTTGTTTAATTCACGTTTGTGTGACCTACTTGGCTAAATTGGTATAGAATTTACGAAAACATTCCATAGGTTGATGTTTTCACCCTCATTTAGGTCCCGATTACCTATCTGAGTCAGAAGAACAATTGACCTTTGTGCAATTGTTCCTATGTATGGAATTCTCAAAACCCATAAACAACTAAGCAAGCCATCCATAAGATGATTGGTGACGGTTGCTAGTGACGGAAAAGATTGAATGCATCGTTGGCACGGGCGTGAATAACGTTTTAATCTCTACACTCTAAAATGAATTATATTACGTGGAGCCGATATTATTTTGGTACACATTGGAGGAAGGTTTAAGTTATGTCAAGGGTTTGTTGCATGGCTAAAGCTAAAAACAAAGTCATGGATAATTTTTGGGTTCTTTGTTTTTGGTTTGTGTGAATAAAAGTTTTTGGGTGTAATGGAGCTTTGGGTCTGAGTAATTTTCGTGTTCCTAATTGTTGAAAATTGAATTCTAGATTGATAAAAATCAGCAGATGTTGTTAATTGATGCTGAAAAGAGACCAAGGTCTAAAGACCTTCCCACACAAAACAAACTCTCTTAAAGTTATATTCTTCTTATTCCTTTCTTCTCTATAATTCTATGATACATATCATATATACTAATATTATAACTAAAAATATACAGTTGTAATACATTAAAATACAGCTGGGATACACTAATACAAAGTGGGAAATAAAACTGAAAATTGAGCTGGAAATAAAGCTGAAAATTGAACTAGAAGTCACCCTGAAATCAAGGGTTGCTTAGGAATCAATCATATGCCTAGATTGATTTCCTATACTCCCCCTCAAGTTAGGCGATATATGTTTTTCAAACCAAATGCTACACTTAACTCTCAGAAACAAAACTTTGGTTAAGATATCTGCTACTTGTTGTCTAGATGGAACATAGTTGAGAGAGATCATCTTGCCTTCAATTTTCACATGTTTAGTTTGATCATAGTGGACTAGAACCCTTTACTCATTGAACTAAGCTTGGTATGTGATGACATCCCAAAAAGGATTACTAATCCTATTGCTAAGTAGCCTGAAGATTAGGATGATGAGGAAGTATATAATGACATCCCAAAAAAGATTATTAATCATGTTGCTAAGTAGCCTGAAGATTGGGATGATGAAATAGATTTAACCACCAAATATGGCAATATAGTTGAATCTCCCGCAGCACGAAGGGTGGTGGTTGAATCTGAATGGAGAGCAATGCAGTTGAATTTCCTAGAGCTCGGAGGGTGGCCAATAAAACTAAGTGGAACTTGCAGTTGAATTTCTTGCAACTCGAAAAGTAGCCATTAAAATTGAGTGGAGCTTGTAGTTGAATTTCCTGCAGCTCGGAGAGTGGCCATTGAAACTGAGTGGAGATTGCAGTTGAATTTCTTGCAGCTCGAAGAGTGACTATTGAAACTGAGTGGAGCTTGCAATTGAATTTCCTGCATCTCGG
Source organism: Hippophae gyantsensis (assembly GCA_030763125.1). NCBI lineage: Eukaryota > Viridiplantae > Streptophyta > Magnoliopsida > Rosales > Elaeagnaceae > Hippophae > Hippophae gyantsensis. The sequence continues at coordinate 8,788,747 of CM061038.1, read as the reverse complement.
AGAGTGACTATATCCCGTTGAATCTGATATAAACTAAACAAGTAACATTGAGATAAATGAATGTCATAAAGGCCAATTAGATTCAGGGACATCTGCTAGTCACAGCACTTCATCTTTAGAATGAGAAGTTTATTGGAAAAAATCGAACGGTCCCTTCAGATGAAATCATTCTCATGGATTATTTTCTTAAAATGGAAAAACTTACTGCTTTACCAAATACAGAAAATGAAAGTTACTGCGTTGATATTTGATCTTTTTATGGCTAATCTGATGAGGAAGTAACATTATTATTCGCAGAAGCAAAACCAAAATTGAACGTAGGACTGAACAAGGATGCTGAATGGTTACTGGACAGATTGGGCTGATGGGCTGAAATGTGGTTACTGGGCTGAAACTTCTTGAATAGTTGCGACGATCAGATGGAGGTGATATCACCCTACGAACTAGACAAAAACGTTTCGTTCACCGTTTTCTATCTTTCTTGTTTGAGTTTGAATCTAATGCGTCAACTGGAGAGCAACGTCGACTAAAGGACAACGGCTAAGCAGCAAAGTGGAAGATGGCAGCGATTGGGTGCTTGGGTTTTGCGAGACTGATGACTGAAGTCTCGCGATACTGAGATTGAAGTCGCGCGAGACTGAGGTTGACGTCGCGCGAGATTGAGGTTGACAGTTGTTCGAGTCTGGTGGTTGGTCTGAGCAGAGACGAACGAAGATGCACGATAGTCGATCATTTCTTAGATGAACGACGATTTCAACTACAAACAAAAAGAGCAACTGGAGATGTAGAATTAAACGTTGAACCAAATTCAAAGGAAGAGTAAAGGTCAGCAAAGCCATTTTCGGTTGGTGATTCCTTCTGAAAAGGAGAACACTCTTCTTGGCAACAATGTCATTCTGGTGTGGAAGCTGATTTACTACTCTTCTGAGATAATGTCTGATGATGACTGTTTGCAGATGATTCCTTATGTGGTCCAAAGGCAAAGACAGGACCCCCCAAACATGGGATTCATCTCATAGAAAGGAAATTGTGAGGGTCGACCACCAGGGAAGTGTGAATGCATTTGACCTGAAGAATTTTGTGGATTTGGCAAAGGTAGCCATAAGGAAATTGCTGATATTGAAACCCATTTGAGGGTTTCTGGTTGGTTCACCACACAAATTACGATTCCCAAAAAAATACTTTTTCTTGAGTTAGGAAAATTTGAGATTATGGAATTGATCCTGATAGATTGTTGAACGAAAGGTCCATTTTGACATTACTTGGAATTTTGTTGGCAAACTTTTTTTTTGGGATATACCCAGAAAGTCTATTGAAGGAGAAAATTGAAGTAATGTAAATTATTGCCACCAAAATCAGAAGGCAAAGACCCATAGAATTCTTGCCAATACATTGATGGGAAAGAAGCAAGGTTTGGCATCTGTGAGGTTGTCTGAGGATGAGTAAATGTAACAGCATGTCGGGAAGAATCAGCTTCTAGTTTAGATGGTTTTGGTGGAATCCAGAAAACTATTGACCTTCTGTACAAGGTTGCAGATGTTTCATTCCTAAAGCCGCTTCATGGGCACCCACAGCAGCAAACAGCAGTGAAATCTAACTTCAATATTGCAGCAATGGGCTCAGAAGTCTCAATATTTTTTTTTGTCAGCTGTCATTGTCAATTTTCAGATATCAATCAACCTCAAATAATGAGAATTAAAGCAGCAGAAACTGATCTGAGAATTAAAACAACATAAACTGATCAAAGAATTAAAACAGTAGAAACTGATCTGAGAAAAACAGAAAACCATTTTTTGATTAAAAAAACAGTTTCCTGCGAAGAGATACAGTGAGAGAGAGGCCAATAGCAGAGGTTTTTGAACCTAAAACTCTGATACCATGTTGAAAATTGAATTCCAAATTGATAAAAATTAGCAAATGTTGTTAATTGATGCTGAAAAGAGGCCAAGGCCTAAAGGCCTTCCCACACAAAACAAACTCTCTAAGAGTTGTATTCTTCTTATTCCTTTCTTCTCTATAATTCTATGATACAGATCATATATATATATATATATATATATATATATATATAATAATGTTATAAATAAAAATACACAACTGTAATACACTAAAATACAGCTGAATACACTAATACAAAGTGAAAAATAAAGCTGAAAATTGAGTTGGAAATAAAACTAAAAATTGAGCTAGAAGTCACCCTAAAAATCAGGGGTTGCTTAGGAATCAATCATATGCCTAGATTGATATCCTACACTAATATTATTCTTGAGATACATGGCATATTGAGTATTATTTAGAGACTCTTGTATCAAGAAATCATATTAGTGAATTTATTTGGAACTTAAGGTGTGGATTAGGTTGCCAATCCACATAAGTTTTCTTGTGTTTTTGCTTTATTGTTGATTTTTTTCACTTTCACATTCGCTTTTGTTGCATTTGGTTACTTTTTTTATTTTTGCTATGCTTTACAAGTGGTATTAGAACTAATGTTTGGGAGATCTTGGTTTATGAAAGATATGGCAACAAAAAAGTTTGAGACACAAAATGACAACACTAAAGGTATATGGGTGCAAAAATGGCTTCTTAAGGTGCACTTAAAGAAGCAATTGTATACCTTAAAAATAGATGAAAGTGGTGACGTTAAAAGTCATATAAATAAATTCAGATGATGTACTTCTGAATTATTAAGGATTGATGTGAAGATACAAGAGTAAGAGCAGGCAATGATATTGTTGTCTTCATTGCTTAAGAGAAAGACTATATTGAGAGTGGATAAGGTGTTAACAACTCTCTTGAAAACTATTAATAAGAAGTAATTGGCTAGTTCCTTAAGTTACGGAGATTCTCTTGCCAAATGGTGATTCAAGAGCAAGCTCAAATAACGAGAAAAAAGAGAGATCCAAGTAGAAATAGAAATTGATTCAAGCCTTATCAAAGATGTGATATTGAGTATTTCTACTGACACAAGAAATAACATATCAAAAAGTAATGCAAAGAAATATTAAAAGCCATAAGAGATCTTAATAAGAAAAAACAACAAGGTGCTAAATGGGCAATGGTAATTGAAACTTGTGATATTAAAAATGCTACAATTTGTGTGACAAGTGATGATGGTTTTCAGATGATTGGATTTTGGATTTTGGATTTTGCTTTGCTCATTTCACATGTGTGCAAATAAGGGGTTGTTTGATAGGTACAAGCCTCATGATACTGATGATGCTATGATGATTACTGATTCAAGAAGTAAGGTTATTGGTATGGGTAACATGAAAATGAAGATATTAGGTAGAGTTGTCCGGACATTAGATGATGTGAGATATATACCAAACTTAAAGAAGAATTTGGTTTCGTTAAGTAGGTTGGATACATTGAGTTATAATTTTTATACAAGGAACAGGTTTATGGGGATTAGTAAAGATTTCTTGGTTATTATGAAAGGAAAAAAGAGAGCTTGTACAAGTTGATAGGGTAACCTATTGGAGGTGGAGTTACAACCGTCTCTAAAGATAAGGTAAATGTTGGGTAAAAAATTGAACTTAAAATCTTGTAATAATGATGGTAATATGAAGCAAGAAAAACGTGCAAAGTTCAATGAAGATGTAACGGTTTTGGGGGATAAAAATATAGTATTAAAGAGTTTCTCTCAAGTTAGAGTAAGTCCAAGTACGATTGTCTTTGACTGAAGATAAAATAATGGATGCATCCTACCCTTAAATGAGGTGCAATGAGGGAGGACATGTGTGGACATGCCACAAAATGGTGCTTATTGGTAGCTTTTGAGCTAAGGTGGAGATTATTGGGATTGGTATTTCAAAAGCAATATTAAAAAGAAGGGATAAAAAGGGTTTTTGGGAGAGTTCATGTTGATTAATAGTGACTTTTGATATCTTTTGAAGGAAGAAGAAAAAAAAGGTCATTGTAATGAAATGCTATAGCATATTAATTCCCATAGAAATATGTAAGAGTTGTTAAAGTGTGATCTTTGGGTTGCGTAGAGTTAATGACCATATATGTGACATTAGAAACCATAAGGAGTAACAAACACACAAGTTATGTGAAGGGTTTGTTGCATGGTTAAAACTAAAAACAAAGAACTAATTTTTAGGTTCTTTGTTTTTTATTTGTGTGAATGAGTTTTTAGGTGTAATGGGGCTTTGAGTCTAAATGTAGTTTGTGTTCCTAATATTATTCTTGAGATGCAAAGTGTATTGAGTATTGATTAGAGATTCTTGTATCAAGAAGTGATGTTAGTGAATTTATTTAGGACTTTAGGTGTGAATTATGCTATAATTTGCCGATCCACATAAATTTTTTTGTGTTCTTGCTTTATTGTTGATTTTTTTTCGTTTCTGTATTCATTTTTGTTGCATTTGATTGTTTTTTTGTTACTTCCATTGTACCCAGCACTTTGAAGGATGACAAGACACTTAAAGAGCCCGTTATAAATTTTCATCATCAATTGTATATGAAAGATGTGTTTGTAATTCGAATCTGCATGGGAAAAAAGTGGTAAGAATTACATGAGGGGAAAAATAAGAGGAAAAGAATAGAATAATATAGTGTACTATTGATGAGTTGATTACCAAAGAAGACAAGTCTTTTAAAAAAAATTTATTTTTTAACTTTCTACCCCCACATGTTTCCCACGCATATTTGAGTTCGAAACACATTCAAATTATACAGGTTCCAAGTTCCCATGTTATGAGTATAATGGGAAACATTGATAGTGAAAAGTGAACTGAATGAAAATTTGAGGAAGAGATTCATCAAGCAATTTCCAAATATTCTTACCATAAAACTCCTAATTACTAGGGTTGACTTTGAGGTTTTTTAGAATCAAGGGGAATAATTGAAAGAAGAATTGGAGGTATTCATTAAGTTTTATGAAAGGAGGGTGGTATACATATAGAAATACATGTTCCACTTCCATCTAATTGATTTCAAAAGTAAAATAAATTAAATATGATACTGGGTGGGGATTATAGATTTTAGACCATCAGTTCATTCTAAAATTTAGATAAGACGATAGCTAAAGTCTTGTAATTGGTGCTTAAGAAAGTTCTAGATTCAATTTAATCCTCGAATTCTTAAAGTTTCCTGCACCAATCCCAAATAATTGGGTTGAAAATTAACCTCCTAATGGCTCTAATGAGTTCAGTTAACATCTTTGTGATACTCATAAGATAGTTATGCATTAATTATTTGATGTGGCAAAAAAACAATTCACATATTTGTGAGTTAATTGCCAAACTTAGACCCATGTATAAGGTTTTAAAAGTTTTGGGCTAAATCATGCAATTTAAATATGTATGAACCACTATATGAATCAAGTCAAAATTTGGAAACTTGGGACTTTAAAATATTACCAACATAAATATTTTAGTTATCACCTATTCCAAGTACCAAACTTGTCCAAATGCTCATATACCAGGAACAATAGCGAACTTCATGAAATAAAAGAAGAGGGACTGAAACTCGGTAGAAATATTAATCTTTTACCTGTATAAATTTTGCAAAGCCAGAACCAAGTGGAGATCCATCGTACAATGCAATGGAAGCCCCATTCAACAATGAAGCATATACAAGCCAAGGACCCATCATCCACCCAAGATTAGTGGGCCAAGCAACAATATCACCTTTTTGAATGTCCATGTGGCACCATGCGTCTGCGGCAGCTTTGAAAGGAGTGGCCTGAGTCCACGGAATAGCCTTTGGTTCCCCTATACAACAGACTAGGTTAGTTAAACCTGTAACTTGACATCATATATAATTTTTAGCATTTTGGAAGATAGTATGTAAACTAATTGAATGAAATCTCTTGGCCAAATGCTGCCTAGATAATGAGATATCCTTTTAAGTCTGGAAACATTTCTTAAAAGCGACCTAGTCAAGACATAAAATACTACAACTATTCTTCATTATACCTACTTTTGGAATAAGATAAATGGAAGTACAATATTAAAGAGCTATTTAAATTGCACTTCCCTAATTAAATTTGTTTGAAAAACATATAACTAAAAGAAGTATATATACTAAGATAATAAGCTTTTAATTGAATAATATGCCAGCAGCTTCTCGCTCAGAACATAGAACATTCCTTTTTGCACGTATATATTGTAATTTATCAGAATGCTTTTCTTTTCATAAGTTAGAATTTTATAATATAACAATATACAGGGTCTGCCTTCTCTTCTTCTCGAGTTAGGGTCGAAGAATAGGGTTTTTATTGTACCAAATTTTTGACAAATTCAGATAAAAAATTCTCATTTTGGATTATAATCTTCCCTTAATCATCATCAATCTTGCACTCTCGCTGAGTTTCGAGTCTTTTTTCATCATTTCCTGCCTCCAACATCACCCAATTGAAAACAACCTTTTGATATCATTTTCTAGATAGCATACTCATCAGGCTGGTTAGAACTACTACCCTTTCGTTTCCTCAAAAATTTGTGCAATTAACAAAGCAATTTATCTCTCTCATTATTGCTTTCGTGCATGATTTTATTCCGAAATCAAAATCAGCTTCATTTATTACCCTATTGAGCAGACCAATACCTGATCTTTTGCAAGCATCTTTACTAGCTTTCAGCTCAGTTTTTTAGCCATTTCCATAAACTCACGATTTCCAGATATCTTACCAACAGAAGATGAAGAGTCTAATGAATTTGCAGGTAACCCTTGAAGTTCTCAAGACCAATAGGGATTTGAAGTTTCACTCTGTGAGTATAAATAACAGATATGAGAGGCACTGTTTCGTTGACTTCTATCATCCAAAAACCACTTGCAAAAAACTCATCAATTTCTCTATTCCCAAGCAAACCTTCCTCTGGGACAACCAAGGGGATTTATTTGTGGTAACTAAAGATTATAGAAACAATGTTTTCTTCTTCACCATTTCATTTGCAGAAGAGAGACTCAACTTGGGATAAGCACATCGTGTTGAGAGAATGGGATCACAATTTAACAATTCAACTTTTCCACTTTGTGGGTTCAAGCCCACGGCCTGCATTTCGCTAGTATGCAAGCTCCTAGTACTGAAAAATTCGCAAACCTCATAGGCAATCTCATTCAAGTAGACAACAATGTAGAAGAACAACTAGTTAACAAGAACTATCTGTGTTTTAGAGTGGATTTAAATGTGTATGAACCTCTTTTATCTGTGTAAAAATCCTACAAACAATCAACCCAATGGCTCCATATGAGTAGAATTTAAATATGAAAGGCTACGAGAATTTTGCTTCAATTGTGGTATTCCTGCTCACTTTACAAAGGACTGCGATGCGTCATCAAGTTAATGAATCAAACTTGGTTTCTATCTATGGAGAATGGCTTCGTGCCAATTATAAGTTCAATCGCCCATGTCTTTTTTCTGGAACATGGATGGCCCGAACAACATTTTTGGAGTGTCAATCAAATGCACATTCCACTCTAATCCTAATCAAGCAGGCCTTTCTTGAGCAAGATCAAGTTATGGTGTTCCTACACATCAGGTGACTCTTAATAACATCTCTGATATGAGAGATTGCTCCTTCTCTAAGTCCACTAATATGCATGAGAAATTCTCTGATAAAGCTAATAGAATCCATGCTGAAGTCTAGGAAATTCTATGAATGTTTCAAATATTGGATTTGATCAATTTTACTGCGTTCTTCCACAATTGGTACTTTAAAGGCAGCGATACTACAATGGACATGAATAGGAGGTTTAAAATGCTATAGTTATTGGAATTGAAATACAATTTGACATGGAAAAAGACAATTTTCTTTTCGAGACTAGCACCATCTTTACTATTGCTCGAGAGATTCACAGTGGGGTTTTTTTGGATTCACATGATATCGGCATTCAAGTTTTACGAAGAATTTTTCAAGTTCAAATGAATTTTCACCAAGCTAATTTACTAAACAGATCTTCTAAGCCTCAACACCAAAATGTACAAAACCTACCCGATAATTCTGGGTCTTTTACAGGTGCTCTTAAGGAGCCAAAGAAAAATGTTGGTTCAACAGCCAAGTCTCATTTTAATACTACAAAAAAGAAAGGTGATAATGCACTGGCTAAGAGGAAGGCTAGCTTATATTTGTTGAGAGGGACTAAGAAAAGAGTGGTAGGAGAAGCTGATGATAGAATATCAGTTTCTAATTCTGACTCTTTGATTTGTTTGAATGATCAATATCAAGCTAATGCAAAGGTTTCTACAGCTAATGGGACACAACAAGAAGCTGCATTTTCTAGTAAAAATCCTATGGGTGGGGAGGCAACCCTCAACTTTCCCAAGCACCATGATTGTCCTAAATTGGAATGGTAAAGGTCTAGTCAGACCTCGTGCCAAGAGAGCACTGCACTACCTGATTAGAAGAAATAAACTAGATGTAGTCTGCTTAATGAAGACAAAAATCAGTGCAGCTGCATCTCAATCTTTGCGACAATTTTTAAGTTTTAAATATGCTCTTATTTCTCCAATGATGGATGTCACGTTGTAGGTTCTGTTTGTTTTTGAATAGTAATCTAGCTTTTAATTTTCTGCTTATTGGTACGAGCTATGTTGTTTGTGAAGCTACTCACCCTATGATTTTAAATGAAAAGTTATTTTATGTTGTGTATATTCCCCTTTACTATCATGACAAAACACAAACATGACACTTTCTCTTTAAATTCTGCATACAATTCATCGATCGTGGGTCTTGATTGGTGATCTTAATGACATAACATCACAAGAAGATAAGCAAGGTCGACTTCCTTTCTGTTGCAACTCTGAAAACAGGCTTTCTTCGTTTATGGCACAAACAAGAGCACTTGATTTAAGCAACATTGGAGCCAAGGAGACGAAACTAATAGAATTTACTTGTTATCGTAGGCTGGCAAACGCATAATGATTAATTCTGTTTTACAAACTATGCCCATTTATTCCATAAACACTTTTAAGTTACCAACTAGTTTTTGTGATGCCGCAAATTCATTGATGAAAAATTCTGGTGGAAAAGTAATACACACTCTCAACACTTTTTTACTCTTATAAATTGGGATTCTATTTACGAACCTAAAGTTGAAGAGGGTTTGGGATTTCGTAAAACTAAAGATTTCAACAAAGCTATGTTATCCAAAGCTACTTGAGAGTTGGTAATTCAATCTAATAAATTATGAGTTAAAGTCTTCAGTCAAAAATATTTAAAGCATAATTCTTTCCTTGATGTTATCAAGAAGTCAAATGATTCAAGCATCTGGAAAGGTCTGTTCTAGACATAAGATCTGATTCATAAAAGTAGTTGCTGGAAGAGAGATATAGAAAATGTTAATATTTGGCATGATCCTTGAATAACTGGTCTCCTACTATAAAAGCTTCCTCAAAGTTTGATTGAAAGAAAAATTTCAGACATCACCTTACAATAGGTACATCTATATTTGATCTTTGTTTTTGGAATAATTATTGGTTTTGGGATTTTTCAAAACTAGTTTCACTTTTTGAAGAAGACATCACATCTTACATTATGAAACTTCAACCACCTGACCCCTCCACTACTAACCAAATTCATTGGTATAGTAAAGGAAAACAAAAATTCTTTGTCAAAGATGCTTATAAAGTTCTTATTCTAAATAAAGTCCAAAATGCACATACTAGTTTAAAAGAAGATTAAGAAAGCTTCAATTCATGAAAGACATAAAATTCTACTTCGAAAAATTACTAATAACTGTTTAAGCACAAAAAATAAATTTAGTGTTTGCATGAATTTTGAAGATCTAAATTGTCCTTTATGTGGAAAGGAAGTTGAAGATGTGGAAAATCTTTTCATAAGATGTGAACTACTCAAATCTTGGTGATTTAGCTGCAAATGGAACATTCCTAGAATTTCGTTGAGAAGTTGGATACTAAATCATACTTATCTTTAATTCTGAATCCCCCAACTAAATGGCTAACTACAGAATAGATAAAGAAACATTTACCCTCACAACAGTTATCATGCTTGAACAGATATGGTGGTTATGGAACGAAGTAGTTCACAATAACAAGATTATTGATTACCAAAATCTAGTTAATAGAGTTTTTAAGAGAGTCAAGGAATTCTCTTAGCTCCTTCATGCCAAAAAAAAAAAGCAAAAGGAAACTATTTTGAATGAAGACTCCTATATCATTCCCAAGTCCTCGAAACCTCCACCCATAATGCTATTAAAATAAACTTTGATGTTACATGAATACAAGACAAAACAAGTTTGGGATTCATAGTCACAGATCATTATGGAAGAGTAATATACTCATGGGTTGTATTTACTATTGCTCTATCTAGTAAAAAAGCAGAAGTTGTTACTTTCTACAGAGCACTTCAGCACGCATTAAACAGAAAAACCATAGTAATTTAGATTGAGGGAGATGCAAAAACAATCATTGATGCTTTCAATACAGAAAATTGGTCTTTAATTGATTCGAACTCTCAACATATCCTCTATGAATCAATTAAATTGCTTAGTGAGATGGATCCCTCGAGAATTCAACATGTAAGCTCACAACTTGATTGATTGGGCTAGACATATAGGGTTGGTTGGCAACATTCCTATTCAATCTTTACCAGCCTTTATATGTGAGCTCCACAATGAGGAAGAAACTAGAATAGATTTTTCTATTCTTTAATGTAGCAAAAAAAAACATCAAAATGCTTTTCGAGCAAAAATTCCAATGTTAAACTACCTGTGGTTCCAGAGGAGAAGAGTATGTTTGTATATGCTTCAATTTGTTGCTCTACAGCAGCAAATTCATTTTTTCTGCAGGCAGGATTCAAAAAAATTATATATTTGTTTTACATAACAATAAAAGAGAATAATTTACATTAGAACTTTGATGATAAATGAATCTGTTAAAGGTAAACAAACTTTATTTAAGTAAACCTGAGATAATTACATAAATATGATTATTGTACTAAAATATTAACAAGAAGGTGTCCACAAAAAAAGATCAAGGATGGACTAAGACCATATAGTCTTTGCCCGACTTTTTCACAAAGCCAAAATCTTGGTCTATGCCAAAAAAAAATGGTATCTTATAGCCTGAAAATTAACCACACAGAATTAACAATACTCATTTTCACTCCCTCCAAGAAGATGCAATAAAGATCTTTCTTTCCAATCTTACTAGAAATGATATACATGCAGTGCAATGGTACCTCCATTTATTCAATGAATGTTACAATACTAAATTTCAAACGTTTCCTATAAATAACATCTTAACTATTTGGAAACAAACCAATTCAAGACTCCAATGCACTAAATCTATTTCTACCTACTACAGACTATTTCAAGAATTGGAACTTCTACATGAAAGATATGCATGACAAGTTAAAATACCTGATGTCCTGAATATTAAGAATGCCTTCAATAACTGCTGGACAGAAACAACATAATTTGTTAAACTGCATTAAATGTGATAGGGTTTCCTTATTGTTTAGGAGTCTTATTAGAGCCTGAATGTCTAAGTGTCTCGATATCTATGGGACGTACTCTCATCATAATCAATAAGAACATATTGGAATTCACCAACTTTCTTATTCTACTTTTCACCAGCTTTGAATTATGAACAAGGTATTGGAGTACGTGCTTGTAGTACCAAAGCCGTCTTCTCCACTCTACCTTTTGTTTGCTTGTCCATCAAAAATGATGAAGAAAAAAAGCATGGATCTTAAGTCCAGATCAAATTGGTCAAGACTGGTACAAATTTTGAAAAAGGTTATGAATTAATTATGCTGAATCAAAAGTTCTGGACAAATTGGACAAATGTGAAAAGATTATGGATAATACTGGTCAAACTAAACCTAGTCCGTCAAATGTGAAGAAAAAATTTGCATTTTTACTTGATTTTTTTAATAGATAACAATAATATCTTTATTGAGGAATGAAAATGCAAGTAATCCACTCAACCACACAAGGTTGACAGTTCCCCATCACAAGAATGAAGGACTAGAATAAAATAAAACATAAATTATCAAAGACTAGCATCAAAAATACTATTAATGGAAATCTAAAACAGATTTTGGAATCTTCAGATGAAGTTGCCCACAAAAAACTCAGAAACAGAACCTTCCTTGCAAAAGACAGCCACATTACTCTATATTATCAAATATTCTGTCTAAATTACATAGATTTCAGCTCCTACGTCACAGCGGAGATACCCTTTGGAGGTACCCTTTGAATCCGAATACCCATATTTTCTGCCAGTTTAGTCCATAACCCACAAGCTAAAGTACAATGTAGAAACAAATGAACAACAAGAAGATACCATTTGATCAACTTATTATAGGTAGCTGAAACACTATAACACTGATGAACTACTGCATGTAGAGTAAGCAACTCTACTGATTATTTTTAATACGGCACTTCGTATGTCTTTTACTATGTCCAGCTCGAAGAGTCAAGGAAAATAAGAATAACCTGTTAAATATATTACTAGGAAACAAGTATAGGGATTTTTTTTTTTAGTTGAGTTAGGAGTGAGTCTTATGAGTCCTAGATCAGTATTTATAAATATGTAAGTACTCTCTGTTTATAATCAATTAAGACCTAATGGAATTCTTCATTTTTCTTAATTGATTTTCACCTACTTCAATTTATCAACAATATCATAAGACAAAAAGTACATGCTGTTTACTTGAAAAGGGAAAGGGTGGGGAGAATGAAGAAGCAACATAAAGTGTTACGTTTCAAGCTATCCACACAGTGGAAAGGAAAATATAATATATATATATATACACGCACACACAACAAAAAAGCATATAAGACATCATTACATACATTAATTAAGGTAAATGTTCTTCAGTCAGTATTATCGGAGCATACTTAAAATCCATGGCTCTTTCCAGAAAGTCATGCCAAGAAATGTCACCTTCACGCAACATTACGTTTACACTAGAGCCCTTTGAAGGGATGACAATCGCCATAGGAGATTGAGCTTCCACGACTCTACTGCAAGATGATCCATATATTTAGATAGAAATTGTCTTCAAAACAAATCCATTATGTCAATAAAGAAATGAAATTGACAATATGACCAAAGGATGATGAAAACTTAACCTATATAAAGGTATACTTTTTTCAGCACGAACAATAAAATCCTGAACCCAAAAGTGCAGAAGATGATCAATAAGTAATAAAATTTGATTCAATTTCATAGCAAAAAATATACTGATACCTTATTGAAGCAGCGAAATAACAACCCAAGATGATGCATGCATGAATTATGAAAACAAAATTACTAAATTTTTTTAAATAATTGAAGACTGTTTTTCATGCAATAAGATATCTAAAGGAGATAGTATAAAAATGTATATGAAAGTGATTGAATGTACTTTCATTTCCAAACAATAATCTTTATTTTTAATTGAATCCATTACATGACAACAATTATAGTTTGGTTCTTTTTTGAACCAATAGTATTGTTCACTATTCAACTTTTCTTCTTTAAAGACACCTTGAACCATATAAGAAAGGTTTTCTGTTTCTTAAATTTTCAACTCGCTTCAAAACTATGTATTGATTATTCAGGTATATTTAATACCTAAAAAAAAATAATGACTTTGAAGCATTTTAGGGCAACTTTGTCATTGACAATACACATTACTTTCTTCTACCTGTATAACTGAAAAGGAGCCTAAATTAAACGGTACAAAAGCATTTCATCCATTGTTTAGCCACCCTCTAAGGCTTAATACCTGAGAGATGCAACAAAGGAGAACAACAAAGAACTAATGAAGTAAAAGAAACGGATGGATCTTCCACAATTCTTAAAATACTTACTTCATTTGGTGTATTATTTAACTTTCTTCTAAAAGTCACCAACAAAGAAATGGGAAAAAACACTGTTTTAGAATGATCGATATTAGAAACCTAATATTCATGTTTGATCAAGATTGCATTAAAAACTGACTCTGATAACTTCCCATTTTAAAGAAGAAACATCTTAAATAAAAATAATAATAATAATAGCGAAAAATTGAGTGTGATGGTATCTAAGGAATTGACATTGTAAACTATGTAGAAAATCCCAATATACAGAAGAAGCATGCATCTGAAATATCCTAACATGGAAATCCAAACGGGGCAAAGCTGTTAAAAATCTTCCAAGAACCAAACAAGATTTAAAAGAGAAAAAGAAGAAGATGATAAATTGGAAAAGAAAGAAAGGAAGTTCACAAATGACTCGAAAATCTTCTATTGTGACATAATGACATTATAATATTAAGATAAAGCAAGAGACCAAGTTATAAAGGGTAATAACCTGGGTAAATATGGCTTTTGCATTTGATATTCTAAGCCTCGTTGATATTTCACGAGAAGCAAAACTATCTGCAATTGAGACCACTACAAAGCCAGCAAGAACAACAGATAGGTAGATTATAACAGACTTGACATTCATAGGCATGTCAATGGCAACTGCAGATCCATTGTCAAGACCAAGTGCTTTCAGTGCAGATGCAACTGACCTACAAATTATATCACCATTAGAAAAATGGATTATTAATATCAATAGTCAATAACAAATATAGCAAGACATGTGCTTCAATTTTTAGCTCTCATATCCATGAAAAGTTGCCCCAGAATAACTTGCAAAAATACAATTATTTAGTAATGATAGCCACTATATAAAATCATCAAAATCAGATCAGAAGACTTTCATACCAAATCTCCTCCCGCAACTCCACAAGTGTCATTTTGTTTAGAGGCTGATCATCTTTTCCTTCATCACGCCATATTAACACTGTATCCTCCAGGTTCCGCTTACTATTTATGCTCAAGCAATTCTTTGCTGGGTTTATGAAAGCTCCGGGAAGCCACTGCCCACCTGGATATGAAAATTGTCCTTCTCCAGACATATAATCACGTAAAATACACTGAGGAGGTACAGAAAATGATACATCCATTTCATCAAATACTGTTTTCCAGTAGACCTAGTAAACAAAAGGCCCAAACCAGATATCTAGAATGAGCAAACTGACACTGAATTGATAATTTTAAAAGGAAAAGATAGTGGCAAACATGTAATAACATACAGTACTACCTCAGGCTTTAAAACAGAAAATTCCTGTAAATTGGAGAAGCTTGATATGGGATCCTTATATTCAGAACCCAAAAACTCCTTTCCCCGCCTCTCCAGTAGCTTGCCAACATTGGTTAACACTGCTGTTTCCCTAACCATACATCAAATGATGTGATTTCCAAAATCCTACATTCATTATTCATGCTTAACACAGAGAAGCTCTATATAAAATTTTAGGATTTCCAATATATTGACTTCTATTCTTAAGTGTCATCAATACAAATAAATTTCCCTCCACAAAAATGTTTTTCTGATATAAAAGAAAATAAGTATGCAAGTGTTACTTGAAGAATCAGCTCAGGCAATCTCGCGCACAGCAACAGGCGCACAGCAACAGGCGCACATGCAGGACGTGGTGGGCCCAACTGAGCGCATGAGGACGCAGAATGGGCGTAGGGGGAACTACTGAAAAAACGGTTAGGTGTCAGAGTTGGTTAGCATTTTGGAGCCACTTCCTTAGCGTTTTTCTTCCTTTTAATCACGCATATGTAAAGCTATATATAGCCCTAATGATTGAAATAAAATCAAGAAGAAATTATCTCGAATATCCCTCTCTCTTCCTAGCTCTCTTTTCTCTCTTTTCTATCTTGTTTCCTTCTGCAGAATTCTGTACAAATAACCGTAACAGTGGTGTCAGAGCCAATGATCGATATGGATATTCGAGGTAAATCAAATGTCGAGTTCCGTAACAACGTCTTGGAGACTTTAGCATGCTATGAAATTGAATTCAATCGATTCGGAAGCATCATGCAAACACTGCTTACTGAGGTGCAAGCATAACGCGCTACACGAAACCTACCTGAAGACAATCCTTTTGCCAAGGATGAAACTATACATTCACATCCCTACACATCTCGGTCAACTAACGAGAACCCGCTTCCCAATCTGAAATTATCATTTCCAAGGTTTGTCGGAGAAGATCCAACGGGGGTGGATTTATAAAACTGAGCAATACTTTGAATTTACGAATATCGCTCAAGACCAATGAGTGCAGCTAGCTTCCTTTCATCTGGAAGGCATTGCGTTGGAATGGCACAGATGGCTCACAAAATTCCGTGGACCACTCACCTGGGAGGAGTTCACCAAGGCTACTCAACTAAGATTTGGACCCACTGACTATGAGGATCCTTCAGAAGCCTTATCACGCCTTAAGCACACCGTGAGCGTTGCCACTTACCAAGAATCTTTTGAAAAGCTTTCTCATCCTGTGGATGGATTACCAGAGGAATTTCTCATCGAATGTTTCGCCGGGCTAAGGGAGACATTTAGATTGACGTCAAAATTAAACAGCCAAAAACACTAGCTGATGCCATTGGAGTGGCTAGATTGATTGAGAAAAGGAACATCTTACAAAAGAAATCTACAACGAGCCCTCGTTATCAGTTTCTAGCAACCCAATCCAAACAAACAGCCAACACTACAACTGGGTTACTAGGATCGACACCTACTCAACGTGTTAATGCAGCTCAACCAGTAACCTTTCGAAAGCTAACTAGCCAAGAGGCACGTGAAAGACGAGAAAAGACATTGTGCTACTACTGTGAGGAAAAATTTGTGGCTGGCCATTACTGCACTCGACCACAGTTGTTTATGATGGAAGATTGGAACCAAGATGATGTAGCTAAGTGTGAGAAGCTCACACCAGAGGAAGACCACCACGAAATGTTACCTGAGATCTCCTTCTATGCTATAGCAGGTACTGAACATTCTCAAACCATACGTATTATGGGAAAACTAATGAATAAAAGTATATTAGTACTAATAGATGGAGGCAGTACCCATAACTTCATAGATCAGGACATAGTTTTTCACTTCAATCTACCTATAGAAAAGAGTAAGAGACTAAAAGTAATGGTAGCTAATCATGAGAAATCAGAATGTGTTGGACAATGCTGCAATCTCACTCTCAATATTCGGGGCTGTCCAGTGGTGAATGATTACTATGTGCTGCCAGTGGCAGCTTGCCAACTAATGTTAAGGGTTTAGGAGTTAGAGACCCTTGGACTTATTCAGATGGATTACAAGAAGCTCACCTTGAGCTTCCACACAAAAGGGAGCTCCCATACTCTCTAGGGGTTGAGAAGAGCCAATATGTCTGCCCTAACCAACAAGGAATGCAATAGTCTACAGGGAACAGGGTTGTTCCTTCAAATAAGACCTACTAAGAGTCACAAAGATCCCCCTCTAACATACCATCCTGAGATAAGGAAACTATTGGCTGAGTTCCTTAAGATATTTGATCCATCCACCTGTTTACCTCCTGTAAGGATGCAGGACCACAGAATTCCCTTGCAACCTAGCTCGAGACCAGTGAATGTTCGACCATACCACTACCCACATTATCAAAAAAATGAGATAGAAAAGATGGTGCAAGAACTCTTGAAGTCCCAACTGATAAAGCCAAGTAATAGCTCTTTCTCTTCACCAGTGTTGCTTGTTAAGAAGGCTAATGGAACCTGGAGATTTTGTATCGACTACCGAGCTCTAAACGCCATGACTATCGAAGACAAGTACCCTATACCTATCATTGATGAACTGCTAGATGAACTTCATGGCACCAAGGTTTACTCCAAGTCACCAAGGTTTACTCCAAGTTGGACCTTAGATCAGAGTATCACCAGATAAGGAATCATGAAGATGACACCCATAAAACAGCTTTCAGAACTCATGAAGGCCACTATGAGTTTTTGGTGATGCCATTTGGACTAACGAATGCCTCAACCACTTTCCAAAGTCTCATGAATGAAATATTCTGATTATTTCTTAGGAAATTTGTCTTAGTTTTCTTTGATGACATACTGGTGTATTCCAGCTCGTGGAAAGATCATATCTCACATCTGCAATTTGTCCTACAGTTGTTAACTGCTCACAATTTATTTGCAAAAGAATCTAAATGTTAATTTGGTGTATCACAGGTGGAATACTTAGACCACCTTATTTCAAAACAAGGGGTCTCAATTGATCCAGCCAAGATTTGTGCTATCATTGAATGGCCCATACCAACCACAGTAAAAGGCATCAAGGGTTTTCTGGGGTTAGTAGGTTACTACAGAAAGTTTATTTGACATTTTGAAGGAATAACTACACCCCTAACTCAACTACTGGGTAAAGATGGGTTCCACTGGAATGAAGCTGCTACAAAAGCCTTCCAACAACTAAAAAGGGCCCTCACCTCGCCTCCTATCCTACGTTTGCCTGATTTCTCACAACATTTTGTGGTTGAATGTGATGCCAATGGCATTGGACTTGAGGCAATTCTTAGCCAAGGAAATAGGCCAATGGCTTATTTTAGTGCTGCCCTTAAAGGATCAGCTCTAGCACTATCTACTTATGAGAAGGAAATGTTAGCTATGGTAAAGGCTATTTGTATATGACGACCCTATTTGTTGGGAAGACACTTCACAATACATACTGATCAAAGAAGCCTCAAGTATTTATTGAAACAAAGAATCACCACACCGACACAGGCACGTTGGCTGCCTAAACTCATAGGTTATGATTATGAGACTGAATACAAAAAGGGAACTAAGAACCAAGGGGTTGATTCTCTATCTAGAGTAACAGAATTCCAATTCCTAACTATCTCTCAATCCCAGTCAGATTGGTGGCCCATCCTCCAACAAGAAGTCCAGCAAGATATTTTTTATGAGAAACTGAGAGACAAAAGCTCCTCTGTAGGGGGTTCTCAAATATACCAACGAGATGGAGTTTGGTTCAAGGGGAACAAGGTATACCTAAGCTCTCAATCATCCTTAATACCTAAAATATTAGGGCATTGTCATTCATCGCCCATTGGAGAACACTTCGATTTCTACAAAACCCTATCCAGAATTAAGCAGAATTTTTGTTGGCCCCACATGCACTGAAAGATAAAAGAGTTCCTGAGTGAGTGTGAAGTATGCCAACGATGCAAGGTTGATTGCATGAAGCCAACCAAATTGTTACAACCATTGCCTATTCCTACCCGAATGTGGACTAAGATCTCAATGGATTTCATAGAGGGATTACCCCCTTCCAAAGGAAACACAGTCATTATGGTAGTGGTGGATAGGTTGACAAAGTATGCTCACCTCACAGCTATGAAACATCCTTTTACTACACTTACAGTAGCCAAGGTATTTGTGGCCAATGTAGTGAGGTTGCATGGCATACCAACTTCTATAGTCAATGACCGGGACAAGGTTTTTATTAGCTCATTCTGGCAAGAATTGTTTAAGCTATAGGGTACTCAATTGAGCATGAGCTCTAGTTACCATCCACAAACGGATGGTCAGACTGAGGTGATTAACAAGACTTTGGAACAGTATCTACGTTGCTTTGCTAGTAATCAACCAAAACAGTGGGTTGAATGGATACCTTGGGCTGAGTTTAGCTATAACACCTCCTTACACTCCTCCATTAAATGTACACCATTTGAAGTAGTTTATGGTATTCCTCCCCCTCAACTGGTGGCTTGCATACCAGGTACCTCCAAATTTCCCATTGTAGACGAGTATCTACGTGATCGAGATACCATCATACGAGAGCTACGCCACAACCTCCTACAAGCTCAAAACCGCATGAGGTGTCAAGCCGATCAACATAGAAGAGAGCTTTCCTTCCTGGTAGGGGATTATGTCTACTTGAAACTACAACCCTATCGACAGACCTCTATAGCTTTTCGTTCATCCATAAAGCTTGCTCCACGCTTCTTTGGACCCTACGAAGTTATTGAGAAAATTGGTCCAGTAGCCTACATGCTAGCTCTGCCTCTAAACTCCCAAATACACAATGTGTTTCACGTCAACATGTTAAAGAAGTACGTAAGGACCACCCCTACCAGTCTCCAGCTACCTCCAATCTCAGAACACTCAACAATCATGCCACAGCCTGAAGTTATCCTAGAACGTCGAGTGATTCAGAAGAGTAGATATCGACCAAAATCTGAAATTCTGGTCAAATGGGTGGGAGCTCCAACCGAGGCAGCTACTTGGGAGAATGAATGGCGCTTCTCCAAGTCCTACCCTGACTTCATCCTTGTAGACAAGGATTCCGAAAGAGAGGGAGAAATGTTACGTGAAGAATCAGCTCGTGCAATCTCGCGCACAACAACAGGCGCACATACAGCACACGGTGGGCGCAACTGAGCGCATGAGAGTGCATAATGGGATAAGGGGAACTACTGAGAAAACGATTAGGTGTCAGAGTTGGTTAACATTTTGGAGCCATTTCCTTAGTGTTTTTCTTCCTTTTATTCACACATATGTAAGGCTATATATAGCCCTAATGATTGAAATAAAGTCAAGAAGAAATTATCTCGAATATCCCTCTCTTTTCCTAGCTCTCTTTTCTCTCTTTTCTCTCTTTCCTATCTTGTTTCCTTCCGCAGAATTCTGTACAAATAACCGTAACAGCAAGTCCGTTCAGATGTATGAGCTGCTATAATGCAAAAGTAGTACACTCATTTTCAACATTTGTGATTTCAAAATTTCGAAAGGACTCGTCTCCTTGAAAACAAACTCTGTTAAAATACTGCATAAGTATTGCCAAGTCAAAACTTTCTTCTATAACTCTTTCATTATTTCTAAGTTTACAGCCTTAAAATTTTGTACTACCAAATAGCAAACGTATAAAATATATTCAAACGACCAAACGCTATACTTTTTAATATATTGCGGGTTGGGGGATTTGAACAGAACTACCATAAAGAAACCTCTTAACAACTGTTCTAGAAGATGGCTAACAAGGAACAAAAACATTCCTTATTTGGGAAAATTCTTTCCCAAATCACCCACCATATTACCAACAAAAATTATGTATAATTTCCCCCCATATTGGAAAAAAGCTACATGCTCCTAGCAGACCCTGATTGCAAAAACGCTTAAGAATCTTAAAATGCTTAAGCTTGTGACGGTACCGAAAGACCAAGCTAAACAATAACGAATTGAGAGATGAGTTAAAATAAATTGAAGAGATAGAGGGGAGCATACGGATCGGGTAGCCAAGCAGGGGGGTCGGATCCAAAATTCTGATAGCAACCGTAGTACATCATCTGGTGGAAGGAAAAAGGTAAGTCGGGGGTAAGGACGTGCTTGGAGATATGGTGCCACGTGTCAGGAGTGGCATTTCCGTAACATCGGAGAATATCAGTGAGTCTTTCATGGATTCTCTTACTAAGCTCTGCTGATATCCCCAGAGCTTCAATGTCTGAGAAGGTAACACTGTCCAGACTCTTGTAAGCCATAGCTCGCTCACTCACTCACTCACTCTTCCCCTGAGAGTGTCTGTCTGAGACTTCCGATTAGAGTTATCTATCTAATCTTAACAGATAAATTGAGCTGGAGGCATTATAAAATGGGTTAGTTGCCTAAAAACGTCAAACTGGAATGATGGGCGCGGCACGAGGATGGTTACTATCTCACGCATCTATTTTCGGAGATATTTTTTTTTTTAAGTTTAATATGCATGGGAAAATTCCTTATTAATAGCAAAATATGTGATTACCTGAAATTATTAAAAAAATTAATTTATTTATTATTTTTTATAATAATTTATTCATTTTATCAAAAAAAAAAACTACAAATAATCAAATTTTAAAACTTTTTATTAATTTTATAATAATTATTATCTATTATTAACATTAATATATAAAAGTAATATATCAAAAATAAAAAGTAGTTATTTGTAGTTGTTTTATCAAATTTTTAAAATAAAATTACTAGAATGTTGTAAAAAATGACAAAAGAACTGAATTGTTCATCTTGATATAACTAAAGAACGTGTAGTGTTATCCACCCTTAATAAAAAATTCTTATTTTCGAGGGAGGAGTTATTAATGATAAATAAAATATAAATAAGTTTAATTATATAATATAATCTCTTTTATAAATATAATTTTATTTTTCATCACATTTTGTTTGTTCATTATGCCAAAATTCAGGATTAAAATCGATTATTAATCAACTCGATTTATTGGTACACATATATTATTTTTCATATAATGTAAATAAATATTTTTTGTATGTTTAAAAATACGGTATATATTTTTTTAATAACATGAAGTTAAAAATAAAATTAAATGAATAATTAGTGTTGGTGTGTGCTATAACAGTGGCAGATACAAATGCTCAATGGAGTAAAACATGGAGCAGACAATAATATTAGTGGAGCCATAAAACCTGGATGTGCAGGTTTTATGGTTATTGTTTAATTTTCGTTTTCCTTATATACATATATCGTAAACTCTTGTATAAACAGAATAGAAATAATAATGAAATATACTGATATCAGAGAAATACAATATTTTGACATGGTATCAGAGCAGGATATTGCTAACTAATGAACTACCTGCTGATTTATGATGAAACTACCATTTTTTGATTGCTGATTTGCAAATTTGCAGATTTGCTGATTTGTTGATTTCTGATTTCTGAATTCTGAATTCTGATTTCTGAATTCCGATTTCTGATTTCTGGTTTCTGATTTCTGAATTCTGATTTCTGATTTCTGGTGTGGCTACTGATTGTAGCTGCAGTTTTTTTCATATTTTGAGTTCTGATTTCTGGTTTATATTGGTCCCGAAGCTGTTTCTTCGAAGTTGTTTCTGGTTTCTGATTTCTTATTGCTGCAACCGATCAGTTGCAATACTGAAAAAAAAACAAGCAAAACAACAACAGAGGTTCAAACAACAACAGAGGTTCCAAACAACAACAGAGGTTCAAACCATCTAGTATTCAGAGTCGCCATTTCTGCTCAGCGTCAGTTCTGTCGTCGCAAACTCAATAGAACCCTTCAGGGAGCCATACTGATCTAAGCTGCTCGTTGGAGCCGTCGCTTACTTGTTGGGGCTGGTGCAAAGCAGAAGAAGGGCGCCGCTTCACATGGAGGACCAGGTAGAGGGCTGACTCCGGCTAGATGCTTGTAGTCGGCTAGGGCTCTTCCATCAGAAGAAGAGAGGCGCCGCAGAGGGCAGCATGAAGAAAGCGCAGAGGGTTGCGCGGCGGATGAAGAAGAAGGGATTTAGGGTTACGAAGAGGGCTGCGCGAAATGGAGAGGGAAATGATTTAGGGTTACGGTTTTTTCTTTATATAGTGTACGAATTGTAAAAAAAAAAAAAGGAAAAACGGAAGGAAAAAAATTTTAGATTTCATGGCAGAATCTAGAGATTTAACTACCAATTTCGTGTTGGAAGATTTGACGGCGAAAATGACGGAAGTTCTAACTAGAGCTCAGATCAGCTCACAACCTCCGCCAACTGAAGCGTCGACTGCTCCCATTAGTATCAAGTTGGGAGGATCCAACTATGCCTTGTGGTCCCAGGTGGTGGAGATGTATATCTCTGGCGAAGATAAACTGGGATATATTAATGGGGATCTTCCTCAACCTGTTGAAACCGACCCCTCATTTAGGAGATGGCGTACTGAAAATGCCATTGTCAAATGATGGTTGCTCAATTCAATGGACCCCTCCTTGATTGCAAACTTTATCCGATTCCCAACTGCGAAACAGGTTTGGGATTCGGTTGCTACCACTTACTATGATGGGACAGACACGTCTCAAGTATATGATCTTCGCCGTCAAGTTACTCGTACGAAGCAAGCGGGTGGATCCATTGAAAAATACTACAATGACCTTCAAGGGTTGTGGCGTGAAATTGATTTCCGTCGTCCTAATCCAATGGAGTGTGCGAGTGATATACAAAAATACAACTCCATTGTACAGGAAGATCGAGTGTATACCTTCCTCGATGGACTTGATGATAGATTGGATAAAACTAGAAGTGATGTGCTTCAGATCAAACCATTCCCTACGGTGGAACAAGCCTATGGATTCGTCCGTAGAGAAGAGGTCAGGCAGATCGTAATGATCACAGGTGTCGATACGACACCCGGAGCAGTTATGACTTTTAAAGGGGTCAAGGGACACCATAATCTAATGCCACCAAAGACAGGACCTTCCTTGGGTAGCAAGAAATCCACGGGAATCCACCATCTCTTGACATAAAATGTGGCCATTGCGGAAACTCCAAACACACCCGTGAAAACTGCTTCAAACTACATGGGTATCCAGAATGGTGGAATGATCTTCAAGCACGGAAGAAACGGGACACCACTGGGCGAGCAGCGGTGGCTAGCAATAATGCCTCACTATCCCTTACTTCTCAGGCCGAATCTTCCTAGGATCCAGGTATTTCAAGTAAAGTATTTCACATCTCTACTCGTAATGAGAAAGATGAGTGGATTCTGGACTCTAGAGCTACAGATCACATGACATTTGACCCAAACGATCTCTCCAATACAACCCAGCCAAGATGGAGCCGTGTTGCCAATGCAAATGGGGTCACTTATCCAGTTACAGGAGCTGGAACAATGACCTTATCTCCTTCATTATCATTATCTAATACTTTGCTTGTACCCTCTCTGTCAAACCGACTAATGTCTGTAAGTCAGGTCACTTCAGACCTTAACTGTGTTGTATTGATGTATTCTACTTTTTTCCTTCTACAGGATATTCTCACCAAGGAGATCATTGAGCGTGGTACTAGGAGAGGAAGGCTATATTATGTGGATGACCTCAGTTCAGGAAGAGCCAATCACATGC
Organism: Hippophae gyantsensis; assembly: GCA_030763125.1. Classification (NCBI taxonomy): domain Eukaryota; kingdom Viridiplantae; phylum Streptophyta; class Magnoliopsida; order Rosales; family Elaeagnaceae; genus Hippophae; species Hippophae gyantsensis. The sequence goes on along the minus strand of CM061038.1, from coordinate 8,764,095 downwards.
CACATACTGTTGGTAACAAGGAACGACAGATTTGGCTATGTCATCGTAGATTTGGGCATCCATCATTCGGGTATTTAAAGCACCTACTCCCCAGTTTATTTTCAAATATCACACATTCAGATTTCAAATGTGATACTTGTATCCTAGCAAAAAGTCATAGGGCGTCTTATCCTATGAGCATGAATAAAAGTGTGGCTCCTTTTGCTTTGGTACATTCTGATGTTTGGGGACCTTCCCCGGTCATTACGTCATCGGGTCATCGTTGGTTTGTTATTTTTGTTGATGATTGTACACGAATGACATGGCTTTACCTTCTCAAACATAAAGATGAAGTATTTGCTACATTTCACATGTTTCACACCATGGTTCAGACACAATTTTCTGAAAAAATTAAGATACTTAGGTCTGATAATGGAGGGGAGTATGTTAATCAACAATTCCGGACATACTTTGACAACCATGGTATTCTCCATGAAACCTCATCTTCACAAACCCCACAAATGTAACGGGATCATGGAGAGAAAAAATCGGCATATTTTAGAAACGGCTCGGGCCTTACTAATCGGTGCACATATGCCTAATAAATACTGGAGTGATGCTGTTACTACAACTGTGTATCTACTGAATCGAATGCCCACAAAGACCTTACAATTTCAGACTCCATTAAAGGTGTTATCTGATCATCTTCCTTTGCCTACTATTTTGATGCTTCCGCCCCGAATTTTTGGATGTGTTGTTTTTGTCCACCTCTATAAAAATCAACGAACTAAGTTGGATCCATGTGCTGTCCGATGTGTATTCTTGGGGTATGGTGTACAAAAAAAGGGGTACCGATGTTATGATCCAATTACTAAAAGAAACTATACTACCATGGATGTCACTTTCCTCGAATCAGAATGTTTTTTCCCATCACCGGTATCCAATTACACTCTTCACGATGAGAGTTATGGTGAAGAACGAAATTGGCTTGATGTTGAAATATTAGACACGAGTCCAACATACTCGGATCGTGCCAATAATATGGAGGAGCCCGTATCTAGACCCAAGCTTGAACTTCCAAGAACTGAAGCTGAAGTAGTAATTGAATCTCCAGAAGATGAAGTGGTTGATGTACCCCTCCATTCTCTAGTACCCAATGATCCTCCTGCTGAGAACACTCCTGAGGTAAGCTATCCTATCACACCTTTACAGACTAATGCTATAGATACATCTGTTGGTTATGTTTTACCTTTCAGACACAATCGAGGTAAACCTCCAAATCGATACTCCCCAGAAAGAGAAGAACGACAACCCAAGTATCCAATAGCAAATTATGTATTTACTCAAAGGTTATCAGAACCTATCAGGGCATTTGCACAAACACTTTCCTCGTGTCAAATTCCGAGTAGCATTGAAGAAGCCTTATCTGATCCAAAATGGGCTCAAGCTATAAAAGAGGAATTTGAGGCACTGTAGAAGAATAACACATGGGTGTTAAGCGAGTTGCCTCAAGGGAGGAAGATGGTAGGATGCAAGTGGATTTTCTCCATTAAGTATAAAGTAGATGGGTTAGTTGATCGTTACAAGGCGAGGCTTGTAGCAAAAGGATATACACAGAAACATGGGATAGATTATCAAGAAACCTTCTCACTTGTGGCTAAACTAAAAACTGTGAGAGTTTTGTTATCTCTTCAAAGAAATTTAGATTGGCCATTGCACCAACTTGACGTGAAGAATGCCTTCCTTCACGGTGACCTTGAAGAAGAGATTTACATGGATATCCCACCAGGATATACTGTTACATCAGGAAAAGAAACTGCATGTAGATTACAATGAGCATTGTATGGACTAAAACAATCACCTCGAGCGTGGTTTGGTAGGTTGAGTTCAGCAATGAAGAAATATGGGTTCCAAAAAAGCAACTCTGATCATACTCTTTTCCTAAAACATCGATTAGGGAAGATAACAGCCCTTATAGTCTATGTAGACGACATGATCATTACAGGGGATGATAAAGAAGAAATCTCTAAGCTTCAAGAACAACTGTCAAATGAGTTTGAAATGAAGAACTTATGAGGGCTCAAATACTTCTTAGGTATTGAGGTAACAAGATCAAAACAAGGCATATGTCTTTCCCAAAGGAAATATACTCTGGACCTACTAGCAGAGGCAGGACTACTAGATTGTAAACCTGTCGATATTCCAATGGTTCAAAATCATAAACTCGGAGAATGTGTGGACCAAGTACCAGCAGATAAACAGAGATATCAACGGTTAGTAGGTAAACTCATATATTTATCTCATACTCGACCTGATATTGCTTATGCTGTGAGTGTCGTGAGTCAGTTCATGCACTGCCCAAGTGAAGACCATATGGATGCGGTCATGCGAATACTTCGTTACTTAAAATCCTCCCCTGTGAAAGGACTTATGTTTTCAAAGAATGGTCAATTGGAAGTCCTTGGATATATAGATTCAGACTGGGCAGGGAATATGAAGGATAGGAAATCTACTGCTGGGTACTTTACTTTCGTGGGGGGCAATCTTGTCACATGGAGAAGCAAGAAGCAAAATGTAGTTGTCTTATCCAGTGCTGAAGCTGAATTTCGAGGAATGGTCAAGGGAATATGTGAGCTCCTTTGCTTGAAAAAACTTCTAACCGAGATTGGTGTTGCTCCTAACTCTGAAATGAACTTATTTTGTGATAACAAAGCAGCCATTGCCATATCTCACAATCCAGTTCAACATGATCGCACGAAGCACGTTGAAGTGGATCAGAACTTCATCAAACAGAATCTTGAAGAAAAGATTATTAAGCTTCCATTTGTTAAATCAGAAGATCAATTGGCTGATATACTCACAAAATCTGTGTCTACAAGGAACTTCTACAACTCACTTGACAAGTTGGGCATAAGAGACATATATGCACCAACTTGAGGAGGAGTGTTAGTGTGTGCTATAACAGTGGCAGACACAAATGCTCAATGGAGTAAAACATGGAGCAGACAATAATATTAGTGGAGCCATAAAACCTGGATGTGCAGGTTTTATGGTTATTGTTTAATTTTCGTTTTCCTTATATACATATATCGTAAACTCTTGTATAAACAAAATAGAAATAATAATGAAATATACTGATATCAGAGAAATACAATATTTTGACAATTAGATCATATAAAAATTGAATGGATAATTATTTAAAAAACTGAGGGATAAAAGTATTTAAGAGTATACTCAAATTTTACAAATAACTACCATTTAAAATATTCATGTCAATAAATTTTTATCTCCAATATCCATTTATAGTATAAAAAAATATAAATGAACTAGAAATTATTTGTTGTTTTTAGAATAAACAATGATATGATATTTAATATCAATAAAATGTAAAACTAATGAAACTATTTAAAAATACTTAAAAATACTTTGTATTTAATAAAAGATAATAAATAATATAATTGATAAAAATATATTTTAAAAATAACCAATAATATCTCTCAACATAACAGCTTTTTATTAAAAATGATGTTAAGCTGCTTTAACTAGGCCATACAATATTGGAAGTATCGCATATTTGTGTAAGAGAATAAGTTATTAAATATAACGTGTTGTATATATTTTTAAGAGATTTGGGTTTTAAATATGGTCATCTAAGTAGCATAATTATTTAAAAATAATAATATTAATATTTTTTTTACATTTAATAATTTCTTTTTTAAATATATAAAAAGAGAAATAATGATAGAACTTATTTCACTATTTACCAATATTACCATTGTACGTAAGAATCTCATAACAAAGGTAGTATAGTTTGGTTAGAATTTGATTTTGCATAGATTGTTAACTCAATTACATTTGGCTGTATGCAAATTAAAATATCAAAAGCTAACCTATGAAGATTGTTAGATGACATTATACTAACATTTATTTTGTAATTATTAAAGTAAATTTAAATTATTTTACTTATATTTTATTATTATTTTTCTTATAATTACATTATAAAATTAAAATAACTCATTTTGCTTAACAAATTAAACAAAAATAATTAAGCAAAGAGGTTGGTAGGTTGTGTTGGGTATGATATACTTTTAATATATGCATTATGGATTACATAGCACGAGGTACATCACGTAGAGAGTACATAGCACGAGATACATCACGTAGAGTATGTTACATGAGATAAATCACCTGGAGTAAGTTGAACAAGTTTAATTACTAGGTAGTACAACTTTGGGGTACATATAGTGACCAAAAGTGATCTCATCCTAACACAAGTGGGTTTGTTTGTGTTAGTTAAAGTTAGAGGTCGTTGATTCATAGAGATGTCGACACTTGAAGTATATGTTGTCTATATATATGTACCTTTGTATCTTATTAAAGGGATCGATAACTTCTTTATAACCTTGTAGTACTTAGTTATTCTCCAAATAATTGGCGCCTATCATTAATCTTATTTTTTTCAGTTCATAACAAGAATTTAAGGCTTTGCATCTATAAAATCAAGAGAATCACCCATGTCATAATGAAATCTACTTTAATCAATATAACTAGTCACCGAACCATTTTCGAATCACATAAAAGTAATCCACAAAACCATTCTATGCCAAATATCCTTGAGTGTGATCCTAATAAGCATTTACCCCATCATTCAACTCACTTCACACCCCATCTTGGATTAGGATATGACCCTGCCCAATCATCTGTACAATTGTACAGGGACCCTGAAATTACAAGAACAATACCTCGTGTAGCTAGGTTAGTAAGCTTTAGCTTAGAAGAAGCATCCCTAAAAAGAGATTCAAAGATGGAAAAACTTTAGTAACAAATTGTAGAGTTACAACAAGTTTTTTCAAGTTGCAAAATGATAATAAGGAATTGCGCACGTTTTTACTACAAGAAAGTTATTCTGAAAAATCTAAAAGTTTTTTTTTTGAAACCAGCTCCTCCAACCAAGTCATCACGCCTTGAAAGGGCTTAACAAACCCCTTCTTATGAATTAAGAAAGTATCATCATCATGAACCCAAATCCACACACAGATAGCTAATACCTACAAATCCATCACAATATCTCTTATAAATCCTACTACACTAATGAAACCACCCATTATTGCCAACATGATTTACCCAACCAAGACACTTGTGAAACTTGTCAAAACTCAATCATATTGTTTCAATATAGAATGGGATGAAAAGTTAAGAAAAATGGAGGAAAAATGGAGAAAAAAATGAAAGGAAAAAAATGGACACTCGACTCAAAAAATAAAGTAAGGGACACCCTTAACATGAGTTACCTTTAAAATGACATTAAAGCCATGTGTGACTAGCGTCACCTTTCTTAGATAACATACAATTAACAATTCCACCATCGAAGTTCTCCGCTCCAAAATGTCCACCATATAAGAGATTGAAAGATCTCATAGCTCATGTTATACACTTTTAAAATGGTCATGGCTCGTGTATGTGTTCTTAAAGAGAAAATGGATGCCATTTTTGTAATATTTTTGCTTCTACTTTTTAAGATACAGCACAAAAATGGTTCATAGAACTTCCTCCTAGAAGAATCGATAGCTTTAAGTTTAAAGTGGAAAAATGGAGATCTTTCAATGTCTCAACTCTATAGATATTGAAGCCTTTAAGAAGGGGATCAAGAGAGATACATGTTTATTTGTAGAACTAATCAAGACTAACCCATGTTCACTTAACGTGGTCTATGAGGAAGCCTATAAGTTTGTCAATGTAGAGATGGAATTGAAGCTTTCAAAAACCTTAGTGTCAAGACCATTTGACAAACCCATCGCTAGCAACAAAGATAGTAAAGAAAAAAGTCCTAACCCTTCTCATTTCAAGCCAAAAATAACGCCCAGGGTGAAACTTATCTTCTTTTCGTGGACCAAATTTATGAGTGTCACTAGTCAAAGCGGTGCAATGAATGGAGGGATGGAACAAGTCAAATGGTCATAACCCATAAAATCTCATTGGAGAAACCCTAATAGATATTGTGTTTTCCAAAAGGATATAGGATGTTAGACCAAAGATTGTAGATACCTCAAATGGAAGATAGAAAAATTTTATCTGATATACACTTATGAGATCTGGTGGAAGGAAATAGAGGTCCAAAATAAGAGCATAAGAAGTTTGTCCTCACAGAGAGATGGTACCTTATAATCCAACTCGAGGGGAAGACTATAGGCCGGGCCAACCATCCTAAGGTGATGTTTGGGTGATTCACACCATTCGTGGTGGCCTAACCATGTTGGGATCTTTCCATAATTCTAGGAAAAGGTATGCTAGAGAAGCAAGAAATACCCATCAACCTATTTATACATTGAGACATAAAGGACCATTCTTTCCGATAACTTTTGAAGGAAGTGAAACTTTACCACCTTATGATGATGCTTTAGTGATCATAATAAAAATTGAACATTATGAGGTGCATAGAGCGTTTGGTGGACAATGGAAGTTCCTTAGATTTGCTATATTTGTCTACGCTTCTTAATATATGGATAGACACTAAGGTAATAACACAACAACAAATTCCATGGGTAGGTTTTAATGGCATCATTATCATGTCAGTAGGTATGATACAACTCTCTATCTATATGGAGGGAGCTCTTATACTTACAAATTTTGTTGTTTTGAACACCCCAACCTCTTATAATGCAATATTGAGAAGACCATGGATACATAAAATAAAAGCAGACCCTTCAACCTATCACCAACTAGTCAATATCACAACAGTAGATGGGATAAAATAAATTAAGGATGATCAAGGAATGGAAAGGAAAGGCTATAATTCCACCATAAAGAATGCAAAACCTTCTTCTAGCTCCAAATAGTAGCCAAAGGGTGGAAATTTTAGGAAACCTACCAATACACACTACTTACATGGAAGGATACTGACGGTGGCTTCTGAAGACTATGAGGCTATCTTTGTCAGCATATTAGAGAAAAAATGTAAAGATCAATTCTAAACTTCCCACGAATATACGAGAGTTAATGATTCATTTTTGAAGAATAATGTGGACCTTTTCATATGAAAGTTGAAAGATATGTCTCATATTAATTTTGATATAATCTCCCAATATAATCTCACATGAACTAAGCATGGATCATTCAAAAAATAGATTCAATAGTGAAAGTGAAGGTTCATAAGGGAAAATAGTGCCTTAACTAAAACAAAGTTAATTCTCTCAAGAAAGTGGGGTGGGTCCTAGAAGTGGACTACTCCACATGGCTTTCAAATGTCATATTGGTTAAGAAAGAAAGGGGTGAACATCACATATGTGTTGATTTTACCGATGTTAACATCGCAACTGCAAAAAATGTTTTCCTCTTCCAAGCATTGATTAGTTAGTAGATGCCACTACGGGATTCGAAGTGATGAGTTTTATGGATGCATACTCGGGTATCACCAAATTCAAATGCATCGAAGGGATGAGGAAAAGAAAACATTCATCACAGAGGAAAGGACTTATTGTTATACAACAATATCCTTTGGATTGAAGAAAGCGATGGTGACTTACCAAAGGCTCGTAAATAGAATGATCGAGGACCAAATTGGGAGAAATGTGGAGGTATATGTAGATGATATTATGGTTAAGACCAAAAACACCAAGGATCACATCTCTAATCTCGAAGAAGTCTTATCAATCATATGACACTATAAAATGCATCTTAACCCAAAAAAGTGCATCTTTGAGATAACATCAGAAAAATTCTTAAGGTATATCTAGTATCTTCCAGATGAGTTTAGGAAAATCCTAATAAGATCATAGCCCTCATTAATATGCAATTTCCAAAGTGAGTTAAAGAGGTATAACAATTGAATGGGCATATAGTTGCCTTAAGTTGTTTTTATTTCCAAGTGCACAAAAAATGTCTCCTTTTTTTTCAATTGTTGAAGAAAAATAAAGATATATATAGAGTGAAGAATGCGATATTTCTTTCCAATCCATTAAAGAATACTTAGGTAAAGCACCCTTCCTAAAGGTGGGCATAATGTTATGTACTTGACCTTTACTAAAAAAGTTGCTAGCACTGTTCTCATAGTGGATAGAGAGAGAAGATAGAAATCGATATATTATATGAGTCACTCTTTAATCGAAGAGAAACAAAGATACCCATCCATCAATCAAGTGGAATTCACTATAAGGATGGCCTCCAAGAAGCTGAGACATTATTTCAGCGCCCACAAGATAGTAGTTTTGACTTCTTATCATCTTAAAAACATTTTAGGCAAGTTGAACCAATCAGGTTATCTTTCCCAAATAGCCATTGAGTTAAGAGAATTTGAGATACAATACAAACCATATTTGGCCATGAAAGGACAAGATCTAGATGAGTTTATGGCATAATGGATAGAAGAGGAACCTACCAATGCACTAGATGAAACATCCATGGAAGTGGTGTTAGTAAAAGTACCTTTTTCAGACTTGTGAGCAATATATGTTTATGGGGTTTGTAACTCCAAATGATCAGGAGTGGGAAATTTATTGGGCTCAATTTTTCCACCTTGTTGGACACCTCCCTAACCACCTTGCTAATTATGATGGAGAGGATGGTAGCGTGCTTAGGGGAGAGCTAGTTGGTGAGATACTAGAAGTCACATTTTTGTTTTTAAAAATTATCGAGTAGACTCTATAAATACCTACACTTGAAATGAACCCAACACAAGAAACAACATCAACTCACTTGTAAGCTCGCTTGCCGAAAACCAACACTCTCAACCTAGAATGCATACTATAAAAACAAATATATTGTGTGTGTAAACATGATCACATATAAAGTGTACCTAACTATGTGCATGTGTGAATTATTGATCCATAATAACCAACCTTACACAGAGGAAAATGAAAACTTTAAGTAAAATAATGGACACTGTGTTTTGCACACGGGAATCCAATACATAGACATGAAAACAATGAGACTTATATTCTTTCCCTTTGGTTTTCCCTATCAAAACATTACACAACTAGATACATAAACTTATCAAGTATGAGAAGATCATGAAGATTTCCTAATGTTGTTTGTTTCCATGAATAACCTAACAACACCTACCAAACCAAAAAGACACACATACTCCAAGTGCATCCATCTTGAGTGCTCCATCTTGAGTGCTCCATCTTATTAATCAACTCATCCAATCTCTCACTCTAAAACACGAGCATTTTAGCATCACAACATCACTGTGAGCTAGAAGCACAAAGACTTCACTCTACAAGTGTAACTTGCATGCACGAAACAAACACATATCCCATCAATAAATTATGCAGAAATAATGTGTAGTCAAACCACATACTATCGTGTATACCCCTATATAGGTCACTCCGATAAGCACAAACACAATAAAAAATGCACAACTCCCCTATCTTCATGTAACACTCCCCCCAAATGCATGCAAGTCAGACAATAATATATAATGCAATCCTACACTCAACTCATGCAATACACAATATGGTAACAAAACATATAGTTATGTACAAAAAATTCTCCCTCTTTTTGACATAGAAAGACAAGGGAACACCTCTATATTAGGAAGATAAGGCATACAAATATGCTATAATCCTAACACTAATGCAATGCAACATGTAAGATTAAAGAAAAGATAATAAGAAGTACCACATGCTTCAAGAGAAAAGGACACTAGTAGGGTAGGAGCATGCAACTTGCAACAAATTAAATGTGTGGGTAACCAAAGATAAGTACAGGTAGAAAATATCTCAATCTATCCAAGAAAATATATGTCATGCATTCCAATAATAGTTACTATGCAATGAACGACATGCGAGAAGCATGCAATAAGAAAGCAGAAAAAATAAGATATTACAAACAACGTATGTAACATGTCATACTAATAGTCCTATTTATTCATGATTCATATAAAATGATGACAAAAAGAAGAAAGCATCATATGAATAAGATAGAAAAACAAAAACTCATAAAATAGGACAAATAACAAGAAGTAAAATAAACATATCACTTCCCTTGACAGCAAACATAAGAGACACTATTCTCCCTCTAAAAATATACATGTGATGCAATAAACATGTTATACATTCTACTCACAAACACCCCCAACAAAAAAGCATCTATACACAGTAGACAACAAGAAACATAGAAACATGGAAGCAAATAAAGCATGTTCAACAAATCAGAGGGTTCGTAAAGAATAAACAGTACATTGAACATAAATATCCACATGTCAATCAATCCATGATGCATTCATGTAAGGGTATAACTAATTTTTTGATGACATGTACTATGTGTGATATGCAAAATTTGTTTACTCTGATATGCTTATGAGAAAAAAGAAATCAAACTTTAGACTCAAGTTAAACCAAGCTTCATATGTCCATAATTACTCTATCTCTCTACTAATGTAAGTGCCAACCTATAAGAAATTAATAGCTTTTTAAAGTTTGCAATGATAGGTTGAGGTAAGGGTAGGAAAGAGAAGGCATTTAGGCTCAAGCACATCTTTGTAGAAGTAATCAACAAACAATCATGTCTATGATCGATATATCCTCAAACATGAGTTATTTTCTCTTTATTTCCCAAACTTCAACACATTCTTAACAGTCTTACCATCTTTTTGTTTCTATTTTCAAATCTTTCCCCCTTCTTTTTGTTTTAAACATAAACAAACGTCAATACTTCTTCTTCTTCTTTTAATAAATTCAACAATCTATTTTTAACCATTTTCCTTTTTTATTCTCTTTTTCTTTATATAGAAACCAAGAGGGTAACAATGACAACCTCTACAAATACAAGCTCAAACAAACAGTGGAAAAGATAAGTGGGAATAAATTTTTGGGCTAGGCAAGTATTTGAGAGCAAAGAAAAGAAGGGATACCAAAATCGTTCAAAGAGGGGAGACTAAGGATATAAGAACAAAGGAGGCATGAAAAGATGAAATAATTAAAGCATGGCCTAAATCCTCTTTCTATCCAAACATCATCTAGGATTTTGCCTTGAGAGACACTAATGGTGGATGCTAGAGCTTGTTAGAGATATATAGATCATTAAAGGTGGAGATTCACACAATCTTCTCAAAACAACCATACAAATTCATAAAGATATAGCATATGCAAGAGAAAGATGTATTTATGATGAAACGAACAAGAAAAAATTAGCCATATATGCTCTCAAGGTATACACATGTCAAAACATCCACACTTCAATTTAGGTCAAATACATGTGAAACATATAACAACATGATCCCTCTAAAATTAATTTTACATGATATAGGATAGAAAAGAGAAGGCCTGTCAACCTCAAGAAATGCAAAAATGTAAACTAATAAGAGCGAAGACAAGGAAGGTCTTAACACAAAATAGTGCTAAGAAGAGGGAAAAAGTGTCTTAAAAGAGACAAATAACAAAACTTGTATCATCGCTAATCAAAAGAAAGAAAGGAGTTGACTAACTAGTGAACAATACAAGTAAAATCCCTAAGAGAAGGAAGAAGCGGGAGATTCTACTAAACTACATAACATGCGAGAAAGGCACGGGTTCCAATATAGAAACAGAAACATGCTTAGATAGAAACAACAACACAAAGAACATAAGTGTCACTAGACGCACTAGATAAACATGTAATTGCAAGTATGTCCAAAGTCTTAAAGGTAGGTATAAAATCTAAATGACATACAGATGCACATGACAAGCAAGAGTAAGTACAGAATAGTGAAACATTCTTGAATACATGCTTGTAAAATCATCATAATTAACTTTAAGGAAAACAACTACAACACAACATAAGGATAAGAAGGTAAAAGAGGGACCAAAGCTAACAAAGGATAGACAAAAAATCAACACACAACATGCTAGGTGTAGGAACAAAGAACCTAGTAAAACAAATGAGATACATACTATATGACATGGCATATGTATGATAAGACAACAAAAAGTATAATTCTAATACTTTGACTTTATGAAGAACATGTGATGTGACATGTATACCAAAATCCATAAAGGAAGAGGCAGACAGTATAATCCTAATACTTTAATTTATAATTGTTACATTAAGAACAATGTAAGTTCTAGTTAGGGGTAGTGAAAAGTTACCATACTTAATTTCAAAAATTTTAACAATTTTAAAATTTTTATTATGTTTGATTTTATTTTCTTTGTGTGGTTTAGTAAATTTTAGAATTTTAGGATTATTTTTAAAAAATTTCTCACAAAAAATTATCATTTCTTTAAATCAAATTTAAGTAAATAGTTAAGTCTTTTGCATTGTTAGATTAATTTTTGAAAACGTATTATGGAGTATATGGTAATTTGTTAGTTTTTATCATGACTAGTATTTCTTGATAAGATGTGGAAATTATATTAAACCCAAAATCAGTGTTTAGGAATCAAATAGTAGAAACTAACCTTATGAGATATAATTTGAGCCTATTATCCTTTATTCTGAGTGATAAATATTATTTTTCCTACTCTAAACACTTTTCTTATTTTTTCAACATTATTAGATGATATCTATAGGATTTAGCATTGAATGACTGGATTTTTACATCTTAATGAAGTGTTATATATATATTTTTCATTTGCTTAGATTAAATGATTTAAGTATAAAGTAATAGCATATGCCCTTCTTCATTCATGCATGATTTCTATTTAAAAAGAGATATATCTAGGGTTACTTATACAAATACAAACAGAAAAACCAAATATTAACCACTCACCTTACCATATAAAAAATGTACAATTTGTACATGGGTTCATTCTCTAAAAATAGATTCTCTTATAAAAAAAGAATATAAGAGAAAGAAAGAGAGAAAAATGAATAGTATAATCTATATACTATGAGAAAAAAAAGCCTAAACAGTTGTGAGAAATGGTTTAATGCAAAAGAAAATATAGGAAGTAATTCCATAAGAAGTCATTGCATTTTCCTATATTTTATAAAAGGCATATTACTTGGTATTTTTATTTGATGAATTTGATTAATACATGAAAGTAATGTATAATATTTTATAAATCCTTACATTTGATTCCTTTCATGAGATCGACGTTAAAATAACACTTTGAGCTTTTCTTCTTTATACATATGCGAACATATTAGTTCATTTCTATACATCAACTCTTCGCATATAAAGTAGTATGAGTGTTTGAACCCATAAGATTCAGTGTTTTTGAGAGTATTGACTTGTGAGGAATATAATCAAAGTGAATTCTGATTCTTGACACAAAGTTCGGGAGAGATTAAATTGATACATTTTTTATATGAAATATGAAAATAATTTTTAAATAATTAATATAATAAATCATGAATGTTTAGGAAGTTGAAAAAATCTATGCTTAAGATTTTAATTATGAAATTTCAAAGAGATTATAATAAATCATGATATATTTTTGTAATTCATTTCTTTATTTTATTTTAAATTTTAGTTAACTTCTTATTTTATTTGTTTTATTTTGTTTTCATTTTTTGTTAATGTTTGTGGGAATCATTATTAAAAACCCTCACGAGACTTAAACATTGAATAAAGTTTAAAATGTCTAACCTTACCAAAGGTGGCATTTAAATGGTTCATTTTCAATTTCTTAGAAAAAGGATTAATTTAATTAATCGAATTAGTTATCGACCACATCCATAGGTGTTAATTGATTTGTTTAATTAACAAATAATATCTAACTCCACCAAATGTGGTATTCATATAAAATGGGAGAATCAATAAATATCAATTTATATCTTTAATAACCTAAATAATATGAGTAAGTATAATTAACTTAATTATTATATCCTTAAATACTTCATTGTTATGAATGATAAAATTTGATTTATTGTTTATTAAATCTATATCTATGTTTACTTTTTTATGTTATTAGATTAGAAAACAAAACTAAAATATCATGACAATATGATTAGGATTTAATTTCATTTTTAGGATTTTGAATAATAAATTAAAAACCACATATATTTCTTTTTTAGATCGACCTTGGGAGTATACTTATCATTTTCTATAAAATGATTCGTGCACTTGCGAGAGTTTTAAAAATATAAAACCAAAGTATCTACAAGATCAACATTGTCGGTCTTGTACTCATCAAGTTTTTAGCATCGTTGCCAAGGGCTTGATGTTGTGTCTCATCAGCAACATACAGAATTAATTAAGCAAGTGTAACTCCTTGCTACCCATAAAATGCCAAATCAAGAGATATGTGGAGTTTGTGTTGTTGTTGGGTATAGTACTATTGATTGTTCAATTGAAGGTGATTCTAGTGTAGATACCTTGGAGGAAGTTAATTTTATGCAAAGGTATCATTCCAACATTTACAATCACCGTAACCTTACATGGAAACCAAACAATTACCCAATATATGCCCAAAAAAAAAAATACAAAAGCCATATTTTGAAGATAATTTGAATGCCTTTAATCAAATAAGTAGAGACAACCAAATGATGAATAATCAAAGGTTAAATTTTGTAAAGGCATCGATAAAAAAGATTGAAGTCAAAGTTGGGTAGCTAGCAAAGAGTATGCAAAAGCAAAAAAACAAAGCTATATAGTCAAGTAGAACAAGCAAAGGATATCACACTCCTTTGAAGTGGTAAGGTACTAAATAAAATATTACTTGAGATTTCTAATGATTTACTAACTAGTATAGGTAATAAAGAAAGTGAAATTATAGTCTCCTAAAATGGATAAACAAGTGCCAATAATGATAAACCTTATGAGAAAAGAATTGGGGAGGCTAACATTCCAAAAATTCAAAAGAAATTAGAACCACACCAGTAACCAAAACCATTCCCACATAGCTGAAAGAAACAAAATAAGAAAGGAAAGAGAATCTTCATTAGGTAGCCCATAGAATGAAGGAAACATGGAAAAATGAATGTTTTTCAAGTCATAATTCCAAGCAACCTTACCGAGATGGATAGAGACAGTTTTCGTGCCTATTACTGGTCGTGCAAGCTCCTTCTTGGTGGTTTCCCTAACATGTGAGGTTTCTCCCATTTATATTGGTTCCGATAAAGGATTAAGGCTTGGTTTTATGTTTGGCTAAAAAATAGGCTGATGATTAGAATTCAACCTTATGGATAGTTGTTTAAATTTATGAATATTATCTATGTATGGTGTAAGAGGGTTTCCTCAGGATCTCCTACCATACATAGACTAGTGAAAGCATAAATTTAAAACATCTATCAATTAAAAAAGAAAAAATAATAAAATAACTATTCAAAAATTTAGAGAAAATAAAAATATTAAACAAACAAGTTAAGTTGACCTATAAGTTAAATAACATAATCAATATTAACCAAGAGTGCTCCCAAGAAAGAATGGTGAGACAAAACGTCTTTAAAAATCATCCTCCTAGAGAGAGCAATGTTCCTGGGAAAGACTAGTGGCACAAAGGCTTCCAAGAACTAGTCTCCTAGACATAACTCCCTTAGATATTTACTTTTTATGCTATTACATAGTTAATTTTTTAGAAAATAAAATAATTAAATAAATTGAAGTTTAAATTTCTTTTAATTAAAAACCAAAAATTAAAATTTTTTTAACAAAAAATAAATAAGAAAAATCACAATTATTTACAACACAATTTTTTTTCAAAATTTTGATAAATAATTTAAAAATTGTATTCCAACCCTTAGTAATAATGCCAACAACTTGATGAAACAAAATCGGCATCGCGTTAGTAATACTGATCTTGTAGATACTTTGGTTTTATATTTTTAAAACTCTCGTAAGTGCATGAATCATTTTATAGAAAATAATAAGTATACTCCTAAAGTCAATCCAAGGAATGAATATATGTGATTTTTAATTTATTATTCAAACTTTTAAAAATGAAATTAAATCACAAACATACTGTTACGATATTTTGATTTTTGTTTCCTAATCTAATGACATAAAAAAATATAGATATGATTCAATAAATAATAATGCAAATTTTTATTATTCATAACTATGAAGTATTCATGGATATAATAATTAAGTTAAATATGTTTTCTCATATTATTTAGGTTATTAAAGATATAAATTGATATTTGTTGATTTTCTCTTTCTAGTATGAAAATGTCCTTAGGTGGGGCCCAAATTCATTTGTTTAATATTAATTAACTAATATCCTTAGGCGATGTCTATTAATTAATTAAGTATTAAATTTTAACTTTATTTATAAGAAAATAGCAAAACATCTAATCACAACTTTAGACAAAGTCATTTTATTCAAGGTATCCAAATCAAACCTAAGAATTTAATTATTCAAGTACTAACTTTCAAGTTTTAAAACCATTACTGAAAATATATCGTCAATACATTTTTGAATAATAATTCTTATAAAAAACTTTAGAAATAGAGCTTTACTCTAACTACCGGGCAATTGTACCAACAAATAAAAGAGTACTACTCTAAATCAAACCGAGAAATTAAACATTATAATCTAATTTCCAGATTTAAGTTTGTAAAGAAAAATAATATATTTCCTTCTAACATCCTTAATTTAAAATCTTGAATAAAAACAAAATTAATTTATTTTATAGAAATGTTTTACCTATTTTATATTTCGCAAGTATAAAAACATTATTATTATATCATATTTACAAATAATCAGTCATGATAAATTCAATCACAGAAAAATTAAACATAACATATAAGAATAAAACATAAAAAATAATTGTAAAGAATTCATTTTAAAATTATACCTCAAAAGAATCCTTATAGAATTTTGATGCTAATTCTATTGTTGGAAAACCTCTAAACGGATTTGCATTTCCGTTTATTGAATCAAAAACTAAAAATCAATAAAAGAATAACTAGTTCTTCTCAAAAAGAGAAGAACTTTAAAAGTTCAAAAAACTAAAAACTAGAGAGAGAGAAGAGATTTTGAGGGATGATTTTTACAATGTGGAAAAGAGTCCTTTTATAGATGAAAAAAAGCCAAAAAAGGTGAGAAAATATTTCAAAATTTCATTTTGGATGCGTTTGGATAGGCTAGTACTCATGTGGAGGGAAATATTTATGGCAGATGGTCATTGGTGCACACGGATGCGTGCTGGTCAAGCATAGGTATATGCTTGCATGCATGGGACTCAGCAAAAGCATGCGCTTATGTGCGGGGGAATCGACACAAACTTGTGCTGGCTGTGCGCGGGAATGTTTTGGGAGTGTATTAGTTGTGCGTAGGCTTGAGCTAGGCATGCACATGCGTAAGACTCAGCGTGAAAGAATTCTTGACTGTTATATTTCCTTTAGGTAAATTTAGATCTCAGTTAGTAGGTTCTAAAGTAATTGTGTATTTTGATTATGCTACTTTAAGATGTCTACTAAAACCTAATGCTAAGCCAAGATTAATTAGGTGTATTTTACTCTTATAAGAATTTGACCTAGAGGTTAAAAATAAAAAAAAGGAAGTGAAAATTTAGTAGTTGAATATCTATCTAGGTTAATTTATGAATTCAATTATCCTGGAGGTGAGAGTAAAGAAGAAATTGTTGAAACTTTTCATGATGAATGATTATTTTTAGTAGGTCGAAATTCATAATATATTGATATAGTAAATTATCTTGTTATTGGTATTTTGAAACCTAACATTTCTTTTCAGGAAAAGAAAGAGTTGTTAAATTCTTGCATGCAATACTTTTGGGATAACCCTTATCTATTAAAGATAGGTCAAGATCAAATCATCCAGAGGTGTATGCTTGAAGAGAAAAATCTAGATTGGGCTGTTTTCTTATAGTCTGGATTTTATTGGCCAATTGTTTTCAAAGATGCTCATATATTTTTACGCACATTGTGATAGATGTTAAAGGACAGGTACTATAGAAAAATGAGATGAAATATCTTTTACATCTAATTTAGTTATTAAACTATTTGATGTATGGGGGATTGAACTTATGGGTCCCTTTCTCCCATCTTTTGGAAATAAATATATTTTGGTTACTGTTGATTATATGTCCAAGAAGGTAGAAACAATACCCACTAAAACAAATGATGCCAATGTTGTTGTGAAATTCTTGAAGGATTCAATATTTAGTAGGTTCGGGATGCCTAGAGCAATAATAAGTGCTAGAGGTAGCCATTTTTGCAACAAAACTTTTGATAGAGTACTGAAGAAGTATAACATCACACACAAAGTGGCTACTTTATATTATCCTCAAATTCAGGTCAAGTAGAACTGAGTAATAGGCAAACATAAGGCATTTTGGAATGCACTATGCACCTTTCAAGGAAGGATAGGGTAATCAAGTTGACTGATGCTTTATGGGATTACCGTGTAGCATACAAAACACCCATTGGAATAAGCTCTTACCAGTTAATCTTTAGAAAAGCATGCCACCTATTTTTTGAACTCGAACATAAGGATTAGGGACAAAGTCTATGAAAATATCATACCAAGTGCTATCATAACAATAGACTAGTTTCTAAGTCTTTTATTCTTGGAATGAAAATTATTTTATTTAATTTTTGTCTAACATTATTTCCAAGGATTAAGATTGGATGGACCGTACAGAATTATCCAATTATTTTTAAATGAAGTGGTGAAATTATTGAATCATAAGACTCAAAAAATGTTCAACATCATTAAGCATTATGTAGATCTTATTTAGAAAGTGGACACAACGTAGAAGACATTGAGTCCATACTAGTGAACTAATATAAGCTTCATATGGCAATTATGTCTGGCTAAGATGTTAAAATGGTACTAGATGAAAGGCAATCCATCATTATAGATAATATTATTTACTTTAGTTTAATTGTTTATATTTTTTGATATTATGTTATTTATGTTTTTTTATATTTTAGTTTATTTCCTATCATGTAAACAATGTTTATTTGATTTAGAATTGTTAAATTTTATAATTGTTTGTTGAGATGTGTAAGAATACTCAATATTCTATCTCTGTGAATTAAAATATTTGAAATGGATGGATGAACCTACATTTTCACATCAATATATAAGCATGTTGAGTTAATTGACAACTTTTCTCTTTATCTTTAATTCACAGTTGTTATATTATGGGTAATGTAAATTCTAGGTTGTGTGGTGAGAAAAGTTACAATTACATAAGTTTTAGCAAATTTTAAATTTTTTATTAAACATTTGAATATATTTTTATTTGTTTAGTTTTATTTATTTTTATTGATTTAATAATTTTAGGTTTAATTTTAAAAAATTTCTTACAAAATATCATGTATTTTAGTTAATTTTAAGCAAATAATTAATTCTTGCACTTTTAGATTAATTTATTGAGCATATCATGGAGTAATATGATAATTAATTAGTTTTTGTCATAATTTATATCTCATGATAAAATGTTGAAATTGAGATAAACTCAAAATTGATGTTTAGAAATCATATTATGGAGACTATATTGTGAAAAATATTTTGAGCGTCTATCTTTTCATTCTTAGTGATAATATTTTTCTATTCCTTTAAACACTTTTCTTGATCATTCAAATTGTTAGATGATCTCTATTGGTTTTGCATTGAATGCTATGATTGTTACATCCGATAAAATATCATATATTTATTTTTATTGCTTAAATTGAATGACTCAAGTAGAAATTGAAAGTATATTCTATTTTTCATTCATTCATGACTTCCAAAATAGAAAAAAGAAATAAATATAGGGTTACCTATGCTAATATAAAAGAAATTCAAATTTAGTCACTTACTAAGTCACACAAAATATGTACAAAATGTACTTGGGTTCTTTTTATAAAAATAGAAAGAACATCTTTATAAAGAAAGAGAAAATAAAAAATAAGAGAGAGAAAATGAATAGTATAAACTATATATTATGACCCAAAAAAATTACATAATTGTGAGAAATGGTTAATACAAAAGAAAGATAAGAAATAAATCACCTAAAAATCATTGCATTTTCTTCGTCTCTAAAAGGCATATAACTTGAAATTTTTATTTGATGATTTTGATTGATGCATGAAATAGTATTTGATTTCTTTATAAATCTTATCATTTGATTCATTTCATGAGATCAATATTATGCACTTCTTTGAGCATTTTCTTATCTTTGGACATATGCGAACCTATTAGTTTATTTCTCTACATAAACTCTATTCACATATACCTTTGTATGAGTGCTTGAACCCATAAGATCAGTGTAATATTGAGAGTATGATTTCTGAGGTTAGAGTTGAAGTGAATTCAATTTCAAATACTAAAATTGGTTAAATCATTATTGATGCATTTTTGACGTGGGATATATAAATGCTATTTTATTTTGTTATCTTTTATTTTAGATTTTTACTTTTCTAAAATTTTAATTTGTTATTTGTTTACTTTTTTAAATTTTTTTGTATTTTAGTTTGATATTTGTGGGTATCATCTTTGAAAACCCTCACGACACTTAAACTCGTCCACTAGCGAAACCTAGGGTTTAAAGGCTTGTTGTATATTTTAAATAAAACTGTGTCAATCTACAAAAATGAATTATAATATTTTAATTTTATTTTAGTTTTTCGTTTTTCTTACTAGAGACTAGCAAGAAGCTAGTTAGGGATTGTGACGAATACTTAAAAACATTAAATATAACATGATTTTATGTCCTTTAATTGTTAAAATATATTTTTATTTGCATAATCTGATTATCATTTTAACAAATCTATTTTTTCGAAACCATGGATATGTTTTGTTGTTTTCAAGTATTTATAGCTTTAAATTGATTCAAGTGATAAACTTTTGAAGAAAAATAGTACCTGGAATCACTCCATTGTAATCATGAAGCATAAAATAATAACATATGTAAGCCTTACATATGTTCCAAACCAAATGTAAGCCTTACATATGTTCCAAACCAAATGTAAGCCTTACATATGTTTCACAAATGATTTATAATATTTTAATTTTATTTTAGTTTTTCTCTTTTCTTACTAGAGACTAGCAAGAAGCTAGTTAGGGATTGCGATGAGTACTTAAAAAACATTATATATAACGTGATTTTATGCCCTTTAATTATTAAAATATATTTTTATTTGCATAATTTGATTATCATTTTAGTAAATCTATCTTTTCGAAACCATGGATATGCTTTGTTGTTTTTAGGTATTTATAGCTTTAAATTGATTCAATTGATAAAATTTTGAAGAAAAATAGTATCTGGAATCACTCCATTGCAATCATGAAGCATAAAAGAATAACATATGTAAGTCTTACATATGTTCCAAACCAAATGTAAAGGATGTTAAATAAAATGGCTTCTACAATGCAAAAACATGGGGGTCACAACGGTCTTTTAAGTGTGCTATGGCACGAGACTTATGGATTGAGATTCAAATGCATTATAGACTATCTCATGATGTGGCGCAAAAGAAATGCATGCCATGGAACTCGATCATATGATCCATATTTTTCACTTTTTTTGAGTGTTTTCTAACCCTATATAAACCCTTAAATCCCATTGTAATCATCATCCCAACAACTCACAACTCTTTCTTTTCTCTTAAATTTTTTTCTTAGGTTCAAAGTTCTCTTTATTTTGAGAGTTAATTAAGTTTAGTTTATATATTAGTAGTTCTTTTAATTTAATAAATAGTATTAGCAAATATGTTCGGAGGTTTTTTAGATACAAAAACAATACTGGAATTCTATGCTTGGAAGAATATTCTTAAGGTATAATTTAAATGTATTCTTTTATTTTTAGATTAATTTTATGTGTTGTTTTGACTACTGTGTTTAATTTACTGATCATTTATTAAATTAATCATGTCTGGTTGAAAATATTATGAGATATTAGTAATGTTTTTATACTTGTAAAATATTAACATAAGTATAACATTTTTATAAAATAAATTGATCTTTAATTCTTCATTCAAAAATTCTACAAAGTTCGTTACAAAAAAATATAGTCACAATATATATTTTTATAGTAAACTTAAAATATAAAAGTAAAATTTAATATTTGATTATCTCGATTTGATTTAGAATAATACTTTTTAGATATTAGATGTAATTATCTAAATATGATTAAGAGTCATGCTCTTTTGTAAATATTTTTTTATAAGAATTACTATTTGAAAATATATTGACAACATATTTTTATAATAGTTTTAAAATCTGAAAGTTGGTTCTAAGATACATCAATCTTATTAATAGAACTTTGTGACATCTTGAATGAGAGTCTCAATTATTTGACTCCGTCTAAAGTAATAATTAGATAATTTGTTATTTTCTTAGAAATAAATCATAAATTAATAATTAATCAATTAGTAAGCTTGCCTAAAGAGATTAATTAGTTTCTTATCAATAAAGATTTTGGCCCATCCTAAGTACACTTTTTACAAAAAAAGGAAAAATCATTAATATCAATTTATATCATTAATAACCTAATTAATATTTATAACATATGATTAATTAACTAATCTATCACATAAATTCCCTATTAAATGATTAATGTTATTAGCCTGAGGTTTATTGAATTTATTTTTTATTTTATGTCATTAG
Organism: Hippophae gyantsensis; assembly: GCA_030763125.1. Taxonomy (NCBI): domain Eukaryota; kingdom Viridiplantae; phylum Streptophyta; class Magnoliopsida; order Rosales; family Elaeagnaceae; genus Hippophae; species Hippophae gyantsensis. The sequence goes on along the minus strand of CM061038.1, from coordinate 8,741,695 downwards.
TTTAGATATTTCAAAACCTAAACTTTGTGACATAATGTTTAGGTTTAATTTTTATTTTTAAGAATTTGTTAAATTATTTAAAAACCATATAGTTCTTCCTTAAACCGACTTTGAATACTTATAATTTCATACAAAGTGATTCGTGCTCTTGTGGACTATTTTATAAATACAAAACTCAAGCACCAATCGCCCATCCTAAGAAAAGATCGTGAGTTCACAAACGTGAACCTCCCTTTTGGGATAAAGAAGACAAGTTAAGAATTTTATTTCGGACTTGTCTCTGTCTCTTATCTTGTAAATAAAATAAGGCAATAACCTCTAAGTATGGAGTGAAGAGACCAAATGGTCTCCCTTACTTGGGATGTGGGTATAAAAGGTGTGTTGCCCATCTTAAGAAAGGATTGTGATTTCTCAAACATGAACCTTGATGAGACAAAACTAGCATCAGATACTTTGGTTTTATATTTGTAAAACTCTTACAAGTAGACGAATCATTTTATAGAAAATGACAACTATACTCCCAAAGTCGATCTAAGGACGGAATATATATGGTTTTTAATTTATTATTAAATTTGTTAAAAACAAAATTAAATCTTATACATCCTGTTACGAGATTTTGAGTTTTTTATGTTTCCTAATAAAAAAATAAACATAGATATGGATTCAATAAATGATTATGTAAATTTTTATCATTTATAACAGTAGAATATTTATAGATATAATAATTAAGTTATTTATGCTTGCTTATACTATTTAGTTTATTAAAGATATAAATTGATATTTATTGATTCTTTTTTTTTATATATATAAATCTCATCTTTGATGTAGTTAGATATTCTTTGTTAATTAAACAAACCAATTAATACCTATGGGTGAGATCGATAATTAATTTGGTTAATTAAATTAATTCCTTTTTTCTTATAGATTGAAAATGAACCATTTAAATGCCATCTTCGGTGGGGTTAGATATTTTAAACTTTATTCAAGGTATCCAAATTAAACTTAAGAATTTAATTATCCTAGTACTAACGGACAATTGTACCAACAAATAACAGAGTACTACTCTAAATCAGACCGGATATTTAAACCTTAAAATCTAATTTTTAGATTTAAGTTTGTAATGAAAAATAATATATTTTTCTCTAACATCCTTAACATAAAATCTTGAATAAAAACAAAATCAATTTACTTTATTGAAATATTTTACCTATTTAATATTTCGCAAGCATAATAATGTTATTATTATATCATATTTACAAATAGGCAATCATGTTAAATTTAATCTTAGAAAAATTAAACATAATATATAAAAATAAAATAAAAAAATAATAGTAAAGAATTCATTTTAAAATTATACTTTAAAAGAATCCTTATAGAACTTGGATGCTAATTATGTTGCTTGAAAACCTCCAAACAGATTTGTATTTCCGTTTATTGAATCAAAAACTAGAAATCTACAACAACATAACTAGTTCTTTTCAAAAAGAGAAGGAACTTTAAAACCAAAAAAACTAAAAAATAAAGAAAAATTTCTAGAGAGAGAAAGATAGATAAAGAGGGAGAAAAAAGATGAGAAATTGTGTGATTGGAGATTGGGGTAGAAGGTGCTTTTATAGGTGAGGAAAATGCTAAACAAGTGGGAAAATATCTCAAAAATTGGTTTTGGATGCGTTTGGACAAGCTAGCACGCGTGGAGCGTACACGCGTATGTTGGCTATGTAGGGGCATGTGGGCGGGTGTTGGCTACACGTGAGCATGCACGAGCGTGTGTTGGCTACGTATGGGCATCCATTGTTCCATTTTTTTTTACTTTTTCTCATTTTTTTTGTCAACATATTTTGTGATGTATTACCTCTAGTACTTTTTTTTCGAGCCTTTCAATTATTTTTGAACGAATATACCTGAAAAATAATAAAAATATCTTTGATTTTGAAAAGACAAATTTATATAAAAATATGATAAAATCATACAAATATAAATTTATTTAATCAATTAAAATATATTAAATTATTGTAATTTTTATGCCTTTTAAGAAATCATCAAACCTCCACTTTAAGATGAAAAAAAGGAGTGAAACCCACTTAAATAAAATGAAATAGATTGAAGATAATGAGAAGGAAACAAATTATTTGATTAAAAGAAGTCCATAATACAAGTACATCAAATAGAAAATTGCTCGTATCTTTCAACATTCACTACTACAAAAAGGGATATTTAAGTCGATATATAAAGTCAATTTTTGGAAAAAAATCGACTTATAATGAATTTAAAGTTGGTTCGGTGTAGAAGCGACACTATCCACGTAGAACGTAGCGTCGGTTGACATGATGAACCAACGCTACGTCCTACGTTTATTTTTTAAATTAAAAAATTTAGTTTACAATTGAGTTTTTTTTAGGTCAATTATTATTTTATTTGGCTCTTTAAAATTTAAGTTGGATATATATATATATGTAGTATAATTTTTTTAAGACATTTGGTTTTTAAAATTATATAATTTTGTGTATTTGTTTGGATATTTAAATTTATTTACGTACGTACAATATATCATTATTTAATTTTGTGTATTTGTTTGGATATTTAAATTTATTTACATACGTACAGTATATCATTATTTAATTTTGTGTATTTGTTTGGATATTATTTTAAAATTATTTTTTTTCTTTTTTATACTATATATATATAAGAGTTCAAATAAAATAATAATTGGCAAAAGAAATTCAATTTTAAACTGCGTGGATAACGTTGGTTGATGGGGCAAACCGACGTTACACATGTGGACGAAGCGTCGGTGGACGTGGTGAACTGACGCGAGCCACGAGTTTATTACCGTTTCTTCTCTCTTCTTCACCAGCAGAATTCCAAAACACCCATTTCTCTTCCCCCTTTGCCCAAAACTGAGCTCACTCTCTACTCTTTTTCAATTTCCGGCCACATCCGACCGCCAATTCCAATGCCATTTTGTGGGTTATATTCCTTTTCTCTTTATCTTTCAGATCCCCTATTTTTTTGAACGAAATACTCAAATTTTTTATACCCATTTTCTCACTTATAAAACACCTATTTCTTCTTCATTTTTTTCATTTAGTTACTTCATTTACTGTTATAAGTATTTCTATTAATTTTTTTACTTATTATTCATTTTGTTTTATTTTTTGTATAAATTTTGTATAAACACTTTTAATGTTAATATCTAATTTAATCACGTCCAATATTGATATTTATTCAATTTAGTCATTTAAATATTATTAACTATTATTTTTATATATTATTATATATTTTGGGATGTTATTTTATAAAATTTTCTATTTTTTTAAGGCTTAACTTATGCTTGTTTTGTCTTCACGTTGGATTTAATGTGGTAGATGTACATGTATTTTAATTGTCAAGAGATTGTTATTTCTTTTTTTTTCAATAGATCATACTTTTAAACTCAAAAGTGGCATCAAAAAATATAATATTTTTAAAATTTATAATTATAAAAATAATATTATTTATGTTTAAATTATATTTTTATTATTTTTATATTGAATATCTGATTAATTCAATTTAAAAAACAGCTTCAATATTATGTTTTTTTATATAAATTTTTAGATGTTATGTTATATAATTTAAAAAAATATTTATTTTTCTTTCCAAATGATTGCATGCTTTAATTATTTGATGTCTCGCTTTGTAGGGTGTGTTACTCTTCTTTTTTAGCGAAAGGATGTTACTTGTTTATATAGATTTGGATTCATTATCTGTCGTATAATTTTGAGTCATGATATATTGATCTGTATGTTTATTGTGTCTTGAGGACAACTTTGCAAATTTTGTATTATGCTTGTTATTATATGTTTAGCTTATTTTCTGTGGAAATAATATCTGCATGTTGTAAGTTCAAGAGACTATAATATTTACCGTACGTGGATAAATTTATTTACATATAAATAATTATATTTTATTAAGTAAAAATAATATAATTGTAAAATGATTAAAATGATAAATGTTTTTGTATTATGTATGTTTTGGTATATATTCTAATAATTAGGGAATTTATATATAATAATACTTGAAACATATTCATTGGATACATAAGTAATTAATGATTAATTAATGTCATGAATAGAAAATGAACAAATCTTGGATATCAAAGTGTAGAATTGAGCATGACTACATTTTTGGAGTTGAAAGTTTCATGAAATTTGCTTGTAGAAATAGTAATATTGGAACTAGTATGAATCGATGCCCATGTATTAAATATAAAAATGAGCGATTTCATGAATTTAACGAGGTTAAGTATCACCTTATCCATAGTGGTATTCTTTTGAGCTATAAATGTTGGTATTATCATGGAGAAAATATTGGTAATACTCATGGGAAAGAGAGAAATAGGAATGTGAGTGGATTACATACATCTTATCATAATATACAGATAGAAAATATGTTTCATGGTATTGAAGATGAACTACGTGAGGTTGATCCCAAAACCTTTAAAAAACTTCTAGAAGATGCCGAAAAACTGTTGTATCCAAAATGTAAAAAATATACTAAAATGTGAGGATTGGTTCATTTGTAAAATGTGAAGACAAATCATGATTTTTGTGACAAGGGATTCATAGAATTACTAAATCTACTAGTCGATATGTTTCCTGAGGGTATTGAATTGCCATCTTCAATGTATGAAGTGAAGAAATCTCTTAGTCGATTTGACATGGAATATCATAAGATTCATGCTTGTCCAAATGATTTCATTCTTTATAGAAAAGAATATGAGACATTAGATGATTGTTCGATGTATAAAGAATCGAGATGGAAGCATGGTACAAATGAGACAATACATAAGAAAGGCATTCCTACAAAGGTTCTTTGGTACTTTCCTATGATTTCTCGCTTTCAAAGGTTGTTCAAAAGTAAAGAGACATCAAAGATGTTGACTTGGCATTCAGATAATCGATCTGATGATGGGGTGCTACGTCATCCTTGTGATTCTCCAAATTGGAAAGTATTAGATAATTTATCTCCTCAATTTGCATCTAATCCGCGCAATCTTCGTCTTGCCATTGTTGCTGATGGAATTAATCCACATAGTTCCCTTAGTAGTAGATATAACTGTTGGCCAGTTATTATGGTAACATACAATCTTTCCCCTTGGTTATGTATGAAAAGCAAATTGATGATGTTAACATTATTGATCTTAAGACTGAAACAACTCGGTGGAATGATGGTGTAAATGTTTATGATGCACATAAAGAAGAACACTTTAACTTGAGAAGGGTTCCTTTTACAGACAATTAATGATTTTTCTACCTATGGAAACTTATCAGGACATGCAACAAAAGGTTACAAGGGATGCCCTATATGTAGTGATAGAAATTTTGCAACTTATCTTGTTCACGGACAAAAGATGTCTTATAGAAGACATAGAAGATTTTTTTCCATCTGGACACAAGTTTAGATACCAAAAGAAACTGTTTGATGGTGAAGAAGATTATGATCATGTAACCCGACCTTTGCGAGGTGTTGAGATATAAGGCAATTGAATGGTATGACATTCAAACGATATGGAAAGATGAAAAAAAAACTCACTAAGGTTGGGAAACGAAAGAGGTCAACTAATGAAATGGTTGAAAATGAAAAAGAGTTTGAACTGACTTACCATGGTTGTTGGAATAAAAAATCAATATTTTGGGAATTACCTTATTGGAAAGACTTACACATTCGTCACATCTTAGATGTCATGCATATTGAGAAAAATATGTGTGAGAGCTTGATTGGTACTTTACTTAATATACCTGAAAATAAAAGGGATGGAATTAAAGCAAGAATGGATTTAAAGAAACTAGGCATACAACCTGAATTGGCACCAAGGGTGGAAAATGATAAGAATCGAACATACTTGCCACCAGCATCATATACAATGTCAACAAAAGAGAAGGATGTGTTTTGTAAATATTTGGAGGGTGTGAAAGTTTCTGATGGTTACTCATCCAACTTAAGAAATTTTATGTCTATCACCGATAAGAAACTTTATGGATTGAAATCACATGATTGTCATATCTTAATGTAACAGTTATTACCAGTTTCTATTTGATCAATTCTTCCAAAACATGTCCGATTATCAATAATTCGTCTTTGTTAATTCTTCAACACAATATGCAAGAAATCTATATCAATTGGTGAGTTAAACGCTTTACAAAAAGATGTTGTAGAGACTTTGTGTCTAATTGAAAAATATTTTCCTCCTTCTTTCTTCGATATAATGATTCACTTATGTGTACATTTAGTTTGATAGGTTCAATTGTGTGGTCCTACTTACTTAAGGTGGTTGTATCCTTTTGAGAGATATATGCAAGTCCTTAAAGGATATGTAAATAATAGAAATCAACCTGAAAGATGTATGGTGGAACGCTACATTGATGAAGAGGCCATTAAGTTATATTCTGAATACTTTAGTGGTTGTACTGAAATTGGGAATCCTACACACAAGTTATTCTTAGAACGTCACATGATCCAAGTAGGTAACCCTATGCTTAGTGGAAGTAAGAAATTGTTTATTGATCGCACTCTATGGGATAAAGCACACCGAAACATTTTGGTAAATAATAATGAGACACAATCGTACATAGAGTAAGTGATGTTTAACCTTTCCATTTATGCAAAAATCATTTTTTATTTAACTATTAATGATGATATATACTTCATATATCTTTAATAACATTATAGGATGCATTTAAACTTATTGAAGATCGATCCTCGTTATAAAAAAAAGGAGGAGAAAAATGGTTGTATGATGAACATAAGCGAGAGCTTATTAATTGGTTTCGCAGCCATGCAAGTGTCACAAACAAAAATTCATGCATGTATGTTCCTAGATCTATGCAATGTTTTAAAACTTTGCTCTAAACACATTTCATGTTTTTGTATACATAGATTCGAGATGAAATCAAGAAACCCAATCATAAAATAATAGAAAGTTTACAATGGCTTACACATGGGCCAAAATTCGATGTCAAATCATTTTCTAGTTTCACAATAAATGGATCAAGGTTTACGATTCAAGCTAGGAACAAAGTCTGAGTAAATCAGAATAGTGGTGTAAAGATGGTTACACAAACTATGTAATTTTCCAGTTCAAAATATGGTAATCCTGTACTTTCTAATAGAACATTGATCGGGGCAGAACCGACATCGCCGATCCTGCCCGATACTTTTGTTTTATCTATTTATAAAACTCTCGCAAGTGCACGAATCATTTCGTAGAAAATGATAAGTATACTCCCAAGGTCGATCTAAGGAAGGAATGTATGTGGTTTTTAATTTATTATTCAAACTTTTAAAAACGAAATTAAATCCTAAACATCCTGTCACGATATTTTGGGTTTTGTGTTTTTAATCTAATTACATAAAAATAAACATAGATTCAATAAACATTTATGCAAATTTTATCATTTATAATGGTGGAGTATTTATGGATATAATAATTAAGTTAATTATTCTTGCTCATATTATTTAGGTTATTAAAGATATGAATTGATATTTATTGATTCTCTCTTTTTTATATGAATACCACCTTTGGTGGGGTTAGATATTCTTTGTTAACTAAACAAATCAATTAACACCTATGGGTGGGGTTGATAACTAATTTGGTTAATTAAATTAATTCCTTTTTTTAAGAGATTGAAAATGAACCATTTAAATGCCACCTTTGGTGGGGTTAGACAGTTTAAACTTTATTCAAGGTGTCCAAATTAAACCTAAGAATTTAGTTATCCGAGTACTAACTTTCAAGTTTTAAAACCACTACGAAAACATGTTGTCAATACATTTTCGGATAATAATTCTTATAAAAACTTTTGAAATAGAGCTTCACTCTAACTACCTAGGCGATTGTACCAACAAATAAAAGAGCACTACTCTAAATTAGGCAGGATAACTAAACCTTAAAATCTAATTTTCGGGTTTAAGTTTGTAATGAAAAATAATATATTTCTCTCTAACATTCTTAATATAAAATCTTGAATAAAAACAAAATCAATTCATTTTAGAGATTTTTACCTATTTAATATTTTCAAAGCATAACAACCTCATTATTACATCATATTTACTAAACAAGATAGTTAAATTTAACCACGGACAAGTTGAATATAACATGTAAGAATAAAGCATAAAAATAAGCGTAAAGAAAATAAAATCCTTACGAACTTGACGCTATTCCCGTAGTTGGAAAACCTCCAAGCGAATTTGCACTTCCATTTATTGAATCAAAAAGCTAAAAAAAATTACAAAAACATAACTAGTTCTTCCCAAAAGGGAAGAACTCTAAAACTAAGAGAAATTAACTAAAAACTAAGACAAACTAAAAAAACCTAAAAATCTAATAAAAGAGAAAGAAAGAAGAGAGAAGTCTCTTTTGAAGGTGTCTTTTCAAGTGAAGCCAACGGCGGTATTTATAGGTAACCATGGAGACAAAAAATGAGTAAAAAAATGTTAAAAAAATATTTAAAAATGTAAAAACGCGTATTGGAATTACTGATGTCATTAATGACGTCGGCGTCAGCGTCCTACGCACGTGAAAAATGGGCGAAAAAGCGTTAGGCGCGAGGCTATCGCCACGCTCGGTAGCGTGAACGATGCCCGCGATAGCGCGATGGATGGGCAGGCCAGTCTGTGGCGCGGCGTAGGCGTTAAGTATTCTTGCCGGTAAGCGGCGGCGCGATTCCGTCTGTTTGACATTTTTGACCTTTTCGACCCATTTTGTCCAATTTTTCCATGTTTGTTGACCTTTTCCCACTTATTTATTAATATATTTGTGATGTATTGCTTCAAGTATTCCTCTTTGAGTCTTTAAATTGCGTTTTTAAGCCAAAATACCTGAAAAACAATAAAAATACCCGTGATTCCGAAAAAGACAAATTTATATAAATATATGATAAAACATATAAATATATGTATTTTTAATCAATTAATGTACATAAAATCATGGTTATTTTAGTGCTTTTTGGGCACTCATCAAACATATTATGGTATCATACAAGAGATTTGGGAATTGGATTATGAGGTCTTCCATGAAACAGTTTTCTTGTGTGATTGGGTCGAAGATGTTATCAATGTTGGATATAAAATAGATGCTTTTGGATTTAACCTTGTAAATTTATCCAAGATAAAGTCACACTGATGATCCTTTCATGTTAGCACTTCATGCAAAACAAGTATTTTACGTGAGCGATCAAATTGACACAAGATGGTTTGTTGTGTTAACGCCTCCACAAAAAGAGTTTTACCATTGTGATGCTTTAGAAGATAACAACCCTATACTTGATACATTAACCAATATTAGTAATTTCTCAAAAAAAATTCCTAATGTATGTGATGATCTAGTTGATGACGATGATTCTTCGTCATGGGCTCGAAGTGATTGTGAAGGAATATATGTATATGATCAATAACCTAATTAAACACAACGTATGTTCTATATTGTTGTAATAACTCTTATATATATATATGTATGTTCCTAAAATTGTTAATTGATTTATATTTCTTCATTGTTTGCAGATATTTCATGGATCCTTGGGTAATAGAGCTTGTAGATCCAAATGATCCATTGAGGCATTTCAAAAGAAGGGGTTGGGCGAATATACCTGATGCTGCACTTAACCCAAATGATAGAGTACCTACACTATTTGATGCTACGGGTAATCCAATAGGGGAAATAGCCAACAATTGAATACTCTATTGGTAGACTTGTGAAGTCCAATATACTAATCAATATAAATGATTGGTCTCAGGTTGACGATGCAGAAAAGTTCAAAATATGGATAACCATTTGTGTAAGTCTCTTATATTTTATAATCAATTACATATATTATATCTTTTTTGTATTATATCTAATCTTTTGTAGTGTGTTTTTACAGAATCATTACAAAGTCAATGACAATTGGAAGAGCAAGTGTTATAAGATTGCAAATAAGGCGTGGAAGGAATACAAGACTTCTAGATTGGCCAGAAATTATTTGTTTTCATATTTGGAACCACTTGATGAGGTAGAGCTCTACAAAATCCCTGAAGGACACCCCTGGATTACACCTCAAGTTTGGAAAAATTTGGTGGATTATAGACATGTGGATGAATTTCAAATTATTAGGGAAGAACATTAGAATATATAAATGCATAACATTCTTCCTAACCGTATTGGGAGGTCTTCAAATCCTGAAGTTAGATATAGAATGATATTATTAATTTGTGTTAATTTATAAATATTTTTATATTTATTTTCCTCAATTTAATTTCATGTCGTGGTTAATAAATTTTTTATAATTTATGTAGGAAGATAAATTGGGTAGACTGATTACCCGAAATGAATTGTACATAGAAACAAAGACTCACAAAATGAAGAAGTCAAGACCGATGACTAAGCAAGGAGAAGAACAACTAAATAAGTTGGTTAGTAATTTCGGTTGATACAAAGTCTTAATGATTTTTAATTATTGATGTAATAATGCATGAAATGTTTGTGTGTTTTATTATTTGTAGAGAGTTGTTCAAGAACAAATATCCAGGGGTGAAATAATCGAAGAGCTTGGGAGAGATGCTCTATATCATGCATTCAGACGTGACCATCCTGGTCGTGTTAGGGGAGGTAGCCAATATGATGGTTATATGGAGTATTTTAACATTTCAAAACAAAAGCCTTGGATGATTAGTAAGGAGAAGTACACTAAAATTGAAGAAGAACTCAACTCCTTTAAGACCTCAATGTTAAGTGAGATTTCCACTATAAAAGAATATCAATCACAACACATGTCAAGCACGACATCATTCTACAACCAGGGCATGCCATATTGGCCAAGCATGCAACCATCCATGCCATGCATTCCACCATCTATAACAGGCAAGCCACCATCCATGCCAAGCATGCCATCCATGCAATCTCATTGCTCTCAAACTATATCCCGTATAGGATATAGTCATCCTATTGGTCCTCCCTATATGATAGGAATGCATATGCAATCAAGTAGTGGTTTATTTTCTCCAATGCAATCTGTGCATTCTTACCATCAATCAAATCACAATGAACGTTTTGGTAAGAATGTACATCCAATAGCTACCCCATATGGGAGTCCTCCTTTATTTGATGAATCATATGTGGTAAGATTTTAATTTCTGGTGTATATAGTCTATTATTTTTATTTCTTATTATATGTTTTATTTTTTATATATAACACTTAATGTTTTTACAAAATATGAAATGTTTGTTGAAACATCCTTTGTCAACAGATTTTGTTGCTATTGGAATGGTACAAAAATTGAGCGATGATCAGATGATTCATAATCAATATTTGCCTAATTATTGACGAATATTAATTGATCAATCATTGCTTCATGATTGTCCACTACCTGTGCCTTCTGATGCTACCACAATCCAAGAGGCAGTTGGACAATATGTGGCTTGGCCGTCAATTCAAGTTGTTCTAAATTTTGACGTGGTACTATTTTTTAACTTAAAAGATAACACTTATTTACTACTATTATTTTATTTTATTGTTACTAACATAAATAATACTTTTTTGTAGTCTATTATACCAGAACTCTTAAATGCGTCACATTTAAGAGATACGAAACAGGTATCTCATGCTAAATCTATGTCTAGTGGCGAATCATCGCACACCAAGTCATTCAATAAGAAGTCTTGGAAAAAGTATAGTTATGATTATGCTTTAAACTTTAGCAGAAATTTTGGAACTTTGCATAAATGATGGATGGACTGTGCCACTCCCTATAGAAATTTCTGGTGTAGACCTCGGCCAAACTTATATATTGATCGAGTGCATATTGTAACTATTTGAATATCAAATGATCGATTTAAGTATAATTCAAGTGTGGACAAGGTGAGTCCTCAATCTATTTAATTTTCTTTCATTTATGTAGAACATATATAATTATATTTATCTTATCTAGTTACTTATATATATATATCTTTTATATAGGGCGTGTTATTATCAACTTCAACATAATCACTCATCACATTTAGCAATGTTCTATGATTCTTCATATGTCAATCAATATCAAGAGAAAGATGTTAGCATCAGAGCTAAACAATTATGTGATAGGGAATTAACGCTTAATAGAAATCAAAAGTTGATAATCCCTTGGCCACTAAGGTTTGAGCAAGAACAAGATCATTGGATGTTGGTAATCATTGATCTATTCAATAATCATGCATGGTACTATGACTCAGCTTCTATAAAACTGAGTAAAGATACAAAAGTAGTTGGTTGAAATGTAAGAGTTATAGTTGGATATTGGTTTCTTCTATTATTTTTTGTAATATTTAATAAAAAACTAACCGTTTTAAACCTTGACAGGGCATTGAAGTTGTGGAACAAGTTTAGGGGCATTTCCCTTAAAAAATCTCATAAGCTTATATGGACAAAAGTTATAGTATGTACAAGCGAATATTAATAATATTATTAATTTTACAATATGGAAAATCATGTACACTTGTTTTTTGTAGGTTCCACAACAAAATAATGAAGTCATGTATGGTCATTATGTCATGAAGTTTATGAGCGAAATCATCACAAATATAAAATTTCCAATTGATGAAGTGGTCATATCTTTTACCCATATACAAAAAAGTTTTTAACATAATTGAGTTATTTTTTGTAAATACATGAAATTACATTCTTATTTTGATTTTAAATACATGTAGTTCTTTCGTTGGAACAAGACGGGCTACCACCAATTTTTTTTATGATTTACGAGAGGAATGGGCAGAACACATGGTTCAAATTATATCATCACAAGAAGAATCAGGAGAAGATTCTGATGATTTTGAATAGCATATGATAACATAACGGTAATTTTTTTAATGATTTAATTTCTCTATTCCTGTGTCTGAAGTCCCTTGTTTGATGGATGTTTTGTTTGATGGATGGTTATGTGCTTATGTATTTAGAGGAATGCATTGTTTTATGGACCTATTTTTGGCCCAAACTTCATCTCATCTCTCTTGTCTACTTTCCTTATGACAACATCATGGTAGCACTTTATTAATCATTTGTCTATAAATATGAATTATCTAGAATCTCTGTTGGTATTTTTAATGTTATAATGAGCTTTAATATGAAGTCAGGTGTAACTCATATTTTGTTACTTGGCTTGTACGAGTTTTGGTACCCATGAATGTATTACAAAATTGTTCCATACGTTTAAGGGCACCAAAACTCATACAAGTCAAGTAACAAATCGGAGTTACACTTGATTTCATATTTAGAGCTCATTATAGCATTAAAAATACAAGTAGAGATTCTAGATAACTTCATATTTATAGACAAATGATTAATAAAGTGCTAATATGAGTTCGAAGGGTTATATCACTTGGATGTCGCTGTGGTAATATCTTTTTTATGGTAATATTTATAATGATTTAATTTCTCCATTTGTATGTCTATGAAGTTTAGACTGCTTGTTTGATGGATGTTTATGTGCTTATGTATCTAGGGGAATGAATTGTTATATGGATCAACTATTTTTTGTCCAGTTTCCATGTTACAATGCTGGTGATTCTAAGCCAACCAAGCTTGCTCGCACAATCCAATTACACTTTGACGACATTATTTTATTTGTAATTTAAGTTAACTATATATATATATATATTATTTTTTTTGTAATAAATTTAATTATCAAGTAATTAATTGTATTTAAATTTTTAATTATTTGTATTATTATTATATTTTGGTTTTTTATGCTATATATATTGAATACAGGGTGGAGTGAAAAATGAGAATAAAAAAAATCATTACACGTAAAGTCTGTTCACCCGGTCAACTGACTTTACATTTTAAGTCCCTTAATTTAATTTAAAATCGGTTCAGCGAATCGACTTTTAATTTGTTTAAAGTTGGTTTTTAACCGACTTTAAAGCTCGTTTTGTAGTAGTGATTACCCAAGGACCTTTGTTCTTAAAAAAAAACTTTTCTTCCAATGATCAACCTCTTGACACAGGGTATGATGTTCCTTTATATCTTCACTAACCTTATTTTTTAAAGTGGTACTTAATGGTATAATTCATCCTTTTTAGTTGTTAAATTTTTATTCTCTCAAAGGATTATTTCTCGTCCCTCATAAATGAGACAAACTTCATTGTGTAAACCCTCAAGTTCACATGATGCCTAGGTATAGATGGTATATTTTGGTTCCAAATCTTTCTCAACATGACAACCCACTTCAAATAGTTGTCAAGCAGATCGCTCGAAGTCCTACACTATCGATATCGACTAAAAGAAAATATGGTATTAAAAAAAGAATTAAAGTAGGTGAATAATACTTATATCAAGCAAGTGTCGTCCAACTATGTGCCAAAGTGAGCCCTCCTTTATCACTCAAGAAATAGTCAAAAAAATCTTTAAGAGTTCTAAAATGATGATATAGGTCATCTTAAGCACTTTTGTTACCAAATATACTTTTTTAAACAATAAGGGAAGGTTTTTATCAAAATAAACCATGCAGGGCACGTCATCAACATCATTACCCAACTTAGTAACATGAATTTTGGAGGAACGATGTTTAGAGCCCCTTGGTGGCTTGACACAAGAAGGCTTGACATAAGAAGGACTCTCGCTAGGTAACCTTATTGCTTCGGGTTGCATTGAATCATTAGGGGGACATAACCCTATACCTTTGGCTTCAATCCTTTCAGCCACGAGATGCTCAATGGATACCCTTATAACATAGTTATTATTTACACCAATCAACAATAGGCTAATTATCATGGGAATAACATCCTCCTTGGATACCCTAGAGTCAATTGAGATTGTAATAAGTGGATAACTAATTTGAGAATTGGAATCATCTTGTTTAAGGAGACATTCATGATAATCCACCATACGTAAGGTGTTCACAATACAAATAGATATGAAGTCATCCAGATTGACTGTGGAAAACTCCATGACAACTAAATGAACCACATGGGCTAGAAAGCTTTTAAATTGGCCTAAGAAACAGAAAGGTTGGACTAAAATTCTCTCAAATAAACATCCATAAAAAAAAGAAAATTGAACAAAATGATGTAAGTATTTTTATTTATACTTGAATCACCCACAATATTAATTACAAAGTTTCAAAAATTAAAGATATGTGGTGATTCCAAAAAATCTATTGAAATTCAAAGTCCTAAATATATCTAGGTTACATCCAAAAGAGCTACAAAGGAAACTAAAATACAAGAACATAAAACTTCATTTTTTTATCCTGAGGGTCTAAAGACACCATCTCTTTGCTTGGGGTGCCCTCATTTCCATAAGATGCGAGAGCACATGAAACATTGTCAACTGGCTTGGATTGGGAGTTTTGAAGACCTCGGGCATAACTGAGAAAGGTGGTTAAGTGATTACTTTAACTTGTAAGTTAGTCATGGCCCAAGTAACCCCTTCATAATATCCCCTAACATAATATTTTTGAGGTGCTTCACGAGGTTTGAAAGTGAAGTCACCTTTTCCTTCAAGAACTCAATTAGCTCCTCGACCTTCTTAGCCTATTCATTTGGCTCTTGTGCCAGCGTATCTCATTCCAAGGCATAAAAAGAGGCTTCCTTCAACTTTAGGGTATGATCTAATAGGTCATTTCCCATGTTCAAGATTTTGGTCCTTTACACTCGAGGATGTTTCTCACACTCCTTGAGTGTCTTGTTTTTCTCTTCCAAAGCCTCTTGCAATTTGGCAACTTGGATCTTGGATTCACGAGCCCATGCACAATAAGCCTTGTTTGTAATTTCACCTTCCATCATCAATGCAACGGCGTGTAAAAATCAAGATTATAAAAAATAACATACAACATGAGCAATATTCACAGAAGAATGTACCTCAAGAATACAGGTTACAACCATCTTCCAATGTCAAACCCTCATCTTTGAGGGTTGTTGAATACGATCTTTGTCTACCTTATTCCCGAAGTGTTCATTTTTCCAAAAATACCTTATTTTAATAGAGTCACCGAGGTAGTTTCCACACAAGCATCCTTCAAGTGCATATCACTTGTACGATATGTGTTAGTGTCCAACACATGAATTGGAGAAGTAGATCCTAGTGGATATTTGAGTTTCCTTTTCTTTTTCGAGGAAGATTCATCCTGTGGGCTCGAAGGAGCAGTAGCATCCTCAGTACAAGGTCCTAAAGGCTCACTTAATACAGATTGAGGAAGCACTTTCACCTTGCTAGACACATCACTTAAGTGTTAGAGAGATTCTGAAGGCACCAATGCATCCACACCCAGGTTAGCCACCAAATGGTGCACATCAATAATAGAAAAATCCATCTCGGCAAAAATCAAAGTAAAAAGTTATTCAAAACCAAAGTAAATACAAAAGTACCTCGTATTTTATTCCACCATAACCTGGAGCTCTTGCGGGGTACTTTCTCCAAACTCTAGATGCCAAGAAATAGGTGTTATGAGGATCTTTTTGTAAGATTGGTGGAAAATATTTTGTAGTTACAAACAACGTACTTTTTCCTTCCCACTTAGCCCCAAACACAGTAAGATTTCTTGACCTCGTGGCATAGTGGTTGCAAAATTATGATTCCACATTGAACACACGTTGTGCACTGAACTCTCTCCCTAAATATCGCCATACATAAAAATATTTATTTTTCCATCTGTTTTGACTATTAGGCAGTCCGAGAATGAGACCTCGGATAAGTATAGCTGATATATATACACAAATCATATCCATCCCCAGATACAACAGCCAAGCTAAGGAGATTCCTTCACCCAATTAGATTAATTTGTGCCAAGCTAATATTGTATATGGATAGGAAATGAGCTACTACATGAGGTATAGGGAACCTTAGACCAATGTGAAGAGCTGCATCGTGCAAAATGTACCAACCCTAAGGGGGATCATTGTTGTCTAAAAGATGTAAAGATATGGGCACCAAACCTACACAGGGAGGAATGGCGTAGGTTTCCCTGATCCTATAAATGTCGTTAATGCCTAAATTACTTGGCATGATCTATTGTTTGTATTTGGTTTTGTCCATAGGTTCCTCAGTACCCTTATGACGTACCTTATTTTTTCTCTAAACTTTAGCAGATACTGTGATGTGAATGGCTGTGATACAAGCTCATTCTCTTCATCATCATTGGAACAGCATCGGGCGCACAGAGCATATGGACGCACGCGGAGGATAGGTGTAGGGAATGCGCGAATTCGATTAGGAAAACAAAAAGGGACCACGGAATAAATTAGGGTTAGGAATTCTGTTAGGGATGTCAAAAATCAATTAAAAATTGTTTTCCAATTTGGTTCCTATAAGGCTATATATAAATCCACTTAGAAATTAGAAGAGTTATTAAGAATCTTTACACAAATTCAGCTCATCCTCTAGTTCTTCTTCTTCTCTACAATTTATTGTATCAGTTGTATCAAAGTTGTTCGACCATGGATACTCGGGGAAAATCCAATATGGAATTTCGTACTGAGGTTATGGAAACCCTCGAAACTATGCTCTCTCAATTACAGGCAATACGAGCAACCCAGAACCCTCCAGAGGTTAACTCCTTCGCACGAGAAGGAACTCTACCACCTCACCCCCACATTTCACGATCGACCATAGACAACCCCTACCCTAACTTGAAACTTTCATTTCCTAAATTTTTTGGTGAAGATCCAATTGGTTGGATCTATAGAGTTGAGCAATATTTTGAGTTTACTAATGTTAGCCCAGATCAACAGGTGTAACTCGTATCCTTCCATCTGGAAGGCATTGTGTTACAATGACATCGTTGGCTGACCAAGTTTCGAGGACCTCTCACTTGGGTGGAATTCACCAATGCTGTTCAACTCAGATTTGGACCAACAGATTACGAAGATCCCTTAGAATCTCTAACTTGCCTAAGGCATACCACAAGTATAGCAACATACCAAGAAGCCTTTGAAATATTTTCACACAGAGTGGATGGACTACCAGAAGCATTCCTAATAGGGTGCTTTATAACTGGATTGAAAGATGAAGTCTACCTCGATATGAAGATTAAGCAGCCTAAAACACTGGCTGAGGCCATTGGGGTAGCTTGGCTCATCGAAAAGAGAAATCTGCTGTAGAGGAAATCTGCCCAGAATCCATGTTATCAATCTTATACAAGCATTCCCAAACCAACAAACCATTCCCACGCGGGTGTGCTTTGATCCCCACCTCCACATCGTTCCACTCCACCCCAACCAGTAACTTTTAAAAGAATAACTAATCAGGAGGCATGAGAATGGAGAATTAAAGGCTTGTGCTACTACTATGATGAGAAGTTTGTAGCAGGTCACCATTGTGCACGACCCCAAATTTTTATGATAGAGAAATTGCCTCAGAACCCTATAAAAACTCCAGAAGAAGAGCACCCTAAACAAGAATCTGAGGAGCTGGTGCCAGAAATCTCGTTTCACGCAATAACAGGTTCTAATCATCCTTAAACACTTAGAGTCATGGGAAATCTAAGAAATAAGAAGGTACTAGTTTTGATAGATGGGGGAAATACATATAATTTCATTGATCAAACCTTTGTTTCCCAGTTTGGCTTCATTATCACTAAGAATCAGAGATTGGAAGTTATGATAGCCAATCGTGAAAATATTGAATGTGTGGGGCAATAAAGAGGCCTTACTCTTTCTATTCAAGGGTATCTGGCCTCAACAGATTATTTTGTGCTACCAATAACTGCATGCTAGGTAGTGCTCAGGGTTCAATGGCTTGAAACCCTATGTCCAATAGAAATGAATTATAAGAGGCTCACCCTCAGCTTCAAGATAGGAGGAGTCACTCATACATTCCAAGGCTTACAAAAAACTAGTAGTGCAACCCTAACCAACAAGAAATGCGGTGAGCTGCAGAATATAGGGTTGTTCCTTCAAATTTTGCCATAAAGGTTCAAGACCCACAAGAGGATGTTTCCCCATTTCTAGAAATGAGACAATTATTAACAAAGTTCTCTCAAATATTTGAACTACCTTCAGAGTTGCCTCTGAAAAGACAATAAGATCATTGTATACCTCTGAAGCCAGGAGCAGGGCCAATTAATGTCAGACCCTATTGTTACCCCTATTATCAAAAGGTAGAGAATTGAGAAGATGGGTAAAGAACTCATTCAGTATGGGCTAATCAGGCATAGTAGTAGTGCTTTTCTTTACTAGTGTTATTGGTAAAAAAATTGACGATAGTTGAAGATTTTGTGTAGACTATCGAGCTTTGAATGATAGCACAATTAAGGACAAGTACCTCATTCCTGTGATTGATGAGCTGCTAGATGAGCTCTATAAGGATCATGTTTTCTCCAATATAGATCTGGGATCAAGGTATCATCAGATAAGAGTTTATCACGAGGATATCCCTAAGACAACCTTTAGAACCCATGAAGACCATTATGAATTCTTAGTAATGCCTTTTGGCCTCACTAATGCCCCAACTACTTTCCAAGGTTTCATGAATGATCTTTTCAAACCTTACCTTCAAAAGTTCATCCTGGTATTCTTTGATGACATCTTGATATACTCTCAATCAAGGGATGATCACTTGGTACATGTGAGAGTAGTCCTTCAGCTTCTAGCTACTAACAACTTGTATGCCAAGGAAACCAAATGTCAATTCAGAGTAAAAAAAATAGAATATCTGGGCCATGTGGTCTCAGATCAAGGGGTTTTTGTAAACCTTTCAAAGATCCAAGCTATTAAGGAATGGCCAACCCTAACTACATCTAAAGGAGTCAAAGGCTTCCTGGGGTTAGTTGGCTATTACAGAAAATTTGTGCGTAATTTTGGTAGTTTGGCTGCTCCTTTAACTCGTCTCTTGAGCAAGGAAGGGTTTAACTGGAATGCATATGTTGAATACTCATTTAAACAGCTAAAGAAGGCCCTAACAACACCACCAGTTTTGAGCCTTCAGAATTTTTCCCAAAGATTTGTAATTGAATGTGATGCCAGTGGCATCAGGTTGAGGGCTATCCTTACTCAAGCAGATAGACCACTAGCTTATTTCAGCCAAGCTCTCAAGGGTTCAACATTGGATTTATCAACATATGAGAAAGAAATGTTAGCTATCATTAAAGCTATCTGGGTGTGGCGCCCTTACCTATTAGGAAAACCATTCACCATCCACACTGATTAGAGGAGCCTCAAATATCTGCTAGAGCAACGCATTACCATTCCAACATAGGCACAATGGTTGCCTAAGCTACTTGGCTATGATTATAAAATTGAGTACAAACGTGGGAAGGAAAACCAAGGAGCTGATTCTTTTTCACGAGTAGTGGAGTTATTTTTTTTAAGTATATCTCAGCCACAAATGGACGGGTGGCCACAACTACAGAAGGAAGTTCAGCAGGATCCCTTCTACACAGACCTGATAGCCAAGTCCACTCCTGCAATGGCTAATAAGTTGTTACAATGAAATGAGGTATGGTTTAAAGACAACAAGGTATATATGAGCCCTAAATGCTCCCTTATACCTCATATCATAGCTGATTGTCACTCCACCACAATGGGGGGACACTTTGGATTCCACAAAACCCTATCTCATATAAAAAATAACTTCACTTGGCCCAAACTATGCCAAATGTTGAAGAAATTCCTCAAGGAGTGTGAGACTTGCCAAAGGTTCAAAATAGAGACTATGAGACCAGTAGGGTTAGTTCAACCACTTGCCATACTTGAGAAGATTTGAGCTAATATCTCAATAGATTTTGTGGAAGGATTACCAACTTCAAAAGGACATACAATTATAATGGTGATTGTGGACCACTTGAGTAAATATGCTCATTTCATTTCTATTAAACACCCATTTTTAGCCCCCACTGTGGCCAAGACATTTGTGTCCAACATCTTGCACCTGCATGGTATGCCCACTTCTATTGTTAGTGACCGTGATAAGGTGTTTAATAGTTCCTTCTCGCAAGAGTTGTTTCATTTACAAGGAACCCAATTGTGTATGAGCTCTAGCTACCACCCTCAAATAGATGGACAGATTGAGATAACCAACCACACACTAGAGCAATATCTACACTGCTTCACTAGGGATTAACCACACAAATGGATTGAGTGAATTCCTTGGGCTGAGTACAGCTACAATAGTTCCATCCACTCCACAACGCAGATGACTCCCTTTGAAGCAGTTTACGACATTCCACCTCCACACTTATTAACATATATTCCCAAAATTGCTCAAGTGCCAGCTGTGGATGAGTACCTACGTACCAGAGATCACTTACTACGAGAGTTAAGGCACAATCTGCTACAAGCTCAGAACCAGATGAAATGCCAAGCTGATTGACATCGACGAGAGGTCATCTTCAAGGAGGGGGATTATGTTTACTTGAGGCTCCAACCCTATAGACAAATTTCAATAACCTTTCGCTCATCAAGAAAATTAGCTCATCGTTTTTTTGGGCCATACAGAATCATCGCTCGAATAGGACTAGTGGCTTACAAGCTGGAACTACCTCCCGCTTCACAAATACAAGATGTATTTCATGTAAGCATGCTAAGAAAACACGAAGGGGAAATTCCATCAATTTCAAGCCAACCTCCTCCAGTCTCTAAACATGAAACTATTCTTCCTCAACCTAAAACCATTCTCAACTATCATGTGATCCAAAAAGGAAAATATCAACCCAAGATAGAAATTCTGGTCAAATGGAAGGACATTTCAACCGAAGAAGCTACTTGGGAAAATGAGTAGCAATTTTTGAAATCATACCCGAACTTTATCCTTAAGGACAAGGATTCTCGTAGGGAGGGAGGAATGATCCGAGCTCATTCTGTTCATCATCATCAGAACATCATCGAGCGCACAGAGCGTATGGACGCGCGCAGAGGATAGGTACAGGGAAGGCGCGAATTCGATTAGGAAAACAGAAAAAGACCACGGAATAAATTAGAGTTAAGAATTCTGTTAAAGATATCAGAAATCAGTTAGAAATTGTTCTCCAATTTTGGTTCCTATAAAGCTATATATAAAACCACTTAGAAATGAGAAGAGTTATCGAAAATCTTTACACAAATTCAACTCCTCCTCTGGCTCTTCTTCTTCCTTTATCTTCTTCTCTACAGGTTGGAATAGGACTTAGTGAACTAGTGAACTTCCCTGAGGTCCCTGTTTTTTGGAACACTACCATCTTGAGTGTGCAAACTTGAGGTGCTTGTTTTTCCTCAGATCCACGATTAGAAGTAGAAGCAGGGAGTGCTAAAACTTGACCTCATGTTGGAGAGTCATATCTAGGTCGAATCTCCTTGCCTCGACTGTCATAGTGCCTAATGACTGGAGGAATAACGAAGTCGATGTTTGGGGTGTTACTGATACGATCTTTAGGTCATGAAGAAGAATCTATTCTCCCATTACGACTTCCAGGTCAAGAAGAGGATCCCTTTTCAACCAGTGAATAAAACTAAAGGAAAATTGAAAAAAGAAAACTGAATAAGTGGAACGAACTTGAAATACAGACTGAGTGTCTTGGAATTCCAAAACAGTGAACTGAGGTGCTAGTGTCGCGAGCTGCTTTTCTTTTAAAACTGACTACTTTCTGGTGAATCATATTGGTTTTCTTGCTGCGTGGCCTGGATTGCTCTGAAAGAAGGAATGAGAAGTGAACTAGTAGGATGCGGTGGATTCCTTAATATACTAGGTGTGGGGATGTGGGGATCTATAATCCTCGTAAGATCAAAAGAAAGTTGAAAGGTTTATAAGCAAAAAGAGGTTTAAAGGTTTTGTATATAAGAAGTCGAAAAGTTTTGGCATCTTAAAATTTGAAAGGTTTGTACCTCGGATATCCATATCTTGCTTGAGAAGATTTGACTTAATGTTTGAATATGGTGTACTTACGATGTACTTACGATGTACTTAGTATGAGGTACATTTTGTGGAGTACGTAATACAAGGTACATCTTGTGGATTATGTTGCATGAGGTACATCACGTGGAGTACATTGTACGAGTTGAATTGACAGGTAGTATATAGGTTTAGGGTGCATATAGTGATCAAAAGTGATCTCATCCTAATACAAATGGGTATGTTCTATGCAAATGAACTTATGTATCCTATTAAAGGAGATGTAACCTCTTATTAAATCTCTCTATAATCCTGAAATACTTAATTATTCTTCAAACAGGTTGTCTTATTATGTTATATTTGATTTATTTATTGAAATAGTTATGAGAAATTATCAAATCTTTCATGTTCTTTTATCACGTAATAAATTATCACCACTAATAATCTTCAACATCTCATGGGTCAATTTTACTTGCTATCTTGATATTATGATTAATATTAGTTGACAAGGGGTTGCAACAAATATTAAATTAGAAATTGTATGCAGTCAATTAAAGCTTTGGGTTGTCATATTTTTGAATCAAAACGTGAAACAAAGAACTTGCTAATATTGGCTTTTTTGTTTTGGGTATTTTGTGTGCGAGAGAGATTTTAGACTTAGAGTTTATTTTGGATTCTTAGTATTGCTCTTGGACTATACAATGTATTAAGTATTGGACTAAAACACTTGTATTTATAATTTTTATTAGTAAATTTTGAGACTTTGGATGTGTACTACCAATTTGGTGAACTGTTTTAATTATTTTGTGTCATGTTTGTTTGGTTTTATTTTTGCTCTCATTGTGCCTCAATAAGTAGTATTATAACTAATGGTTAGAAGGTCTTGACTTAACGAAGATATGGTAACAAAAAAGTTTTAGACTTAAAATAACAATATCAATAATATATGGGTAAATAGGATTTCTTAAGGTTTACTTGGATATAAATGAATATGGTAATATTAAAAGTCCTATAAATAGGTTCAAACGATATATTCTGAATTTCTACGCGTTGATATGAAGATAAAAAAATAAAACTTTTGAAATGATATTGTTATTTTCCTTGCTTGAGTTATATAATTTATTAATGTCTTTACTACTTAAAAGAAAAACTACATTAATGTTGAATGAGGTGTTAGTGTCTCTCTTGAAAACTTGCAAAGAGATACAAATGACTAGTTCTAAACATGGAGATTATTTTCCTACAAAGGATCATTCAAAAGCAAGCTCAAATACTAAAAAAAAGTGTATATCTAAGATAATATATGAAAATAGATATGAAAGCTTCATCCAATATGTGATACTTAGTGTTTCTAATATCAAAAGAAATGACACATTAAAAGGTATTCGAAAGAAATATTGAATGCCATAAGAGATTCGACGATTAAAAGAAAAGATGGTAAAGGGGTAAAGGTAACTAGGACTTGTGATACCCAAAATTATCTAATTTATGTGATAACTAGTGATGATTCTTATGATGATTAGATTCTCAATTTTGTTTTCTCATTACACATTTGTGGAAACAAGGAGTTGTTTGATAGGTGTAAAAATGTTGTGATATTGTGATGACTAAAAGCTCAAGGAACAAGGTCTAAATATTAAGATATTTGATAGAATTATTCGAGCATTATGATGATAATATTGCCACAAATCAAATGTTATTAACACAATTGCTTTTCATTGATAACAATCTTATTAACAATAATGACACTACAATATAATCAATAATAAAGATATAATAGACAAATCATATATTTTTAGTGTGGTAATATCATTATCCTAATAAAACGTATGAATTATTCATTTTATTTTTATTATTAATGACATTTTATTGTCATTACTATTAAAATTATCATTAATAAATAACGATTGATGCAATAAAGATCTAAATTATTACAATCTCTACCTATTCATTTTAAAAGTGTTGTGATAATATTTGTTTGAATTAAAAATATTTTAATTGGATTATTTATTAAAAATAATTATAATATCTTATTTATTATCGTCTATTTTAAATTAATTAAATTATAAGTGTGTAACCTTTTTTTATGTAAAATAAGATTCATAATTTTTCAGGAATTTAATTTCAAAACAAGTTACTCAAAAAACAGTAACTTAATTGTTTATATTTATCTGAGGCGTGATTATTTGAAAACTTATTTTATAAGTAAATAATTGAATTACAATCGTTATTGGTAGAAATTAATTTCCATTATTGGGCCATCATACCAATAGTTCGATGGTAAAAGTGGTGTCACATATATTCTTGAATGTTGTTTCTAATCGAATTTTCTTACCTATAATTTAAAACAATTAACTAATAAGTGTGTTTTGTATCTTAAAGTAGTTTGTATCGATTAATATTATTGTTGAATAAACATGCTCTAAGTTAAGAAAATTATATTGGTATTTTTTAAAAAAAATGAGTGAAAATTTAAAAAAATAAAACAAAAAATAAGCTAAAGATTTTTTTTAAATAAGAATAAAAACAAATATAACAAATGAAAATTAATTTATGTCATATATGTTTGTTTGAGTTGAATAAGTAAAATTAAAATTAAATAATATTATAACAGATTAGTTTATGTTATCATGTCATGTTTTTAATATATTTAAAAAATAATTGTGTTGTTTCTTATTATGTTAAAAATTATATGTAGTAGCTTATTTGTATCTATTTGGACATTTGGATCGGCTCGATGCCCGACCCTCACAAACTGCTTAAGCCAAGTCACCGGTCTGAGATAAAAGGTGAAGCATCCCAGATGTCCTACCCTTGGGACAGCCTAAGCTCAATGACAAACTGAGCTCAATGACAACTCGAGTTCAATGACAGCCCAAGCTTAATGATAGATTGAGCTCAATGACAGACCGAGCTCAATAACAGCTCAAGTTCAATGACAGTTTGAGCTCACATAATAGCCCAAGCTCACACGATAGCCTGAGCTTAGCTCGACCTCGACCCCTAACTATATTTTAGGCCAATTATGTTATTTTGACATGTAAATATGTAAACACACTGTGTAATTGACACATGTATATATAATGTTCTATAAATAGATAGACTCTTTGTGAAGATCCACACACTCAGCAAATTGTCTTAACTTCTCTCTAACCTCTCTTTAGAAACACATTGAATCTCAACATTTATGGCGCCCACCATAGGGATCAGATTCTGAGGTTAATCATAAGTTTCTAACCTCATATCCTTTGAGATTCACCCTACTCCTAGAGAGAAATTAGGAAGACCAATTGTGTACTACTCATGATATGCAAATATTATGGTTAGAACCCGGTTTGAAAGATAGTCGAGGTTGACCAATCGTAAAATAATGGCTATTCTAAGAAATACCCCACCAATCCCTAATGAGATCGGGACAGAAGATAACGTTTATTACCAAGAGTTTTCTCATCAACTCCTCGAACTAAGAAAAGAGCTTGAAGAAACCAAAAGAGAAAATAGATCTTTATGCTCCTAGGAAGGGGAAAAGACCTTAGAAAACCCCACAGACTCCACTACTGATCTGACCAATAGAGAGGCAGCTGGGCACGACCAATTTGAGCCCTAGTAAGCCAAATGTTAAGTCGAGAGGAGTGCCTTCTCTAGCTCGGCATGGCTTGATGATGAATAATGAGTTCAAGACAGAAAAAACTAGGAGACATGACTACAAGTGCTAGAGGAGAGCAATACAAGGCAAAATTAGGCCTTGAAGGTGACAAGTGAGAAACACAAAAAGGGAAAAGCCCCTTATGATGTGGACAAAGATTATGAGCAACTATACATCTCTCCTTTTTTCTGATATAATAAAAAATGATGAACCACCACCCAAGTTCAATGCTCCTAAATGCCCTGATTATTTTGGAACAAAATATCTAGTCACATAAGTTCAAAACTTTAAAACAACCATGGCACCCATGAGTCTAACCCAGCCAAAAAGGGATGTAATGATGTGAAAGTAATTCACCGTCACCTTCTGCGAAGGTGCACAAAAATGGTTTAACAACCTTCCCCCAGATCCACATCATCCTTCTCAAAGTTTTCCAAGCTATTCATTACAAAATATGCCTACAATAAACCCTTGAGGAAGGAATGTCACCACCTTTTCTCAATTATCCAAGGGGGAGGGGAATCCATTCAAGAATACATGAAATGGTTCAAAAAAGAGAAATTAGAAATCTCTGAATGCCCTACCTCTATTTCTATATAGGCCTATTGAAGAATTCCAACTGTTTATGGAACTAATTAAGACAGTGCTATGCATCTTGGAGGAAGCCTATGGGGAAGTAAGAAAGTTTGTCCACCTAGAGAGGGAGCTCAACCTAGTTAAAGGTCATTGAACAGAGGTAGAGATAGTACCATATAAGGAAAAAAGGAGGATGAGTCCAGACAAAGCACATCAAAATAACAAAAATAAAAGATTTTTGACAGGTAACAGACAGGTCAGACACTGGTAGGAAAATAGTGGAATTTGGGGAAGGTCATTGTCTTCTTATAGGGGGCCTTCTTTAAAGGATGGTTTAACTCAAGTTGTAAGAAGAATGGAGAGGGAACCTGAGGTCAGATTGCCTACAAAGATTCAACCCCACCATAGAGACATGTTCAAATGGTGTGCCTTTAAGGATATGAGCCATGAAACAAAAGATTGTAGAAACTTGAAAAAAAAGGTAGAAGAATTGTTAGCTAGGAAATATCTTAAGGACATTGTCACAAAAAAATGAGTACAGAAGAGGCCACCAAGGTGAACAAAGTATATTAAAACCAAAAAACCCGACAAGCAGTAGCAGGAAGCCACGTGATGAATCCAACATTAAAACTATACATACTATACATGGAGAACCAGGGGTTAGTGGGGTCTCCCATAAGTCGCGAAAAATATTTGCAAGGGAGTTACATAATACCCACCCTATATATACACCTTGGATAAAGCTAGACCTCTTATAGAAATCATTTTTACAAAGAGGGATGAGACCTCGTCCCATCACAAGGACCCTCTTGTGATAACTCTGAGGATCGGGTCTTGTGATGTCTGTTAGATAATGATTGACACTGAGAGTTTAGTAGATATTCTTTTTATGACCATTTCTAGGGCTCTAGAAGTAAAGGACCCTAACATCGTTAAAAAAAAGCTTCCTCTCATAGATTCAACAACAATACCACCCACGCAAAAGTAACGGTAATCCTACCTGTCATGACAAAAGGAATAATAATAATGACCAATTTTTTTATCATTGATGCCCCTGCACATTATAATTCCATTCTGGGAAGGCCGTGGATACACTAGATGAAGGAAATCTCGTCCACCTTTCACCAGGTAATCAAATTCCCTACAAGCAAAAGTCTCGAAGAAGTAAAAGAAGATCAGGAGAAAGCCATAATATAATGCCACTATGAAAAGGAATACCCCTAAATAGAAATCACCAAAGGGTCTCCCTCAAAAGATACCAAGGAGTAAAGGTGTGATAAAGTTGGTTTATTTAAATAAAGTGAAGGACCTCCTAATTGGCGTTGAGAAAAAGAACCATCCTTTGAAAATAGGTGAGGATTTGATGGCAAAGCTCGAGGGGGAACTCTCACAGTTCCTCAGAGCTAATGTAGATATCATTGCATGGGCCCCAACAGACATGTTGGGAATTTATTCAAGTGTTATAACACATAAGCTATACGTCGACCCAGAAGGTAGACCCATCTATCAATAGAAAAATAAATTCCTCAAAGAGAAATGAGGCAATCAAACACCATGTAACTGCCCTCAAAGAGGCTGGGGTCATTAGAGAGGTCAATTATCCTTCATGGCTCTTAAATGTGGTACTGGTAAGGAAGGCATATGGATCATTTCATATATGTGTGGCCTTTATTGATCTAAATGAGGCATGCCCAAAGGACTGTTTCCCTCTCCCGAGCATTGATCAGCTAGTGGATACCTCTTTTGGGTTTAGGTTGATGAGTTTTCTGGATGCATACTCTGGATACTACCAAATCAGAATGTACCTTGAGGATAAGGAGAAAAATTCTTCCATCATGGAGGAAGGAACATTCTGCTACATAAGAATTCCATTTTGGGTTAAAAAATGCAGGTGCAACATATCAGTGCCTCGTTAACAAAATGTTTGAGAAACAGTTAGGGAAGAAACTGGAAGCATATTTAGATGACATCGTAGTAAAGTCAGCTCAACCCCTGAACCATATCAAAGATCTATAAGAGATATTCGAAGTGATACAAAGGTATGGCATGCAACTTAACCCCAAAAAATGCATCTTTGGTGTGGCTGTAAGAAAATTCTTAAGATATCTCATTTTTGCAAGAGGGTTTGAGGCCAATCCAGAAAAAAATACAAGCACTGGTAAACATGAAACCACCCAGTAGTCTCAAAGGAATACAACAACTAAATGGAAGAATAAGGGTGCTGAGCAGGTTCATTACTAAGTGCACTAACAAGTGTATCCCCTTCTTCAAGATGCTAAGAAAGAACAAGACAGCCTTTTGGAACGAGGATTACAATATAGCCTTTGAGGAAATCAAGAAGTACCTTAGCAATCTCCCCATCTTAGTTAGCCTATTACCAGGAGAGATTCTTTATCCATATTTGGTTATCACATCCTAAACGTGTAGTGTCGTGCTGTTAACTGAAAGGAACAAAATTCAGCACCCAATCTACTATGTTAGCCAAATTTTAACGAAGGCCTAAAACAGATATCTCACCATAGATAAACTTGCTTTTGCTTTCAATATTATTGCATAGAAACTCAAGCATTTCTTTGGCTCACACAGTTGTAGTACTCACCTCACACCCTTTTAAAAGTGGCATGACAAAACTAGATATTGCGGAGAGACTGACCTAGATAGCCATAGAGTTGGAAGAGTATGATATCAAATACATGGCTAGAATAACCATCAAAGGGCATGCTATGGTCGAATTCACCGATAGACCTGAGGTCTTTAACAAGACAGAGATAGTAGAAGTATGTGAGGTAGACCAAAAGGAAGCACCAACTTGGCTGGTATTTGTGGATGGAGTGCACAACTTTAAGGGTGTAGGACTAGGGGTGGTCATAGTTGATTAGGACGACAATTGCTTTAAATATGCAATTAGACTTTATTTTCAAGCAACCAATAATGTCATAGAATATGAGGCTACCATATTCGAGGTCATGATAGCAAAAAAGCTAGGGGTAGATAGATTCACCTTACATAGTGATTCTAGGCTAATGGTTAATTAGTTTTTGGGAACATTTGAAGCGAGAGACTAAAGAGGTACTTAGAGAGATTAAAACAAGAATGCTCAAAATTATCTAGGTTTAAGATTGTGCAGATAGCGTGAGGTGAGAGCTATCACGTCAATGCCTTAGCAACCTTGGCATCAATAAGGGAGACAAAGAACAATAGGCTGGTATCAATAATGGTGCTTTCAGAGACATCTTTGGAAGAAGATGAAAAAAGGATTGGATGTGCAGATGCTCCCTCTATCACATGGTTCACCCCGATCTATAATTTTTTGGAAAGAGGGGACCTACCAGAGGGTCGCAAGGTTGTGAAAGAAATCAAGGTCAAAGAAGGTCAGTACATGATTGAGGCAGGGAAACTATACCGAAAAACCCCACTCGGCCCTGGCCTCTTATGTATAGCTATAGTGGGAGCCAAAAGGATGATATGTGAAACACATGATAATTGTATATTATACAGTTATTTTGTCGATTTTATTAATTATAATTGTTATGTTCTTGATATTTTTAGTTAATTTTAATTAATAAAATTAATATTTACTGTTAGTTTTTTTAAGAAATATATTTTTAAGAAAATTAAAGAATTTGAATCAAAAAAGGACTTAATTGCAGATAATAAATGTTTGAAAATATAATTTAAATTAAAAGAGTGCTTAATTGTAATTAACAAAAATCTAAAATATAATTTGAATTAAAATAGGGATTAATTGTAATTAACAAAAGTTTAAAAGTTAATTTAAATTAGAAAAGGGCTTAATTGCAATTGACAAAAGTTTAAAAGTTAATTTAAATTAAATTGGAGGGCTAAAATGCAATTAAAGAAATTTTATTTTTTCTGTGCAGGAAGAGGACCACGCGCGCCAACTTTCAACGCATAACACACACCGTCTGATCAAGCAATCAACGGTGAGGATCAAACGCGTGTAAGATAGACGCGACATAGGCGATTGGACCCAGTTTTCCTGGATTACATGCTGCTCGGTGTTGAGTAGGGCTCACTTGCCGTGTAGGCTGGCGTGTAAGGTGGGACCATGTGTCTACTACGTAGGCAATTTCTTGTGCGATTCGTTCCATGTAAAAATTGTGTGCCCTCCCAGTATACCTAATATGAAGGTGCCACGTGTCTCTATTATTGTTTCAGCAAATTAGATGACGACACGTGGCATAGGTTTTGTAAAATAAAAACACAAAAACGGTGCACGTTTCCAGCTAGGTCTGCGTCCCCCACATGTCTACGAAAGCATTTCTCCCCTGCGATGCGGTCTTTGTGCGCCTTCTCTTCACAGCAAATGAAAGGCTACCACGTGTCTCGTTATTTCTTGTAGTCAATTATATGCTGACACGTGGCATGTGTAAATTGAAATGAAAAATCCAGAAACGCACAAGCTTATCTCCCACGCAGATTTAAATATTATTTTCGATGTACCGTGTTGTCTGCCACGCGAGTTTTAATTATTAATTTCGATGTAAAATGTTACCCGCGTGTCTAAAAAAATGTATTTTATGATGTATTTTTTTTAGAATGTTGAAGCTATAAATAGGAGATTATTATGATAAATTTTGGAGGTTGGAGATTTGGATTGTGGTACACACAGAAACCATTTTTGGCTTCTGTTGTGTTTCTGTGTGTGCCAAAAATTAGAGAGTAGAA